>CM025640.2:4040035-4067715 GCA_014621495.2 Entosphenus tridentatus
CCCCCCCCCCCTCGTTACACATCGTCACAAATGTCGAAGCGAATTAAATAGCAAAGACAAAGATCCCGCACCCCGTAGCCTTCACAGACTGTTGGGGCAAGTGCTGGCAGCGAGCACCTATGAAGGTCGACACGGTGAACGCGAGGCGGTGTTGTGGCAAGCAACCACGCCCGGCCGCCTTTGTCTCCCCAGTGGCGATGATAAAGACACCGCACTGGGCAAATACTTTGAGGCTGAGTAGACCTATGGGGAGGCCCAGGACCGGCTCATACACTCGACACTGATGTTGGCCGTGAGCGGTTTTGTAGCGCGGCGCTCCACACAAATACTAAGCACGCGCAGTTGGGAAAGCCTTACATAAGCACCGTTTGCATATGAACCATTGTTTTTCTTTGTTTGTTTTAAAGTCTCACTTTTGCCCGTCTCGTTTGCGCCATTAGCTTAACAAAACAGCATATAAACTGGCACATCATCAACGGCCGTGATCTTGTTCACCGCTGGATAGTCTCCTCCGCATGCCGGCATCCCGCACGGCAGTCCTGCAATGGCAAAATCCGCCTCCTGCACATGCGCTGAAAGAATAAATCGCTCCAACCTTGCGAATTGAGAATGATTGTGTTGAGCGGGCCGTGTATTTTACACCTCGGCCTTCAGGGCTATCCTCCCGCAATTAAACCGCCTTCGAATAACCTCACCGTGACACGAGGGCTCTCGGCTAATGTCATTCAACGTAACCACCCCATATTCACGGTGACAGTAACCTTTATCGAGTGGAATAAAGTGATTTAACACGAGGCTCAACACCTACGAGAGTTACAATACACTAATTGCAAAGACATGAATACATGGTGACTGAAACCATCAAGGATGTACCGCTGTTACGCTGTATGACAGGATGCTGCATCACAAATAGACATCGCGTAGCCCAAATCAATGTCATTACCAAAGTAACAAGAACAAACTCACAACCAGTCACATTTACTCATACGACCACCAAGCAAGCAAAAATGCCGTAAAACACAAACAACACAATCAGGATTCAACAGGCTTCCCCACAAAAAAAATCTAAAGCACTACAATCTAAAAATCTGAACGTCACGAAAGAAAGTTTAAATAAATCTTAGACGATGCTACGTTACGTGCTGAAGCGAGTTTTACTTCAGTTAGCTAATGGCCCTCCGATCACGCCACACGAAAAATGCGAACGTAGCCGCCTTGGCCAGCTAGAAGGCTCCGGCGTGTCAAAGAATACGCCCAACATGGCAAACTCGACATCTGATTGGTTAAAGAATATGACAATCAACAACATCGTCCCCATTTGCTTCAACAGCAGAGGGGATTCACTCGACATTCTGAAGGCCTCAGGGTCGATTTTTCACCCGGAGAGGCGGAGACAGCACAGGTGGAAAATCCGATTGGATAAAAACTCTCATTTATAGGAGCTGCACTGGAAGCAGCGCAACCGAGGGAGAGAGTAGCAATGAAATGACGTTAATAGACTGATGGGAACGAACTTTGTAAAATACATTTAAGCATTCATGAAAAAAAATTACAAAAAAGTTCTGATTCTGACAATCTCTAGGTCAGCAGAGAAGGCCTTGCAAGCCTTCAGGGCCCGCCTCTGGACTGTTGACCTCAATGCGGCGGAACGTGCCAGCAACATTTAACAATTTCACTTTTAATACAAATGAGTTGATGTAGTACTGCAATATAGGTTTAATTAGTGCAGGATACGTCTAGCGGGTAACTATTCACGTGCAGATTTGAAACTATTCATCAGGATTGAAAATGTAATTCTTATAGTGCAATCCACTCTCTCTCTCTAGCTCTCTCTGGACTCTCTATTGATGCTTCATATTCGTGGTTCTTTGGGTAAAGTCACGTAGAAGGGAAATAATAAAAATTAGCATAATAAAATACAATTCTCACTGTAATTTTGAGAATTTTATTTGTTTTATTTTATTTTATTATTTCCCTTCTACGTGACTTTACCGAAAGAACCAAGAATATGCATCCCTGCAGTCACGAATGCTTTAAATCGAAAAATCTATATGTGCGATGCAGAAGAGCTATTGCCTGAAACGTCACCTTACATATATTCTTCTTAAGACAGTGTTATTGGCGATTGTGTTGTATTTTTTAAAATATTATATCTGTTACATGCCCTTTGGGGTGCATTGTTTATATATTTCCACTTGATAATCTACTTTGTTGAGATATCATTTGTGGCCGGGTCGCTTCTGAAAAATAAGCTAATAGCTCAATGGGCTTTATCTTGTAAGATAAAACATAGTTTATTTTTTATACAATTTTAAAGCGATTTGTTTACCTTTGCACTCCTTTCGTGTTTTTTTTATTGTTTGTTATTGTAACGTTATTACCCGCCCCTAGTGGACATCTGTGAAATAGAGCTTTATAGCTCACCAGATTCCTCCAGTATAAATATATGTTCTGATTATAATGTAGCAGCATCACCGAAATGACAGTAATAATCGGATAGCCAAATCTTAAAATAAAAAAAAGTCTAATTTCGAAGTGTGTTTTTTCGGGGAATACAACAAAATACGCAGTAGCAACATTTGATTTATTCTTTATTTTTCACGTGTACAAAATTTCGAATGTAAAAAATGTCAAGGGTTGACGGTTATAAACAATTGAGTTCTAAATCCATGACAAAGCATTGGCTGTTAGTACAACGTTGTATTTACAAATCACGTTGGATAATCTTACGTACCAAAATATTTTTTTACAAAGATTATACATTTAATTTTCACTATATCACAAACAGCAACCTGTAACAGCTTGTCATGAAGTACATTCTTAAATACAGATGTGCAGGGGTTTAAGGGTTATCCTCTCATTATGCGCGGGATTTTCTGCGGTTAGCCTGAATTTTCTTCCATATAAAAATAAAACTCAATTTAAACAAATGGATTTGGCCAAATTCTCCTGGAAAAGACTTCCCTGAAAGGGGCTTTTCCCAGGTAAATAATTATTGAAATAAAAAAACCAATTTGAAATGATAATTTATTTGACCAACATAAGAACTACATCTGTGGCTGTGTTTCCGAAGGTCTCATTGAAAAGCCAACATATGACACGTGGCAAGATGTACCTTGTCGAATCAGCCATTATTTATCCACTGCTTGATTAAGGCCGCCCCAAAGTTATGCTGGTCGGTGCGAGTTGGTTAAGGGATCAGGGGAGTGGAAACCAGGACTGATTCGGACATCACTCGCCACTGCTGTTAGCTGTGTCTGGGATTCAAACTTAGGTTGATGGTTTTTCCTGGTGAAATGTACGAACCACTGCTCCACCCTATTCTGGATGTAAATTAGTTTAATTAATACTTCATATTGTTCATGGCCTGTAGCCCTTTGAGTCGCCGGCAGTAATTGGTCAAATATTTCTACAACATTCTGAAAAGACTATTTTCTGATACACGAACATTACAATGAGGGCATTACATGAACGTCTATATTAGTGCAAAATGCAGACCACCTCACTGTAGTGGTTGAAAGGTATACACTGGCAATGTTACATTGTGCAAAGTTTGGTTACAAGAATCATACAAAATTACACGTACATACTAAATAAAAACAAGAAAAAAAAACCCTGTGACTGATTGTACAAAGCAGGGTTTAAGAGAATCAAGATTGACTTTTTAATAACCGATGATTGATGTGGTTAGATAAAATCTATCGGTAATTACCGTGAAAGCTGCATATACATTTGTTTTGTAGGCGACACAAATTTCTGCAACAATTACCGAACGTGATGAAACATTACATGAAGTCGGGCAGTTATTTTTTTACATAAAGCGACAATTCCACCGATGCACTTTAAATTTGTGATTCTTTCGTGGACTTTGTTGATTCACGCTCCCTCTGACAACGAACGCTCCATGGAATCTGAAGTTCATCTCAAACGATCAGAGCGGAGTTCCTTCATCTTGTGCTGTGTGGATATAATGCTTGGGCAACGACCCACACGCACAGAAACAAAACCGTTGACAGACAGCATGCAGCTTGAGGCAACGCAAGCGTTTCGTAAGGAACCGTACGCCACACACAGCCGCGCAAGTTTCCACGCTTGTGTTGTCGTGCACAACCCTCCGATGTGTTTTCGGGTTGTACCGTGGTGCTGTTTTTTACACGATATCTGATGTTTTCGCTGTAAGACTTTAGACTTTCCCGACAAGAGCGTAATTTGCAGTTTACCTGTAAGAGTATGAAAGGCAACGGTAGGATAGACCGACATTGGGCTTAACGCACAGACTCTCACATCCTCTGTTGATCTTGTTTTGCCACCTTTATTCATTTCCCTTGCTCGTTTCAACAAAAATAACACCTGATGACACTACCCCAAGTCGTCAGCTTCAATGCGAGATGTAAGTCACTCTCTCCCCACATGCGGTGAAGCTTCAGCGTCCAAACAGACCGACGTCATGCGTGCCATTTAACAGCTGCAAACGCATAAACTTGCTTGTCCCACAGACCCTCGCGTCTGTCATTTCTGGCACGGAAAAGTAGCTATCGAGTGTGAAGGCGGTGCAACTGCCACCCGGGACCACAGGCCAGAGGGTCCCGGGTTGCCGAGAAACGCAGAGAGTGGCGGGTGGCGGGCAGGTTCAGGTGCCACCCCTGCCCCTCATCTCATTCCTCGCACCCGGGGGGGCCCCCCCGCGCCACGGCCACGCTACTGCACTCCGTGGTCATCACACCGCCTTGTCGGGGACGGTAGCCGCCGGGTCTCGCTCGGAAGCCTGCGCCTCGCCGGGACCGTTGGCGGCGGCGGACGGCGGCACAACGTAGCGACTCTCTGCCTCCGCGCAATCGCCGGTGCCCTCGCAGTGCACCGTCGCGCACGAGGCGACGGGCCGGCAGCATCCCGCGGCGCCGCCATCGTCGCCGCAATCGTCGAGGTCCCCAAACGCGGCCGCCACCGTTGCCGCCGCCGCGTCACCGCCGGCGCCGTGGTCCTTATCCGCGGCGCACCACACAGCCCCGGCGCCGCCGATGCAGCCGCCGCCGCCGCAGGCTCCGAGCTCCGAGAAGAATCCGGTGTCGGCGGAGGCTCGGCCCCTGTCGAGTTGGTCCGCGTTGACGTAGAGCTCCTCCGGGAGGGACTTGGCGATCTTCTCCAACTCGTACCGCAGCGACGTGAAGCTGGGACGCTGCGTCGGGTCCAGGTGCCAGCAGCCGTACATCAGGTCGTACCTGCGGCACACAAAAGGCGGAGAGCTCCCGTGTGTCACCACGCAAGGAACGATGGGGAAGGTGCCATCGTCAGCGAGCGCCTATTCAAGGCCAGCACGATGGACAAAGTGGTGCGGCGTGGCCAATACTACGCACACCGTGCAAATTTTTTTCCCCGATGTTGATGTTTATGACACACCGCACCAGGTAGTCGTTCAAGGCTAAGTTTGACACAGGGGAGGCCCAGGACCGGTTCAGATAACCACCACGAGAATGGAACTCGGGTCGCCGGGTTTGTGGCACAGCGCGTTAACCGCTGCGACATGAGGGGCCGTACGTGTGGGCGTGTGTGCACTCACGGACGTTCGTCGTGGGGAGAGTTTCAGAGTATGGTGCTTGCCACTTTGGTTTTCCATACACATGCAAAATCACTTATATAAGGAACCGGCCAGGTTTTCCTAAATTGAGATCCTCCTTAAAAAAAGTGGGGGAGCAACGCGGGGGGGGGGGGGTGCTTTCTCTGAGCATTTCTGTTGATGTGTGGAAGGCAGCAAGAATGTCTGGAATAAAAGGAAACTCACGAGGGAGTATTCAGTCACTTTGGAACAAATAACAGCACTTGCTGTACTGTCTTCTGCAACCACTTAATGATGGACTTGATGTACGTAAGTTGATCTTCTTTTGCAGCGTATGTAGTCAACCGCGCCGATCGTTTGGTTTCTTACAAATCCTCAACACAATACGATGTGGACCGATTCGGCGGCATCAAGATGCTTGCACCGAAACAGGTGGCACGTCGATTTCATAGAGAGAGACAAAGAAGAAAATCTCCGCTGTATAGTCACAACAGACTTTTGGGGCAAGTGCTGTGAGCGAGCACCTGTGAAGGCCGGCACAGCACACGAGCGGATGGGTGGCCACCAGCACCACGCCCTGGCCGCCTTTTTCTCACTCGTGGCGATGTTGACTACAAACCCGCACCCCGCACTAATTTAAGTCTGAGTCGACTTAGGGGAGGCTCAGAACCCATTCAGATCATCGTCACTGGTGTTCATGGGCGTGAGCGGGAATGATACTCAGGTCGCCAGGTTGGTAGCGCAGCGCGCTAAACGCTGCTGCTGCTGCTAGAGAGACAAACAGACACACCCACCTAGAGGCCTGTGCCATGAGCGCAACCCAAAGGAAACGAGTCGGGGCGGTGGAGTGACGACCGTAGGGGGCTTTGGGGCTTCGAAGCCGCAGCGCCTACGTGGCACCGAGGAGTAACAATCCTTTCCAGTGGCGTGCGATGTTTCCAATTAGCGGTACTGTAGTTTCTCCGGCGGGGTATGCATGTATGTATGTGTGTGGGTGAAGCGGAGCAGTGGCACAGTGGGTTCGTGCACCACGCTCTGAACCAAACAACCTTAAAAGTTTGATTCTTGCCCACAAGTTGTCATCGGTGGTGGGCGGCGGCCTCACCAACCCGACGCTGGCGAAGCATGGTTAAAAAACCCCCACGGCTGACACGTCAAAGGGAGGCTTTCATCCAGCAGTGAATTGACGAAGGGGCTGTAAACTAGTATGATTATTTTATGGTTTCATGCAATAGTCTGCAAGCATTTCCGCACGTCTGATTGGCAGGGTTGACTACGTGCGGTGCGAAAGAAGTTCAACACACATACAAGCATTGATACACGCACGGAGGCGTGCACATGAGAAGAGTGTAATATTTACAATTTTCCAAATTAAATGTGAATGTGATCATATTATGTTGCATTCAATATCCACCGCCTGCACTTCGAATGTGTTTTGGGCCTAGCGAGTGGAAACTGTTTTATTCTTTGAAATATTTCACTCGGACCGATCCGTTGAGATGGAAAATCGCTTTCAAGGTGTGCGTCCAGGGTGCATGCAAATTGTAAGTTAATTTCTTTTATACAAACAATTGAATTAAGAAAATATCTATTAATCAATTATAGTATAGGGACTCTTCTGCTTACGAATGAGTTCCAGGTCTGTTTGTAAGTCGATTTTGTTCGCAAGTCCAATTTTACTCCTGTCGATTACAAACGTGATGTACGGCGTGTACACGGAACATGGGATATGGCTTCAAAAGTTGTATAATCTTCTGTAGATGTAGATGCCGCTGGTTCTTCACGTTCTGTAGATGCCACTGGTTCTTCATGTTCTGTAGATGTAGATGGCATTGGTTCTTCATGTTCTGTAGATGCCACTGGTTCTTCACGTTCTGCAGATGTAGATGCCACTGGTTTTTCACGTTCTGCAGATGTAGATGCCACTGGTTCTTCACGTTCTGATGATGTAGATGCCACTGGTTCTTCACGTTCTGCAGATGTAGACGCCACTGGTTCTTCACGTTCTGCAGATGTAGACGCCATCACCGCCATCTATTATGCGGCGGTTTAACTTACGACTCTCGGTCCGAAAAGGCAACTGGACATACGGGCAGGTTTGTTCGTATCTCTAAAAGTCCATAAGTCGAATGTTCGTAAGTAGGAGTCCCTATAATGTTTTTCCAATGTCGAAGAGTCCACAGCTTCGAAATTAGAAAAAAATACTCCACTTGGGATTATACACGACAATCATCCAACCCCGACTGCCAACACTTGGCAAGATCATCCAGAAAATGTCACGAAATTTGGTGATCGAGGCTTTCCTGAGCAAAACAAAGCCGAAACAAAGGAAAATAATGGCCGCCCTTATTGGCCGGATGCCGATGCACCGGCCGCTTTGTACCACCAGGTGGCGCCACACACACGGGATTTGTACTGCCCACCCCAGCAGGGCCGGGGGAGGGGGGCATGCAGGGATGGGTGGGTGAACTGGAATTGGTCACCTGTGCACCAGAGGTCGCAAACGGGTTTTGATTCCTTACCCGTACCCGGCCGCACCAGGTCGCAAACGGGTACCCGTACCCGGGCCGGGTATCGGGTAGGGTACGGGTATCGGGTACCCGATTGCGACCTTTGCTGTGCACTCTGCCAGGTGCTATTGCTCTCCACCGTGCCAGCCTTCATTCACAGCACTTGCCCCAAAAGTCCGTTAAAGGATATAGGAGGGATCTTTGTATGTGTGTATGTATGGGGAGTGGTAGTTCAGCGGTTAGCACGCTGCGCGACAAACCCGGTGACCAGAGTTAAATTCTCGCTCAAGGCCAACACCGATGACGATTAATCTGAACCGTTCCCGGGCCTCCCCTAGGTAGACTCAGCCTTACATGATAATTACCTGTCGTAATGTGGAAATCATCAGCAACTGGGAGATAAAGAAGACCGTGCGTGGTGTTGGTTACCCACCCCCTCGCGCGCCGTGCCGGCCTCCATATGTGCTCGCCAAGAGCACTTGCGCCCAAGAGTCTATCAAAGGCTATAGGGGGGATCGTTGTCTTGGTATATATGTGACCAGTTCTCGTGGGAAGCTGCGTGGGTTGTGAACGCCCGTCCTGACTGAGATAACACTGATGATGATGATCATGGTGCCCTTGCTAACACAATAATTTAGTTTCTCAATGGGTTTCTACATGAGCCTGTGTCTCCGTGCGAGTCTATGACTCACCAAATGAGTCTTTGAAGTGTATATGTGAGACTGTGGGCAGAGGAGCGACGCTCACAACAATGAGTGAGGTGTTGCCGGGGTGGCTAAAATGCAGGAAGTTGGCACAGTGGGGAGCAGAGTTGGTGCGTCCGCCAGTCATCTCGGTCAATCAACCCACGGCACCAGGGTCTGATCCATGACCTCCCGCCAGCGAGCCCTCGACACTTCACGTGGCCTCAAAGCGCAACTCGAGTGGCACAAGCGTTGTGGTGACGTCAAAAGCGATTTCAGCGGCTGTTGCTGTTCGCTCACAGTTGGTCGAGGCAGTCCGGCGGCTGCTTGAGTCGGTGGCCCTGCTGCAGGTAGTCGTAGATCTCGTGGTTTGCGATGCCGGGGTACGGCATCTGCCCCCGCGTCGCGATCTCCCACATGGTCACGCCAAACGCCCACTGCGACGACAGTCAAGAGACAGAGTTCCGCACGTTTAGGGGCGGCTTCGCCGGTCAACGTTATTCAAAATCACGCGTGTATCCATCGCCGCAATGCGTTTTAGGCTTGCATCATATACCTAGTAAATGCGCAGCGTTAGCAACACGATGGGCCGACATTGGCCCCAACCGCATGGCAACGATGGCCACCTGAGTAGCTGATCGCAGTATCTATGGTTTGAAACAGCCGGGTTATTATTCGCGGAATGACGAAGCGCAGCAAAAGCGCTCCGCTGTCAGCAGAGGGTCGTGCGGCAAAATCCATTGTTGTACCGTACTTATACGCTGCTGTACTCCCGGCGTCTTTGCGCCACGCCTTTTCTAATCCACACCGACTACCATGGCGCACATCCGATTAGCGCGGTTGGCTACGTACGGCGGAAAAGAAGTTGAACATACCGGTACATACATACGTGGTCACATGGCCCTCGGGAAGCCACCAGGAGGCCAGCATCCAGCAATGGATTGAGAAAGGCCGCATTGCGCAATGCGCTGCGAACCCACAGACCTAAAGTTCGACTCCCGGCCGCTGCTAATAATGGGCGAGTAATATCCGAAGCAGTCGTGGGCGAATCTCCCCTTCACCAACCCGCACTGACCAACGCGGGGAAGTATGGACAAACAACGTCCCCCACCCCTCCCCGCCCCCACCATGACACGACACGACACGACGTGACGTTAATCACCCAGGCAGTGTGTTTACTTCGCATCAATCACAAAAATGGCCGCGGTCATGGACTTCAGATCAATACTTCCTGTATTGGATATAACCAGGTATGAAGAGTCGTTCCCACCCCCAAGTTAGCCAAGCACATGGGTCAGGCTAACTATAGGACCCATCACCAGAGCACCGAACGGGTCAGACCGGTCTCGGATGAGATTAAAAAAGGGAGCGATTGTGCTCTTTACTGAATGAGACGGCGGTTTTCCTTCACCGCTCCCTTGAAACGAGCGCCCGTGTCAAATTAAAGGCGCAGGGGTTGCAACCCCGCTCCTATTCTTGCATGTGCAGACAGACGGCACAAAGGGGGCTTTTGAGCTATAGGAATGGGTTTTCTCTCCCCCCCACCCGCGTGCGGTATACAATGCAGGGGGAGCGGTGGTGCAGCGGTCAGAGGCATTGGGCAATGAGCCTAGCTACCCGTGTTAAATTCCTGGCGAAAATCTTGGCTAAAATCATGGCTCAAATCATGGCTAAAAACATGGCTCAAATCATAGCCAAAAATCTTGGCGAAAATCATGGCGAACATGTGTGGCGATTAAACCCGTCTCATTCGGGCTCGAAGCCACCATTATACCAACCCGCGTTCCAGACGGCCGCAGAAGCGCATCTGAAAAAGCACAATGCAGTGAGCGCCTTTGTTCGATGGCTAGACAAAATATAATTCGTGCACAATGTATAGCATGCCCGCTCTATAGCATGCCTGCTCTATAGCATGCCCATAGCAGCAAAACACATACACGCACACACGCGATTCAATGTTCGAACAATCGCATGACCAGTGTTTGTTCGCACGAACAAGATCCTTTACTTAGCCTTGAAGACTGTTGGGCAAGTGCTGTTAGCGAGTAGCACCTATGAAGGCCGGCACGGCACACAAGAGGGTGGGTGGCCAACACCATGGACTTTGTCTCCCCAGTGGCGATGTTTACACACCGCAACAGGTACTCATTTGAGGATGAGTCGACCTAGGGCAGGCTCTGGATCAGTTTAGATAATCGTCACCGCTGTTGGCCATGAGCGGGAGTCGAACTCGGGTAGCCGGGTTTGTAGCGGAGCGTGCTAACCACACGCGCCCATAACAAACACGCACGTGCCTACACACACACACACACAGCCCTACGTGTACACCCCACACACCCGTAACTACATGCTTTGCATGCAAGCCGCTTGTGCGACCACTTGATCACTCTACAGCAGCCGTGGATGACGGGACCCGACAGTGGGGAGGAGTGGGGCATCAGGAGGAACCAGGCAGACGTGTGCTGCACCCAGAGTCGCGCACAGCTGCCAGCCAACTTTGACTTCTGGGCACATTCCTTGAACAAGACCGTCAAGGAATAACGCGTGCGAGTGCTTGCGTGTATGCATGTGCGTGCATGTGCGTGCCCGACTGAATGTGTGTGTGGGCGTGCGTGTTGTGTGTGTGTGTGCGTCTGTGCACGTGGCTGTGTGTGTGTAATTACAGCTTTGTTATAAGTGAACTAAATCCTGGGCCTCCCCTAAGTCGGCTCAGCCTCAAATGAAGTGTGTAAAACATCAGCACTGGAGAGCCAAATGCGGCCTTGCATTGTGCTGGCCACCCACTGGCTCGCGTGCCGTCCTGGCCAAGCTTAATAGGTGCTCACTAACAGCACTCGCCTCAGCCTGTTGAAGGCTATACGGGGAATCTTTGTCTTTGTGCACACATGCGGTTGCGTGTATGTATGTATGTTGAACTTCTTTCGCACCGTACATAGCCAACCGTGCTAATCGGAGGTGCCGGGGGGGGGGAAGGACAACAAACTAAACACAAAAATAAATGAGTTTTTTAAAATGCATGGGTCAGTTGAGGCTCTACGGGATATGTTTGTCCTTGATGGTGTCTTGGTTCAGGTCTCCCCCATCGCCTCCCCAACTCCGACCTGCCCTCCCAAACCCTGCACCAGACTCTGAGTAAGCACACCTGCCGAGTGCACTGCGAACGCCTACAGATGTTCACGTGGGTTTTATTTTTATTTTCCTCCAACATTTGTGGTTCTTTACTTCCCAACGTATTCCCAACCGTCCTCTCGGCAGTCACGTCGCAAGCTGGATAATCCATTTGGAAATCTCGCAAGAAAAGTGCGTAACCCCGAGTTGTCAGCGAACAGCTGTGGAAGAGATCCCTCCCAAACAGTTTTCCCACGGAGAAAGGGAAACGAAAAGGAAACAGGCGGAATTTTCCTAAATCATGTTCTCGTAGAGCGTCATTTTTTTTTTCAGTTTAAACCAAACATCACTCGTGTGCAGTGTGCATCGATGTAATTTGCACTTGAATGGAGAGGTAGTGGCAGACACGGAAGAATGAATCGACTGCAGTTAGAATTAATAAAAGCAAAGCAAGTGTGAGGAAGACACAGCAATGGCACTTTAACTTGAACAAATATTTCTAACAATTAAAATTTGTAATGGTCAATGGCTCGTCGATGAATCTCCATCATGTTTCAGCTGCAACTCAGTGGCAAGTACGGATGACCAATCATCCGACACGGGCGGTATGCGTCAACTTAAGTTGCAAAACGCAGAAGGATCACGTCCAGTGAAGTTTATGAACCAGGTGAGAACTCAAAACGACCGCCAGGATGGAGCCTCATTCGCAAGAGCGACCTGGGTACGAACCGAGGATTGCAAGTTTGAGACTCGATGAACGGAGTCCGAGGAACTGCAGTTGCGGAAAAGCGGGCTGATATAAAACCCGCACAAAACCACGGCGCACTTACACAACGTGCCGCACCCTCCGACGAGCCGCGGGTTGGCTACCTGCGGTGCGAAAGAGGTTCGACATGCATACGTGCAACAACGTAGCAATACATGCAAGCGAAAATCCCGCTGCTGTGCTGTCAATCGCTCCGCGCAAAAAGTCAACAGATGCTTCCAGCTGTTGAGCAGTGGCGAACGCGATTACGCAGAGCGTCGAGGGGCAGCCAGGCGCCAGAGTAGGCAGATATTTTTCCGCGTCCGGCGAGAGGAAGTTGGACTTCTTGGCTCCCCCCCCCCTCCGTCCGGTGAGAAACCGATCCCACCGGCTCGGAGCCCCCGTCCATACGATGACAGCAGTGGGGGGGGGGGGGAGTTCGATATTGGGGCAAGGCCAACACCGGTGGAGAGAGTGTTTATCTGAAGCGGTCCTGGCGCTACTCGAGCTCGACTCGGCCGTAAATGAGCACCGCGCCTGGTGCGGCTTTGTGAGCGCCGCCGTTGGGGAGACAAAGGCGGTCAGGCACGGTGATGCCCTCACTGCTACTACCCCCGTGCGCACCGGGCGGCTTAAAACGCCGCGAGTTGGCGTAGTGGGGAGTGCAGCTGGTGCGTCCGTCCGTCTTCCCAGTCAACCCATGACACCTGGGTGTCACGTGACCTCCTGCCAGCGAGCCCTCGATACTTCACGCGGATTCAAAGTGCACCTAGGTTGGCTCAAGCGTCGTGGTGACGTCACGGCGTTTTAGTGGTGAACGGCAATTGTTGTTGTTGTTGTGTATGTGCTTGTGTATACGAGTCAACCCAGCCTCAAATTAATACCTGGTATGCCACTGAGGACACAAAGGTGGATGGGTGTGATGTTAGCCACCCCTGTATGTGCCGTGCCGGTCTTCATAGCTGCTCCTCTCTAACCACCCTTGCTCCAACAGCCTTTCAAGGCTACACTGGGGCTATACTGGGGATGCGCACGAGTGAGCGAGTGAGCGAGTGAGCGAGTGAGCGAGTGAGTGGGTGTGTTCCGCACCACGTCGCTCTTGGACGTGTAGAGCCGGTCGGCCAGACTCTCGAGCGCGATCCACTTGACGGGCATCTTGGCGATTCGGCCCTGCCGGTAGTAGTCGCCGCTGTAGATCTTCTTGGAGAGGCCGAAGTCGGCGACGCACACGGTCATGTTCTCGTGCAGCCTGCGGCCACGCGGGAGACACGGGGTGGGCGAGAGCGGGCGGGCGGGAGGGTTAGCGGGCGGCAGAGTGGGCGGCAGAGTGAACGGGAGGGTTCAACGGCGGGTGTGCGGTGTGGTGACGATGCGAGAGCGAAATATGAGCAAAAGTTTCGTACGACAAGAGGCGGGCTAAGCAGTGGGACATCTTCTTGGTTTTTTCGGTAAAGTCACGTAGAAGGGAAGTAATAAAATAATAAAAATAAAACATAATAAAATAATTCTCACGACGTTTCGGAGGCAACACAAGCTTCCGTCTTCAGGTGGAACCGTCACAGCAAGATAGCTGTATCAAGTAAGAGTCTCTTACTCTTACTTGATATAGCTATCGTGCTTTGATGGTTCGCACGACGAAACGTTGTGAGAATTATCTTATAATGTTTTATTTTTATTATTTTATTATTTCCCTTCTACGTGACTTTACCGAAAGAACCAAGAAGATGAATCCCTGCAGTCACCAAAGCTTTAAATCAGTGGGACATCGTTCGCTGCGACTGTTCAGAAATGGAGAGTGGGCTCGGGCAGGGTGCGTCGCCAGAAGGAATGACGGCCGGTGGTGAAGGGAGAGGGAGGAGGTGGGACGATGGTGGAAAGGGAAGTGGGCGATGATAAAGTTGGATGAGATGGGCGACGATGTGACGCATCCACCATGACGACGGCACGCACTCACATGCAGTTGCGAGCGGCGAGGTCGCGGTGGATGAAGTTCTTGCTGGCGAGGTACTCCATGCCGCCCGCGATGTCCACCATGAACTTGACGAGTGTGTCCAGGGGCACGAGCTGTGCGTGACGGGCGGGGGTCAGCCGTCGCGGGGGTGGGGGGGC
Source organism: Entosphenus tridentatus (assembly GCA_014621495.2). NCBI lineage: Eukaryota > Metazoa > Chordata > Hyperoartia > Petromyzontiformes > Petromyzontidae > Entosphenus > Entosphenus tridentatus. The sequence continues at coordinate 4,054,745 of CM025640.2, forward strand.
GTTGGTCGAGCAAGGGAGGATGGGAGAGAATAAGGAGATGATAGGAAAAAAGAAGAAATTGGGAAAAAGCAGAAGAGATGGGATGGGAGATGATAAAGGGGGGAGATGGTAGAGGGGAGAGATGGGAGGTGGAAGGAACAAGATGAGAAAGATGGGGGATGTGAGAAAGATAGACAAACCAGTAGATGTAATAGGTATAAGTGGGAGAGGGGAGATTGGGGGAGGGGAGAAATTGCGAACGAACAAGGTTATTCATATGTCCTGTGCTTACCAGTAAATAACGTACGGTGCTAAAGAAGTTCAACACACGTACATACCTGGCTCTGATGCTTCACCAGCCATAGACAGCTACGTGTATACTGTAAACTAGGGACGAGCGGAGCACGCGTGAAACGTGCCTTCGTGGCACGCGGAGACGCGAGGCGAGACAGCACCTCCGATGAGCATTGTTGGCTCCGCACGGTGCGACAGAAGCTCAACGTATGTACGCACATAAGTTTTAGCGAAGCGAGAATTCCTCCGATAGAGCGAGCGGGCGTCGTCATCGCTGCGGGTGAACTTTTCACCACACAGACGTCTCGCTGTAGAGGTGGGGGGAGGGGGTGGCCTGCTCGGACTGAGCGAGCCTGTCCTGGCAGACCGCGTGCTCCCGGCAATTAAAGATCCCCCGTATAGCCTTAACAGACTGTAGTGGCAAGTGCTGTTAGCGAGCACCTATAAAGGCCGGCACGGCACACGAGGGGGTGGGTGGCCAGCACCACCCGACCGCCTTTGTCTCCCCAGTGGCGATGTTTACACACCACACTGGGTACTAACTTGAGACCGAGTCGACCTAGGGGAGGCCCAGGACCGGTTCAGATAATCGTCACTGGTGTTGGCCGTGAGCGGGAATCGAACCCGGGTCGCCAGGTTCATAGCGCAGCGTAGCGCTAACCGCTACACCCACCGCTCCCGGCATCTAAACCCCCCCCCACCCCCACAAGGGCTCGGGGGTCGTGCGGCCGCAGTGGCGTAGAGCGTAGCGTGGTCGGCGGGGAACTAAACGGGGCCTCCCTGGACACCGGGCGCGCGCGAGTGGTGGCGAGCGGCGAGTGGCAGAGCCTCACCGTGGGCTGGTTGCTGATGCGGGAGCGCAGCAGGAAGCTGTGCAGGTCCCCGTGCTGCATGAACGGGATGACGACCATTGGGCGCGGCATGCGGTGCTGCTGGGACATCTCCATGCACACTCCTGCCGGGCGGGCACCACAGATACCAGATGAGGATTTTGGGGCTCCGATTTTGTTTGATGGTGGTATCCCATGCAAGGGTCAGCAGCGCACTGGACTTGCAATCCAGTGGTTGCCGGTTCGATTTGTTTCTTAGATTTTGTTGCCGTGCCGTGGTTTGAGCAAATAAGCGAGTGAATCGACAGCGACGCCGAGGACGATCGAGGAGGACGAATGACTTGGAGTTCTGTGCGCCGAGCCAGCGCCGCTGTTCGTGACCAGAGGATTGGTCCTCCCATCGTGCCTTGCTACTATATGAAATTAACGAGCTGCAGTGTGACCTGTTTGGTTACATGGTGCCTCCTGAAACTATTAAGGTGGCTTGGGAAGCCAAAGGTCAGAGGTCAGAGCACTGAGCTGCCACCAATGAGAATCCTGGGTTTGAACTTCTGGTTTCAGCCACCCATGAGTTCATTTGGTCCTCAAGTGCGGTGAATTGGTGTCAGCCTGGTCACCAATGACTCACATAGACACTCATAGACTCACATAGAGTTCCATAGACTCGTATAGAGACCCACATAATCCACAGTCTCAGCCGTGATTTAACCGGATTCTTAAGTGTGGTGAATTTTTGATGTCAGCCTGGTCACCATTGACTCACATAGACACTCATATACTCACATAGAGACCCATAGACTCACAAAGAGACCCATAGACTCGTATAGAGACCCATAGACTCGCATAGAGACCCACAGAATTCACAGTCTCAGCCGTGATTTAACCGGATTCTCAAGTGTGGGGAGTTTTTGGTGTCAGCCTGGTCATCAATGAATCAAACAGGAAAAAAAAACCTCCACCATCGGCAATTTTGGATTTTTAGCCTAATTTAGAAAAATTTCCAGCTCTGAGAATTAAACATTTCGGTTCAACGGTCAAGTGTCAAACCTCATAGCAGAGTGTGTGGGAAAGCACGATGCCTGCAGTGTAAAGGAACAAAAATTGAGTGAAAGGTTCGGTGAAAAATCCCTTCCCACGGTCATTCTCTGACACAGGGGGCGGGGCAATGCAATGCACCGCTCTGCGAGATGTCTCAATGGATTCTTCGCCTCATGACACAAAGCCAACAAGAACACAATGCATTGGAGGCGGTAGGGGTGGAGGGGTGGGGTGGGGAATTACCAAAACATGTAAATAAATATCCGTTACAATAAGCGACGAGGACGATGATGACGACACTAATGGTAAAGACAACTTCGATGAACAGGAAGACGGTGGTCGCGCGTTACGTAAAGGATCGGCCCACGTTTCACTCTGTTGCCCAACGCCAAAAGGTTCTGCTGTTACAATAAACGACGAGGGTGATGATGACGACACTAACGGTAAGGACAACTGCGATGAATAGGATGACGGTGGTCACGTGTTACGTAAAGGATCGGCCCACGTTTCACTCCGTTTCCCGACGCCAAAAGGAAGTGTGCAATAGCTGCTCTCTGATGACTTGAACGCAACATTTCCCACAGTCGCTGGGCAACCGGGGGCCCGTTCGGCGCAGGGATGGCCCACTCGCGGTCCAGCATCACCACTAAGGCACAGGACACGGATGCCCACGGATTCGTGAGCCACAAGGATCCCTGGGTTCAGCCCCCCCCCCCCTGCCGCCCCCCCCCCCGTCCTCCCACATCGTCCCCTCCCCCTACCCTCCAGACTGCAGTGAAGAAATGTTATATTTATTTTATGAACATAGTTGTTCCTTTTAGGGCCACAGCGCTGTTGACAAATGTGTCGAGATGTTTTATTTGTGTTTGTGCGGTCACTGCCAATGCAGCAGCATCACAATTTAAATAATTACTTAGTACGTTTTTCAACGCAGTCAATGGACAACATGCAAGTCCTGTCCGATGTGTTTTCGGGTTCTGCCGCGCGCTGATCGGCACCGTGCCCGACGTTTCGCTCCACGTACCTGGGAGCCTCCTTCTAAAAACGGAGGGAGCTAAACATCAGAAACCGTTGCCGTGATATACTGTATGTATGTTGAACTTCTTTCGCGGAGCACGTAGCCAACCGTGATTATCGGAGTTGCGAAATATTCCGCTTCTTCCTTAATTATTGTTACAGATCTTTTTTTTTTACAAAAACATGACCGGTTTCGCGTGGCAGCACGGACAAAAGCGAGCGGCTCCCTTCACGAAGGGGACCTTCCCCTGCGGGCCACACTCACCGGGCCGTGAGCTCTGGACGGCTCAAACCTCGCGTGATTACCGGGCGGAACCTGGAAATTGCCCGCACCTCCTATAATTGTAGCACGGTTGGCGGCGTACGGTGCAAACGACGTTCAACACTCGTGTACATACGTGCAATCGGGGCCTTAACGTGGGAGCTCGGTTAATGGCCTGAACAAGCAAGGCCATTCATATGCCCCTGTGCTTGCCAGTAAACAACGCAACGCTCTGTGTGGCTCTGATGTTTCACAAGATATGACAGCTACGTGTATACTAGGGACGAGCGGAGCACGTGTGAAACGTGCCTTCGGCATGCGGAGACGCGAGGCGAGAGGGGACGGCACCTCTCCGATTAGCACGGTTGGCTACAGACGGTGTGAAAGAGGTTCAACGCACGTGTACGTACGTACAATCGGGGCTGAACGTGGGAGCTCGGTTCACGGCCCCGGGGCCGGTACCCTCCCCATACTCCGAGCGAGCGAGCGGGCGGGCGGGTCGGTGGGCGGGCTGGTGGGCGGGCTCACGGGATGAGCAACTATTTTCTCAGGCCCGTGGCCCCGCGATGGATCGCAGTCACATTCCCACGTTGCGCAGCAGCCTGGCTGCTTCACGCTGGAACGCTGCAAGGCGCCCAGGAGTTCCCACGGCTCTCCCCGGACCTCCTGGGACGGAATGCTCGCCGGGCTTTTGTGCTGCTTTTTTTTCTTTTTTCCCGGCCAAATACAAACAGATGACCAGCGTTATCCGCCACTTATAGCTATCGCTGGAGTAAAAACTTTGTTTTATCGAACGACCGTGATTTATCCATCTTCGTTTTCTTGTTGTAGCCATCACCATCATCATCATCGTGATCATTGGTCAGAAGCGATCCACTGCTGGATAAAGGCCTTCCCGAGCCATCGTCATGTCTCGTGGTTCATATAATGACACTCTACCTCGTTGGTTTTTTCTCATCATCATCATCATCATCAATCAGCATCAGCCATTAAATAAAAACATTGTTTATAGTAGTCATATGTGTAGAATCCACAGATGCATCCTTACCAATGAGACCCAGGACATTGGGGTGATCAAATTCATTCATGCAGACCGCCTCGCTCAAAAACTCCTCCATCTCGTTCCGGGAGCAAATGTCCACTGCAAAAAAAAAAAACAACAAAGATCCCCCGTGTAGCCTTAACAAACTTTTGAAGCAAGCGCTGTTCGTGAGTAGCACCTATGAAGTTTCCAATCCGGCACGTAAGGGGGTGGCCAACGCCACATCAGGCCACCTCTGTCCCCGCAGCGCTGATGTTTACACACCACCAAGGCGCTCATTTAAGGCAACCGATATTAGCCGTGGCAGAGCTCGTTGACCGTTATACCACCGCTCGACAGGCACACACACACACACACAGACACGCACAGAGGAGGGAAGTGTGTGTGTGTGTGTGTGGAGTGGTAGTGTAGCGGTTAGCGCGCTGCGCTATGAACCTGGCGACCCGGGTTCGATTCCCGCTCACGGCTAACACCAGTGACGATTATCTGAACCGGTCCTGGGCCTCCCCTAGGTCGACTCAGCCTCAAATGAGTACCTGGTGCGGTGTGTAAACATCGCCACTGGGGAGACAAAGGCGGTTGGGCGTGGTGCTGGCCACCCACCCCCTCGTGTACCGTTCCGGCCTTCATTGGTGCTCGCTAACAGCACTTGCCCCTACAGTCTGTTAAGGCTATACGGGGGATCTTTATCTTTGTGGAGGGGAGCAGAGTGAGGTGGGAGTGGAGAGACATAGGCGGCAGGCAGACGGTGAGGTGAGCGTGTGCGACCTTGCAATTAATCTGGGATTGCAGAGGAAAGCCGGTGGAGTGGTTGGTAATCGGGGTGATGTGCACGTGGCGGTGGGGGGGTGGGGGAAGAATGGCGGCCTTGTTTCAAATGGAGCCGTCACGTCTCACTCATCGCGAGGTAACGAAGCGAAGTGGCCACAAGCCGGCGCCAGGATTGGTCTCACGAGCGCCGCTAACGAAGCGACTTCAGCACCACCCTGTCGTGCATTTTTTGCCGTCGGCAATATTACGACGTTTCGTGCATCTCAACTGTCTTATTTTGAGATTTAAAAGGTAGAAAATAAAAATAGGACAAACCCTCTGGCAGTTACTTGTGCAGGCAGGCTCTCAGCTGCGCTCAGAGGTCATAGACCATGGGATTTTCCCCCAACTGCTAAATCAAGTTTGGGCGAAAATCGCACCGTATACATTATCAGCGGCAGTGATTTATCCAGTGCCGGATTTTAAGGCCTCCCTAAACTGCCGCCGTCTCTCACGGTATCCGCTCCCTTCACTGGCTTCCTGTCGCCAGCAGGGTCAGCTACAAGGTCACCTGCTTTTGGTCGTCCCCCTGCACTAACAGCTGACGGTGGAACCCTCCACAGCAGCAGCAGCAGAGCGAATCACAACCTCCTCTCTACACCGAGGACCAGGACCGCCGTTTAATTGCTGGCACCAGGGTCACACGGAAACCACGCTGCTCACCACTCCACTGTAACCGCTCGCTCCCACCTCTGCCCCACTCACACACCCCAAAGGCAGGCGGAGGGGGAAAGTTGTTGTGTTTTTTCCTTCTTTCTGTGCGACTGTTTTAATCTGAAACAGACACTCCTGCAGGAAATGGGGAAACGTGCCGTGATTTGCAGGCAGGGCTCGGGTAAAGGCGTGCATATGTGCGCGCGTGGAAATGTGCGTGTACGTGCGTACGTGGAAATGCGTGTGCACGTGTGTGCGTGGAAATGCGTGTGCACGTGCGTGCGTGGAAATGCGTGTGTACGTGGAAATGCGTGTGCACGTGCATGCATGGAAATGCGTACGTGCTTGGAAATGCGTGTGCACGCGTGTGCGTGGAGTTGCGTTTGTACGTGTGTGTGCACATGGAAATGCATGCGTGTGTATGTGTGTGCGTACGGAGAAATGCGTGCGTGTGGAAATGCGTGCGCATGTGTAAATGTGCGTGTGGAAATTCGTGCGTGTGCATGCGTGCGTGTGCATGCGTGCGTGCGTGCGTACATTTCATGGTCTTGACGGCCACCTTGGTGCCCTCGCTGCTGGCCCCCTCCCTCACGAGGCGGCCCTCGATCACCGAGCCGAACTCGCCTGGGGAGAGGGAGGGCCACGTCGTGGTGTCAGGGGAGGAAACAAAGACAAAGGTCCCCCCAGTGTAGCCTCCTAACAGACTGTTTGGGGCAAGTGCTGTTCTAGCAAGTAGCAGCACGACGCACGAGGGGGTGGGTGGCCGGCACCACGCCCGACCGCCTTTGTCTCACCAGCGGCGATGTTTTACACATCGCACCAGGTACTGATTTGAGGCCGAGTCGACCTAGGTGAGGCCCAGGACCAGTTCAAATAATCGTCACAGATGTATTATTAATGATGATATTTGTCTAATTAATTAATTTATTAATTTATTACTATTAACACAAATGGAAGTAGCGTCACGAGTCAAATGTCTTCTCAAACACAAGCAGTAACTTTCACACACCCCCCCTCCCGACCTTTTTTTTCCGAGAAGGCCCTGGGATTTCAGAGGCCGGGTTTCCTGGTATGAATTCTACAAAAATAAAGCGTGCGCTTCCAAGTCAAACACTTCAACTTAAAACAAAAACAAGCTTCGCCAAGCTCATAGATGCTCAAAATTTCTCCCTTTACCCATCATTTCCCACCAGTCGTGGAAGGGGAAATGAGGTTATTTTTAAACATCTCAGCTGCCAAAAGATACCACTCACTCATACTTCCCCCCCCGCCACCACAACAGATCCCACCCCTCCCCCTGATCCCAAGAAGAGGATGCAATTTCTGACGATCGTTTTGCGGTAGCAGTGCGACCCGTTTTATCCGTGAAGACGAAAGCCAACGTGGGATACAAAACGCACTTTTCCTCGCAGAGTGTGGCGGCACACCATCTTCACTTCCTACGTTCCGTAGGCACGTATCTGGTTATTAATTAATAAATAATTTGCGCCAGTGATGTGCTGCGATTAATACGCAGTGAGTACTCGTTGAACGCGGTAAGAGATGCGTTCTTGAAACGCGCCACGTGAAGCGAAAAACGCATTCAGCGAGATCAATTTCTCCATATTTAATGTAGTAACGATGAAGTTTGGCGAGATACGATGTAGTGCTACTACTACACACGCCGTGCAGTGAGATGGCGGGACGATTAACTGAGGGTACGCCGCCGCGTTCCTGTATCATTCCGCTTGATGTATCACTGCGCTCCTCTTTGACAGCCAGGTGCCTGGACTTATCCTGCGCTAGCACCCCCTGGACTTATCCTGCCCTGGGCAGTTGCACTGCCTGTCCTCTCGATGGCTACGCCACCAGTTGGTGAACTGTAGCTACAGGCAAAGCACGTGGTGTATGTATATGTGTTGAATTTATTTTGCACCGTATATAGCCAACAGTGCTAATAGGAGATGCGGGGGAAAGACAACAAACTAAACACAAAAACTGTTCTAATGAAATGAGAGGCTTCCTAATATTGAAAGGAAGAGAGCGTTCCAGACGGCTGCAGGTGCATGATGCAGTGACCGTCTTTTTTTCGAGGAACCAGCCACGGACCAACCCTCGTCTCCACGGACAACCTCTCACCAAGCGTCCCCCCCCCGCCCCCGCCCCTCACTCGCGAGGCCTCACCTTCACCAATGACCTTCCCCAGTGCCAGCTGCCTCCTCTCCAGCATCACCTCCTTGAGCTTCACCTTGAGTTCCTCGCTCACGCCGAGGCTCGTGACTGCACAGCAGAGGGACCAGCCGAGAGGGACAGAGACACACACACACACAGAGACACACACAGAGAGACAAACACAGAGAGACACATACAGAGAGGCACACACAGAGAGACACACACAGAGAGACACACACAGAGAGACACACACAGAGAGACACACACAGAGAGACACACACAGAGAGACACAAACAAAAAGACAGAGAGAAACACACAGAGAGACATAAATAAAATGAAGGGCAATTGTCGCATTAAGTATACTTTTCCTTTTAAGGCTGCAGTGGAATTGACGAATGTGTTTTTTAATCAGAATCATCATCCTGTTACAAGCGGCTTCTTGAAGTTTTCGTCCATCATTCCCCTTTTAGCTCAAGAACCGAAGGCAGTGCTAGAACGAGGCTGTGTGCACACCACTGCCGAAGTAGATGAATCCAGCAGTCTGAGTTCGATTCCCGACCACGAGGCTCCGTGTGCACAGCTACAGAGGTCAGCATAGCGGTTGCATCGCCGCTCCTTCAGATGTGCTTCTGTGGCCATTTGGAACACTCTTTCTTCCGATATTAGGGAGGCACTGGAGCTATTCAATTTTAAATCTAAATTGAAAACGAATTTCTTTAGAACTGCTTTAGTTTGTTGTCCTTCCCCAGCACCTCGAATAAGCACGGTTGGCTATGTATGGTGTGAAAGAAGTTCAACATCCATACATCCAAACATAACTCGATGGGTTTAATTCACGCAGTCATGGTTGACCTGAGCTGAGGCCATCAACTCGCTGCCCTTGAGAACTCGGTTTCAATCACGGGGCAGCTTTAACCCAGAGTCGAACCCAGGTCCATTAACTTTGCTGGCTCGGACTGTGCCTTCATCACGCGGAACGAAGGAACCACTCCTTCGGCCAGGACAATTCACTAACAAAAATAACACTCCTTGACGCTCGTCTGAAAGTAACACTTCCTGAACAACGTCTTTGTTTATTCTAGACTCTCCCCACAAGGTCGCAAGTAACGAGGAAAGCCAGTGCGATACCGCATCTTGAAATAATGTTACGTCTACTGCCACCTTCAACCCCCGGGGTTCATGCGAACTGATGGAGCTGCCCCAAAGATGTCTGCCAAAACGTGGCAGCTTCCGCAGTTGTAGGCGGAGGTCCGTAGGACCGTGCTCGTAGGAATTCGGGTGAATCAACGAAATAAAATAAAAAAAATCAGCCATGATTCGTGAAGGCCTTCCATCACAAGCCTGGCTCCAGTTCCTCTTGGATTATGGGCGCTACGGTGGCGAGATGTTAACTACCTTGGCCTGGTATACTGGAGGTGGTAAGTTCAATCTCGACTGACGCCTGCTGTCTATTTGGAGTGTGCCTGTTCTCCCCCGTGGTTGCGTGGATTTTTCTCTCGGTCCTCCGGTTTTTGCCTCCACATTTGGAAACATGCGGGTTTAGAGTATTTGGCTGCTATAAATTTCCACGTGATAAGTCACTTCCGTGAGCTATCATTTGTGATAGCGAGGTCACTTTTGAAAAAAAAAAAACTAATATAACTCAGTGGGCCTTACTTGGTAAAGAAGAAAATAGTTTATGGGGTGGGAACAGTAGAAATATTGTGTGAGGGGCCAAAGGGACATTGGGTGGTCCAGGGACCAACCCAACACCCCTCCATCACCACCACCCTCCCCCCTCCCCAATCCACCAATCTCCCTCTTGGCCAAGCAATAACAATAATATGAATGATGACAATAACCACGGCCTTAAGATAACGAGAATATCGTCCGGGAGTCTCAAGAGGTTCCCGCTGCATTGGGATGGTTTTGTCCAATTCTGTGACTCAAGAGTTTGTGGCTCAATGTGGTTGGGAAAAGCGGAGAGGCCTGAAAAAACCCGACCGCACATGTGCAAGGGGAGAGCACTCAAAGCTTTGCTTAGCACAGTTGGCTATGTACGGTGCGAAAGAAGTTCAACATACAATACAATACCCGCCGTTGGCCACTAAGTCACGGTGAGGTCATCACGACGCCTGTGCCAGGCCAGGTGCACTTTTAGGCCACGTGAAGTGCCGAAGGCTCGATGACAGGAGGTTTCGGGACAGACTCAGGTGCCATGAGTTGGCTGACTGAGATGACTGGCAGATGCACCAGCTGTACCCCCTAATGTGCCAACTTGCTGCTTGGTGCTTGGTAGGAGTGCCAGGTGAAAGGATTACCAGCCCCGAGTAGACACTAACCTTGCTACATACACACTCCTCACACACACATACATATCCTACACCACTTACACACCCAGCCTGCGCCAAACGCACACCAACACAGCCTGCATACACACACACATACAACAGATACATTTCCTGTTCTGCAATCCTCTGGGCTGCTTAGCAGCTCCGGGTGGGTTATGGGGAGGGGGGGGGTTCACAGATCTCTACGCGATTCGCCAACCCTTGCAGCCGAACTCGGTGGATCGCAGGTGCGGCGGGCGCACGTTCACCGCCGGACCGGTGGGGCGATTTTGCAAGCGCTTGCACCGTGCCGGCGGGTCGCAAAGGCGGCGTGGTGGCGACTGGGGCCAGCGTGGGCGAATTTGGCGAGATGTAAACATCGGGCCCCCACACGCATTCCTCTGTCACAGATCAAGTTACAACAACTGCAGTTTGCAAAATAAGTCTTCGGTTCCTTACCCCCCCCCCCCCCCCCGCCGCCCCCCCCCCCCCCACAAAAAAAATGTATTTCCCCAAGGAAGGAGAAGAAAAATGTAGCGATAAAACATCTACACTGGACGCTGGCTGTAACACGCGAAGGCGATTTTCGTTTGCTGTTCTGTTTATTTGTTTACCTGTGATTTACTTGGGGCTAATTTGCCTCTGGGGTGGAGCGGTCACGCAGTGGTTAGCGTGCCGCACTGTGAACCGGGCGCCGCAGTGGCGAGATGTTAACTACCCCGCCTGGTATACAGGTGGTCGTGGGTTCGATCCTGACCCCGATGCCTGTATATGTGGAATTTGAGCGTATCTCTCCCCGTGGTAGCGTGGATTTTTCTCTGGGTAGTCCGGTTTTTCCCCCCACATTTAGGAACATGTGTTTAGAGTTTTTGGCTGCTACCAATTTCCACGTGATAAGCCACTTCTTCGGTGAGCTTTCATTTGTGACCAGGTCGCTTCTGAAAAAGAGCAATATAGTCCAGTGGGCCTTAGAGCTTGTAAAATAAATTTTTTTGTAAATTTTCGTTTCTCGGCCAAGGTTGAGTGACACCTGAACTGCTCCTGGTCTCTCCTCCCTTCCCCCACCACCTCTGTTCACCCAGCCTTATAAACAGGTCCACCACAGTTGGGTCCGCCACAGTTAATTGACGGATTACGTGTGGTGGGATAAAGTGTGGGTTACCCCCCCCCCCCCCGAGTCGTTTAAGCCAGCGTTAGAAGAGCAGGCCAAGTACCCTCTAAGAGGAGGGATTTCCAGAGCTCGCTCGCTCGCAGCGGAAGCCCCTCACGGCACGAGCGGGCAACTGCAGGGCTGCCCCCCTTTTACCCGTTTTGCCTCAATTACCTTGAGTAAATTGCATAGGACGAGCGAGCGTTATTTCCGTCGAGGAGCTGATGGAGGGGGGGGTGGTGGTTAGAAATGTTTCTGTGCTGTCGCGCACGGTCACGGAGGAGAGGCATTCCGCTCGCTGGGGGTCCGTCTCCCTTCTTGACGCCATGTGGAAAGCGTTACGGAGACGCGGCTCTATTTCTTTCCTTGCCTTTTTTTCCCCGTCTCCTTCTCCTCCTCTCTTGTTAAAACAATTTCGGACTGCTATGAATGTAAACAGACGGAGCCCAGCTCTGGAAATCCCACGCACGCATTCGCAGGGGGGCCCCTGTGCGACTCTCGGCTCCAACTCTCGCATGAAGCTTTTAGGCGGTGGCGAGGAGGGGTGGGGGGTGGGGGTGGATGGAGGATTGAGGTTGTGGAGATAACGCTCGCTGTGCTGCCTTACTGCCGCGGAGTTCAACGTTTGCGCGTTCAAATAACGACTCGGTTGACACAGCGCGTCAAACCTGCCGTTACAGCAACGGTTCTCAACCCTTGGGTCGTGCCCCCCAAAGCCTTTCGTGGGAATGTGGTGGGGGGGGCGGGGAGCACAGGCTGCGGCATGGATACCGTGCAGGAAATATTGTGAGCGTGCGCGGGGAAATGTCAGCGTTTATGTTGCGGTGGCAAACCACACACCGTAGACGTGAAACACGTGCCTTGCTAACACTGCGTTGACTCGAGGCATGGACACGTGGGATCCCTCTACCCTGTGTGTGGCCTCTCTATTCATGTAGCAATGAATAAGGGTCATTGCCCAAAACGTCGCCGAATACACATCATTCCTTTTAAGCCCACGCGGTGTTATTGTTGACGACCGCGTTGAGGTATTTACAATGTCATTAGTTTGGTCTCGCCATGCGGGGCGACTGGCGGCCTCAATGGATGGCTTGTAAAATGGGTACATCACCGCGGCCTCGTGGTAATCCGACGTGCACGTGCACTCCCTCGTGTAATCGAGCACGTGCTCCTGCTTGAGCCAGCGCTGGCTGGCGCGCGCATGCACGTGGGGGTTCAGCGCACGTTAGTGCGAGTGTGTGCGTGCGTACGTACGCGTGTTGTCGATGGCGCGTCGCGAGTACGACTTCTTGGCTCGGTACGACACCATGGGCTCCTCCTGGGCGCTGGGCGGTACCGTACGGAACGCTCGTCTGCGGTGGGCGGTGGGCAGTTGAAGGTTGGGTGTGCGGGGTTGGTTGGTTGGCGATTGTCAGTTGGTGGTTGTCAGTTGGCG
>CM025640.2:4067725-4088432 GCA_014621495.2 Entosphenus tridentatus
GTTGGCGATTGTCAGTTGGTGGTTGTCAGTTGGCGGTTGGTGGTTGGCAGTCGATGATTGGTAGTTGTCAGTTGGCGATTGATGGTGATCAGTTGGTGGTTGATGGTTGTCGGTGGGTGATTGGTAGATGTTGGTTAGCGGTTGGTGGTTGAGAGTTGATGGATGGTGGTTAATGGTGGGCGGTCAAAAGTTGTTGGTTGGTGGTTTATGTTTGGTAGTTTGTCGGTTGATGGTTGTCGGAGAGTAGGAAAGGCGTGGGTAAGGGGGAGGAGAGGGAAAACGTGGAGCAGAGGAAGGGGAGTTGGGGGTGAACACAGAGCAAAATAACATCGAGGCAGCGAGCTAAAGAAACCAGCAAAGAAACTTCACCTCCAGACTGACGGAGTAAAGCAAAAAGCCATTCCATATTTTAAAAATCCGCTTTGAATAGCCAATATTCAAAGTAATCCACTTTGGTTTCTTGAGATCACTCTCATTTGTCTAACAATGTGTTTTGAATAATAAACTGGCCGATGAAAGAGTGTTGTGAATGATGTTGTTCATAAGTCTCGCAAGCCTTACTTATGCGTGGCTTCTCGTTTAAGCCTCATCCATCCCAAGGCGCTTACCGCCATTTTTTTTCTGTTATGTCACGATGGCTAAGCTTGGGCCCGAAAGGCCCAAACTGACGGTGGCCAGTAAACGTCCAGCGCTCGCGAAGTCGTACTCAATGACAGACTAACCGCAACGGTGGTCAGGTGTTAACACGTGTTAATCCAAAAACACGTCTAAAAACTAAATATGGTTTATTGCTTGTGCTCCACCTTATTGCATTCACAGCGCACCATCAGTGGCATGTCATGAGACAGAGAATCCATTCGGAAATCTCGCGTGCGGGCAGTGCAACCCCATGTGTCTGATATGCAACAGGTTTTCACGGAAACAATTTATGAAAGAGTCCTCAAGTGGCCTGTTTATCTTTGACATGGTAGAGGTTGCACCTTCCCACACACCCTGATATTAGATTGGTGCTTGCCACGTGACAGTCACACCGATCTTTCAATCTACCGATTGCACCGGGTACTCATTTGAGGCCGAGTCGACCTAGGGGGAAGGCCCAAGACTGGTTCAGGTCATTGTCAATGGTGTTGGTGGTGGCCGCGAGCGGGAATCGAATTCAGGCCGCTGAGTTCTTGGTTCGACGCGCTAAACGTTGCGTTAACCCCCCCTGCCCGCCCGCAAGACCATGCTGCTCATCGTGTACTCTGCTCGTGTCTTCACCGTGCACGTGTTTGGCATTTAATAAGTCTCGGCCCTCGTCGTAACTCACTCTCGCCGTGGTAACGGATAAACAAAGATTACGGAATCGCAAAGAAGACGCCCCGTGCCCATTTTCTGGCACAGCTGCCCACCCCCCCGTCCTTCCCCGCACGTGTGCAATTGTGCTGGGTGAAGGATTTGTTTTTTCTCCCTCCTGACAGTAATAACAAACAATTGAGTGCATTTGGTGACGACGTTGGCATCCTAAAGAGCGCAGGCCTAGCACGAAGGAACATGTTGTGTTTAACAGACACAAGCTGCAGCAGGGAGGGGGGGGGCGACGTTTGTTACGTGTCTACAGGGTGATAATGGTCCAGATGTTTTGTTACCCCCCCCCCCAAAATTCATTGACCCCTAACAATTTTTGCTCCTTTGCAAATTCATACATCTTTAGTTTATTCTTCATAAACCTTACATACAAACATTTTATAATTTTTTAGAGAATTAAATGGGGTGGTCCCAAGACATCTGGACAACACTGTAGAGTGCTCACAACATAGAACAAAAAAATTGCGGTGTAAATTTTTAAAAAATCTAATTTGCAAAATGCGGACTGTGACACCAGCACACAATGGCTCTTCCACGCTGTTATGGAAGAAGGGGGGGGGAGTACCCACCCTTTACCCCACTGCACGTGACCTACGGATCGACTTCACCACGGTTTTCTCAATGCTGGGTGGACAGAGGCGGAGGGATTTAAGAAAATCATTTAATTGTTTCAACTATATATCAGGATTGGAATATGTATTCATACTGGCGGAATCTAATAAGCTATACAGCTATTTTTCAAAGGTGTCCAGTGGGGGCGGGTCAGAACGTTACAACAACAATACAAACACACAATAGGAGTGCAAAGTATAGGCAAGGTAAACGAATCACTTAAAAATATATACAAATAAAACTAAACTATTTTTGTCCTATCAAGCAAAACCCACTGAGCTATTAGCTTCTTTTTCTGAAGCGATCTGGCCACAGATGATAGCTCACGGAAGTGGCTTATCACGTGGAAATCTATAGCAGCCAAATGTAAGTATCTCCCTGCAAATAAAACACTCGCACACACACGTGACACACACGTGACACACACGTGACACACACCCCACCCCCAACATCATCATCACCATCAGCCGTGTGACATATCCACTGCTGGATGACAGGCCCTGGTGAAACTCACCCGAAGGCGGTGTCCTTGCGGCGGCGAGCGACGGCCAGGAGCAGCGCGAGTAGGGCGAGCGCCGCCACCACGGCCAACACGCCGGCCACCAGCGGCGTCCAGTCCCAGTCGGCCCTCTCTGCCGCTCCCAGATTCGCACCCACTGCTGCGGCACAGCAACAAGGGCGCGGGCGCATTCACGTCAACGCAGGCGGCCGCGCGCGGATTGTTTTTGCTTTGTTATCAAACTCCAGGCATCGCGACGCGCCACGCCACGGCACGAAGCCTTCCCATGCCGAACTATCTTTACCTCCTGTGCCCCCACCCCCCCCCCACCCCCATTCAGCCACAGTCAATCTACTGCTGGATGAGCGCCTCCCCAAGTCACTACAAGGCACTGCCCAGTGCCTGCGCGTGGGCCGATCTCAATGCTCCATCTCGACGACGGCGGACGTTGCTTCTCGGGCTCGTTGCCTCCTGTTGGCTGCCGCTCCGTCGTTCATCCATCGTTAGTCTGTCGTTACGTGGCCTGCACGAGCGCCAATTGCTTCTCTTAACACAACTAAATTCACGCCTTCCACCCGCGTGTATGTATGATGGTGAACTTTTTTCGCACCGTATGTAGCCAACTGCGCTAATCAGAGGTGGGGGGGGGGGGGTGTCAACAAACTAACACAAAAAAGCGTTCTCCGTGCGACGCGGCCCGCCCAGCGGTGGCTGCGGCGGCGCATTCACAGTTCGAATCTAGCGGCCGCCCCTGGTCATCACCGCGGAAAAAAAACACGCGTCATCCGCTGAATGACGGATGCTGAAAATCCCGTGACGTCGCTCGACGTTGAGGATCCTGTGCCGCCGTCACGGTCCAATTTATTCAATTGGGATTACACGCAGCAGCAGCAGCAATCGTCACCCCCTGCCCACCCCCCGCACTGGCAGACTGATGCCCCCTCGCAGGCCACGTGCGAAGCCAACCGCGTGCCGCACAGGGACAGCCGCCACTGGGGCGGGTGGGGGGTGGCCTTCGACTGTTCGAGGTGAGCTGCGATGTGAGGTGCTTTGGTTTTGCCGAAGCCGTCAAAGCGCCGAATGAATGCAAAGGTGGTCGTTATTATTGTGACGCAAACTGGACGACGTCGTCACCACCGCGCCGTACTCTCGGCACGGAGGAAATGGGATGCAGCAACGGGGGGGGGGGGCGGGGGGATCACGTGCGCCCGAACTCGACAACTTCACATTTTTTGGCTTAAAAATAATCATTGCAGCTGCTGTAGCTCAAGAGTTCCACATTGCTCACCCCACATCCCCCCCCTGCACCCCCCGCCCCCCCCGCAAGGGCCACGTGTACGCGCCGTGTTACAGATGGGAGACGCGGCATCAACGTGTTAACCTCACCTGGAAACGAGCGCCCTGGCGATGCCAACTACCTTTTAGTGGCGAGCAGCGACTGCTACTGCTGCTGCTGCTGTTGTTGATGTTTTGCGTAAAAGTTATTTTAGATTTTTAACGTGCCATGAAGAAGGGGCATTGCAGGAGACATTGACTAAAGGCTGCGGCGGTGGTGTATTCACCACGTAACATGTCGAGTCGTTGTCAACGGTGCTTGTGCATCACTGCCAATGCAGAGGCGTCGTCACCACCCAAACACCATTGGAACCTCATTTGCCAGTAGCAAAATATGATAATTGTTTTAATTACCCTTTTATCTGGCAATAAAACTGACACCTTATTTTACATGTTTGCATTGACCACAATACCTGCAGTCGGAATGCAAACAAAAAACACAACTCTGATAATGTATGCACTGTCCTTGAATTTGAGTTGTGTGCCTTTTGGCGTCATCTGGTCCAACACCATGTGAGACTAGGCTCTAAAGAAAGCTATCTCGGGTGTGGACCAATCAATTTCAAGGACAGTGCATACATGATCAGAGTTATGTTTTTTGTTTGCATTCCGACTGCAGGTATTGTGGTCAATGCAAACATGACTCCTTGTAAAATAAGGTGTCAGTTTTGTTGCCAGATAAAAGGGTAAAAAAACAATTATCATGTCACCCAAACAGTTTGCTTCAAATGAGCGCCTTGCGCAATGGTGCTGCTGGGTCACCTTCTCCAGCGGTGGTCGAGCAAAGCGCAGAAGCATGAGCCCACACCGCCATCTCCGCACGCCACGGCGACCAAAACAGGCGCTCGCCAACAGCGCTGACACAAGCTACAAAAGGAAGTCTTTGTTTTTCGTGCTGAAATTAATTTGATTAATAATATACAAAACCAGACTAGTACGCGCGAAAATTTTTCGTATCGTTTTCTACGCTTTGGTTGATAAAGACATAACACACGCGCTGTTTGTTTTACCCAGAACGTGTGCGGGTTTTTTTTTCATTTTTAACGGCAGATTTAGCCAAGTTTATTTACTTTGCGCATGCCAGGCGGCGGGTTTAAAATACAGTAAAACAAAACGAATCGTGAAAGCTTCTTTCATTGCTCGAGGCTGCGAGGTTTTTTTGAGTAGCATGGCAGTGGCTGTGGCGGTGGCGCATCCGGCACTTTGGAGGCAAGGGTTGGTGGATCAAGCAGAGATTTGGGGACATTGGGGAAACTCCCTGCTGCCGGACGGCGATCTGGTCGCCAGGAGATGGCAGTACAGCAAGCGAGGGCCGTGCACCTCTCTGTGTGGAGCCGGGCTTCGGGTGTTCGACTGTTACCCCATCGTGCGTGTGCGCGCTGCGTTGGGCTTTGCGCATGTGTATGTTGAGCTTTCTCGCGCACCGTACGTAGCCAACCGCGCTACTCAGAGGTGCGGGGGAAGGACAACAAACTTAAGACAAAAAATTAATTCTGAAGAAATTCGTTTTCAACTCAGATTTATAAGGCTCCTAATATCGGAAGAGCGTTCCAGACGGACACAGAGGCGCATAGGAAAGCGCGCAATGCGATGAGCATCTTTGTTCGATGGTTTCTTCCCACGCGACTCTTTTCAGGACCCTCCTGAAAAGAGTCTTGGGACTCAGCGAGGCTTTCTTGGACAAACAAAAGGGCGTGTTATAGGCCGCTGCGGCACTACGTTTCCGGGGTCAGCAAAGGGGCAGTGCAGAACAATCCGTCGTTGTACTGCGCTTCTGCGTTCCCACCTCGAGGCAAGTCCGCCTTCACCAACCGGCGTTGACCACCGCGGTGAGGGACAGTCAAATTAACCCCAACGACCCCGCACGGCGTGGGGAGCCCCTCATCCAGCAGTGGATTTATAAGCGAGCTGCACACACACGTACAAAACTCACAGGTGGCATCGGGAAGCACATCGGCGGCGACAGCCGGCTTACACAGCAGCAGCAGTGTCTGTAGCAGTGTCTGTAGCAGCAGCAGTGTCTGTAGCAGCAGCATCAGCAGCAGCATCAGCAGCATCTGTAGCATCATCAGCAGTGTCTGCAGCAGCATCAGCAGTCTCTGTAGCAGCATCAGCAGTGTCTGTAGCAGCATCAGCAGTGTCTGTAGCAGCAGTGTCTGTAGCAGCAGTGTCTGTAGCAGCATCAGCAGCAGCAGTGTCTGTAGCAGCAGCATCTACATCAGCAGCATCTACATCAGCAGCAGTGTCTGTAGCAGCATCAGCAGCAGCAGTGTCTGTAGCAGCAGTGTCTGTAGCAGCATCAGCAGTGTCTGTAGCAGCAGTGTCTGTAGCAGCATCAGCAGTGTCTGTAGCAGCAGTGTCTGTAGCAGCATCAGCAGCATCAGTGTCTGTAGCAGCAGCAGCATCAGCAGCAGCGTCTGCGTAGACAGACAGCATCAGACTCCCACAGCCTCTCGCACTCCCCAGGAATGTAGCCGGTTGTGTTCTTCATGTCCCCGCTGTAATCGCTGTAATGAACCCCGACAGCGGTGGTAAACGCTGCAGGTCTCCACACCCGCGACAGGAGGGGGCGGCGGGGGGTGGTCACGCAATTCTGGACAGCGATAAGGGAGCTTTTATTACCTCCTCCGATTGTGCAGCACTCGGCAAATCCTGCCACCGTACATCTGCGTGCGTCTGTAACGACGACGATTCGGTTCCCGCGCAACGATGGCAGCGGCGATAATTTCAGGAGCTCGGGGCCAATGTCGAGGTCTGCTGCGGCTGCGGGCCACGTACGAGGAGGGCTTCAGAAATGAGAGAGAGAGTTTGTGTCGTTTTGCTGATCCTACCCCTCCGTTGAAGGAGCCCAGACTTCAGTGGGTTTACGATGCGGTCCATAGCATGACCACAGTCGCACGGCTCTGGCTTGTGTTTTCAATGCATTTCTGTATGTCTCTATGAATCTCTACGCGTCTCTATGGGGGGTTTCTATGGGTCTCTCTTTGTCTCATTGGGATGACGATATGGTCCACAGCGTGGGCTGCATGGCCCGAGTCGCATACATGTTTATTGACTTTAATGTAACTTTATGGGTCTCTTCGTTTCCCAACTACTATTTACCATTTTTATGTTTTACCAAGTAAAGCCCACCCAGCTATATAGCTCTTTTTCAGAAGCGACCTGGTGATCACAAACTATCGCTCAACGAAGTGGCTTATCACGTGGAAATGTATCGCAGCAAAATACTCTAAATGCGTGATGTTGATTCTAAATGGGGGGGGGGGGGGACCGGAGGACCCGGTTGAAACATCAACACGACCACGGGGAGAACGTGCAAACTCCAAATATACAGCAGCAGGCGTCAGGGTCGGGATTGAACCCACGACCTCCTGTGTACCAGGCGAGGTAGTAAACACCTCCTAGCCACCGTGGCGCCCCATACAATAAAACTTGCCGTACACGTCTGGGATTCATGCTACCCCCATCCTTCCTGTGATGCTGCTAATCCTGCATCATGCACGGGCAAAGTAACACTATTCACATACCTGCATTTCCCATTTCCTCTCCCTTGGATGCTGCTAATCCTGCATAATCCACGGACACAAGTAGCACTAATTACATACCTGCATTTCCCATAAATATGCTAAATTCCTCTTGATATGCAATTTCTTTTGTTAAGGCGCCCCCCCCTCCCAACCCAGCTTATATATATGCTCCAAGCACGTGTGCTGCCTCATTCAGACGCTGTCGCCTCGACAGACCTGGTTTCACCTGAAGACGGCTGCTTGCGTTGTGGCCGAAACGTCGTGAGAATTATTTTATTATGTTTTATTATTTTTATTATTTTATTACTTCCCTTCTACGTGACTTTACCGAAAAAACCAAGAAGATGAATTCCTGCAGTCACGAAAGCTTTAAATCGAAATTTAACGTCTGGGATTGGCACTTACTGGGCAATTATCGTCTCGCCTCTTGGTGCCTCCGTCAGTTCAGAAGTCAAAGTCCCGTGTGGGCTGAGCTCTCTTTGCCTTCCACTCGGCTTAAACAATAACCGCACCCAATGATAAACAACAGCAAAGGGGGCCCTCCCTCCCTCCCTCCACCACCCTTGATTAGTAGATGTTCTATCTTACAGGACTCTGCAGGTCAATGTGTCAATCGTTGTGGGCTGCGCTCTTTCAACGGAGGAGGAGGAGAAATAGCAAAACTATATGGTATATACAGAGATCCATTGAGACACAGAGGTAGAAAGATACATTAAAGACACAAGCCGCAGCAGTGCCACTGTGGTTGTACAACCCAAGCTATGAGCCACGCAGTAAACTCACTGTGATCTGTGCTCCTTTAATGGAGAAGAAACAGCGAAACGACACGAAGCTCTATCATCGTGGCCAGCAGCAGCAGCAGCAGACCTCGACATTGGCATCTGTCTCCTGAACATTTGGCTTTCATACGCGAGAAGAGAATTTCAAAGTGAGAAAATAAACACATCGAAATGCCCCGATTCGTTTCTGTCCCGACGTTTGGCTTCACGTGCTGGAAGCCTCTTCCGGAACTCGATGAGCACATGGGGCGAAACGTCGGGCATCGTGCAGAACAACGTCCGCGGTGCGCCGGCAAAGGAGGCGAAGGTCATAAGAGATCCTTGTGGATATCACTCGCCGCTGATGTTCACCATGGCCGGGAATCGAACCCAGGTCGCAGGGTTCATAGCACGGTGGTCCACTAACCCCAGCGCCACCGCCACCGCACCAAGATGAAGCGAGCGGATGAAAATGTTGAGAAGTGTACATCTGTACAATGTCGAACGTATTCATTTAAAATTGTAATATCGCATCGCCTGCACGTGGGCGACGAGATTTATAATGTTTGGCTTTGATTTCCTAAAACAGCCACATCCTTTACATTTCTCATGAAATATTGCCAGCCCCGAATACGCAACATTACCACATCCCCACAACCACAATACCCTGCCACGCTTCTGTATCCTCAACCCCCCCCCCTCGTTCTTCCCCCGAACCTACCAAGGCTGCGTGGGGTGAGCCATCAAAATCACTCATGCGGCAGATGTTCCACAACGTTTCACGCTTTGCGAATACGGTCGAGAAAGCGTCGGTGCCTTGGCTCCGTCCATCTGTGTGTCTGTCCGTAATGGGGTGGTGGTGGGCGGGGGGGCACCACAACTCTCGAGTCTTCTTTCGTACGGCTATTGATGCAGAGCAACAACCGCAATTCCACATTCAGGCGGTGAATCCCAGACAACCGCATCAGGAGCAGCGAGTGGAGCATATAGCCACGATGTCTCCTTCGTATTTGTCGATCGGGACATTGCGTCGTTATACGTTGTACGGTCTGTTCTGGAAGATCACAGTTTAAAAATTTCCATTTGTGCATCATCAGGGTATCCACATCTACTGCTGCCATGGTTTGTGCAGTGGATGCGTTTTAGGGTGGACCACGAGCTTCGTGGAAGATCAAACCCAGAGATCTTAAGCATTTAGTCTTTCACAATGTGTTTGTGAGGTCTGTTGAACTCCATTCCGCTCTTCCAGGCTTGAATATGAAGAAGAACAGCGTCTTCTTCTGGAGCATGTTCACGCAGTGCGAATGAAGCTTTGGGCTGTTAGTCGTGCTCCCTCCCCATCGGAGACCTCGCCACTTGTGAGAACTGGAGGACCGGCCCCACCTGATGAAAGCATTGGCTTTAATAAGTTGGCCCAGTTCAACGGCCTCCGTGCACACGATGGCTATGGAATGTCCATCTCTATACGGCCTCCGTTGAACAGGGCCAACCCTCTGAGAGAGAGCGTCGTGCAATATTATGCATGATTTTTCCTTAAAACTTGCTTTCTCCGTCGGCTTATTGAGGCAACAACCGGGCCCTGCGAAGGGAGCGGAGCTTTGATCTCATGATGCGACGGAGAGAATCCGTGACGGCAGGAAGCCAAAAGCGCCCACGCTACCTCCTTTCAAATACCGGGTGATCCACGGACAGATACCCCACTAAAATAACAGGGGGGGGGGGGTAATACCAAAGAACAACATTCTCTTTCAGAGTCTCCGCACGTTTCCCACCAAACTCAATGCACACGCTGGCTATGGAATGTTCATCTCTATAGGGTGGGCGGGCGATTGAGTAGGTGAGCGGATGGATGGGTGATGAGTAGGTGAGTGGGCGGGTGAGTAGGTGAGTGGGTGGATGAGTTGGTGATTAGGTGGGGTCGGTGAGTGGGTGTGTGTGTGTGGGTTAGAGGATATGTGTATTTAGCAATTCACCAACTCTCGGACACAGCTATTGCTTATCCAAATCACTTACAAGTGAATCTGTAATCATTGCTATTCAGTGGCCATTAAAGGAGAAGATCCCCCAACTATCTACATCTTGCCTAGCCCTTACCCTCTAAATAATATTATTTGGCTCAGCTCTGGCTCCTCTCAAATGGGGGGGGGGGTGTCTAGAAGGGCCCCCAAACAGCTTTGTGGCCCAAAGGGACCTATTGAGTCGGCAACGCATCCGAAGAACGTGAAGTCCGCCCTCAAAAAGGGACGTTCAGCTGGAAATCGAGCAGCGCACTTGGAAGATTGTTTTAGTGGAATTTCCTCAATTGCCGCAATGTCTGTAAAATGTACCGCTTTCGTGTGACGGCACGCGGCGGCCGCAACGCGTTGTCGCACGTGCGACGATTGCGGAGGTACGATGAGCGGTGGCGCAGCGGTTAGCGCGTCACCGCTACGAATTCGGCCGCCCGCTGATGGCCAACACCGGCGACGATTTTATCTGAACCACTCCTGGGCCGCCCCCCTCTAGGTCGCCTAAAGAATTTGTAATTAGTGCGGCCGGGCGCGGTGCTGGCCACCCACCCCCTTGTGTGCCATGCTGGCACTTCATAGGTCCTACTCGCTAACAGCACTTGCCCCAAAAGTCTGTTAAGGCTACACAGGGGACCTTTGTGTGTGCGAGCACCTATTATGGCCCCGCCAATGATATAATTTGTTTGTCTTTGGCGGGGAAGAGGGGCAGGGGTTGGACAGATCCGAGGTCGTGACCGAGGTCGTCGTGGAGAAGGAGAAACGAGAGCCACGTCACCGCCGCGGTAATCTCCAGGAAGCTGCTCTCACGACTTCCCCGCGCGTCGCGTTACGCGGGTATCGGTCTGACTCTCATCATCTTCCTCCGCCCTCCGCTGTCTTTCGTCGTCAACTTCGTTTGCTCGCCTCTCCCAGTGGTGCAGGTGGTTTACACTCTGCACCAGAGTACTCATTTAAGGCCGAGTCGTCTCAGAGGATTCCCGCCCAAGATCAGTTCGTTCGGATCTCACCTCGCCACTTCCGCAAGCCGTGGCCGGGAATCAACCTCGGTGCTGCCTGGTTCGTAACACAGCGGCACTCACCAGTGCGCCACCTTTCACCGCGTTCGTTTGTGTGCAGCGCGCAATCTGCACTCAACAAGGGCTGGGCGCTCCTGCACATGTGAAAGTTCACGGACTTTCAAGACGGCAGAGCGATCCATCTCACTGCTGGGAAGGGGCGGGGGGGGGGAGCCCCCAGGGAGACGTGGGCGTTGGAAAGTCTCCAGCCAACAACTTAAAGCCCCCTTCGTGTTTACGATAGTCACAGCCCACGGGCGGAGGACAAACGACTCGCAGAAACAACATCTCAGAGGCGTGGAAATTGATTCCTCGCCCCACGTCACGCGTTGGCGTCGCCGCGAAGCCAAACGCAGCTGCTCGTTGGGCGGACTGCTCCAATTACCGAGCCGGCTGATGAATTGCGAATTGCAGACCAGTGGACTGCGCACCATGGCACCACAACCAACCCACGCGCAGCCCCCGGCACCAACCCAACCCACCCACGCTCTGGATTAAGTGGAATATTTTTGCTTGGCCTAAGTCAGCGTTGAATTTGGATTTTAGATTTTATTCATTTTCGTCCCAACTGTTTTCGCATCTGCGAGTAGGTGTAGGCGAGACGCACGCACACGATGGCGCGTGGTGGCATGATCATCTACGGCAACGCAATCAATCGTAGCGGTGCATGGCAGGGCACGCACCCTGCTGATGGGCTCTAAGAATGGCGAAACGCGTCAGTGTCTCCCGTGTCCAGATGGGGTGCTGGTGCTTCCACTTCGTAGTGGGCCAGTCCGGCCTCAATAGGTGCTTGCCGACAGTCAATCTGTGACGGTTCCACCTGAAGACGGAAGCTTGTGTTGCCTCCGAAACGTCGTGATTTTTATTTTATTTTTATTTTAGTTTAGAATATGACAGTCAATCTGTCTGTCGCTTCAGACGCGGTCTTCAAGGTGCAGACTTTAAAGATTGTTTAACTCCGTTTTCGTTTCTCATTGTCCAACTTTTCGATCAGTCCGTCGGAGCGGGTTGGCGGGCGACAGCACGGCAAGTGAAACCGCGTACAGTATTTAAGGCAGCGCATAAACCATTCAGTTTTCAGCTCACCGCTCACCACAGCATTACGCTGTGCAATTGGCAGCCTTCTCGTTGAAGGCAGACGTCACCTAATTTCTGGGTTTGGGGGCGACGGGTGTTGCCACTGGGAGGGTCCAGGGTGTTTCCACGGCACAGCTTCATGATGCATACCCACCCAGTGAGATCATCACAGGCGGAGACACGATTCGGATACAAACACTCGCGCACACGTGTACGTATATACGTAGGAAAACACACGCACGCAAGTGCACACACGCACACAAACACAAAGATCACCCCTGTAGCCTTAACAGACTGTTGGGGAAAAAGTGCTGTTAGCGAGCACCTATGAAGGCTGGCACAGTACACGAGGCGGTGGGTGCGCAGTACCATGCCCAACCGCCTTTGTCTCCGCAGACCATACCAGGTACTCATTTGAGGCTGAGTCGACCCAGCGAATGCCCATCAAGCGGTTCAGAATTTCACCTCGCCAGAGACGCTAGCCGTGGCCGGTAATCAAACCCAAGCTTGTCGCTGCGGTGATCTAGCCACCACTACGCCCACTCCTCACCACTGACGCACAAAGCAGGCACGCGCTATGAAACACCCGCACACACAGGGCGCCCATCGATTCATCGCATTCCACAAAAGTCTGCACTGCAGAACTAAATCCGAGGGCGAAGGCAACCACACGAGCTCCGGTTTCACTCAGGTGCCTGCAACGCGATGGCAGTGACAACAAGCGCCAAACATCCACCCACGACCGCAGCCCCCCACCCCCCCCAAACCCGCCACCACCACCCCCCACCACTGTGCCCATGTGGCGGTGCGTATCTCAGCGCCGATGGCACCGGTGATTAACCTCCGTTGTGCTGCCACGGGGGGGGGGGGGGGGGGGGGGGGGGGCGTGGGGGCGTACGAGCAGAGTCACGCACGAGGACTCGGAGTCCAGGTCGGCGAGCGGAACTGCGTGGCCCACGTTGCGTCGGAGATACCGCCGAGATCCTGGGTTCGACTGCTGTGGCCCAGCCACAGCATTTCAAACCTGATAGCGAGATGATGGGCTCAGCTCGGTCACCAAACGACTCGCACAGAGGTCCGTAGATTTATATCGAGACCGATATGCTAACGTAGACACCACAATGCTCACGTAAAGATCAAAGGGCTTATGTGGCGACACACTAATGGAGTTGTGGATATTTATAAATTCTGGGACGTGGGAGTGGGTGGAGAACGATTCCAATTCTACGGTAAAGTCACGTAGGTATAAAATAAATCAGTGATTTATTTTAAATCAGTGATTTATTGTATTTTATACCTACATGACTTTACCGAAAGAACCAAAGAGTATGGATTCCTGCAGTCACGAAAGCTTCAAATAAAAAATTAATAATGTTTGGGTTTACTGATGCGCGACAAACACTCCTCGCGGGCTTCTGTGCCCAGTGTGTGGAGAGAGAGGCGTATTGCAAGTTACTTCAGAAGCAGTTCCGTGACATCCTCTTCTTCTCTGGAATGAGGCGAGGCGCCGCTGCCTGCGAGCCTTCCGACTGAAGACCCCCCCCCCACCTTGCCTCCGTCTCGTGACGTGATGATGCGGGCGGCATTAGAATCAAACACGCGTCCGGGGGGTATTTGGCCGCAAAACATTTCCACGCTTCACTCGCGATGGCCAGGTCGCTTCTGAAAAAGAGCTACGTAACTCAGTGGGGCCTTACCCCTTTTAAAATGAAAATAAAGTTTTACTCCTTTTTCCATGACGCCTCCCAGCGGGCCAGAGAGGGCGTGATGATAAAAACGATGGCTTGGTAGTGAAAACGTGGCGCTTGGCTTTTGCGCTGCAGAGGAAGTGATCCGCGCCACGTCGCACCCTGCACAACCTGCCTCGTCTGAGATTCCATCTGGAGCGTTTGGGTCAGGGGAGGATAATATGGGTGGTTTTTTTTCTCTGTGTGCGTCTGACTATTTGCGTGTCTGTCTGTCTGTCTGTTCGCATGTTGGTCTGTCTGCCTGTTAATCGATGTCTGTGTTTCTCCCCCGCCTGTCTGACTGCCTGCCGTTCTGTCCATCTTATTATCGCTCTGTTTGTCTAACCGTCTGTCTGGCTATCATCCAATCTGCTTGCCTGCCTCGCAATATTTTAGTTGTGCTCCATAGACTCAACAGACTTAAAAAAGGTATGACTAACATTTGCAAACGTGATTTGTTACTTTGAACCTTACGACAGTTCAATTTTAATGTGCAATTTTATTGAGGGGCTATGCGCTGTCTTTGTGTGGTCTGGGACTGTTGTTGTTTTGCTGCCTTGCCAAGCTTGCATGTGGCATTGAAATTAATGCACTCATGCAACTGGTACTTGTATTTTTATTTATTTTATTTTCGTGACTTGCTTACTTTTTCTCTCTTTTACACTCCTATCGTTTTGTTGTTGTTGTTGTTGTATCGTTTGTTGACGCAACTCACTGACACACCCATACTGGACATCTGTGGAAAAAGAGCTTCATAGCTCATCGGATTCTGCCTCCAGGATAAATAACGATTCTGATTCATAATATGAAACATAATATCAACCAACTAAATAACCAACCTACCTATTTACCCACCCGTCTTGTCTGCCCACATACCCTGTGGAACCTCCTTCTGATCTATCCTCCTACCTGCCTGCCCTACTACATGTCTACGACTCACCCACCTGCTTACACACCCACCAGCCCAGCCATATCCGTCTTGCCTGCGTTTCCACTCCCCATCATAAAAAAAGAATGACTCGTTTTACAATGCATGAGAGCACCGCGTCTTCCCACAGCAGCAGACACCCCCCCCTCCCCACTTTAGCAACACACACACAGATTTGTGGCGCCTCCATTGGACGTCTTCACACGGTGGTGGAGGGGGTGGGGCGAAGGGCGCGTTGAAAAACACGTCGAAGAAAATTCATGCTCGGGCGTGGATTACGCAACACGCGATCACGCAACACCTTGGATCACGCAACACGCAATTCCGACGTGCACCACTTTCCTCCGGAAGTATAAGTATTAGATCCGCACTCCGGAAGCCTAGAGGTATCCTTCAGGGCAAAACTCACCTGCGTATTTGCAAATACGGTCGTGGTCTTTTCTGTTCTGCACCTTTTTTTATCAATGTGGCCCGGTTCTCATTAATTCCAAGTCCTGAATAGCGACACAAACTTTACACGTAAAATATAAGTTTATTTCCCGTTGCATTGAGTTTACGAGAGTTACCGTGCCCTCCCCCCAACCCACACTCCCACATTTTATACAGACACCCAGAGAGAGACAGCCAGACAGATACGGCTAACACACAGAGATGATTACGCAGGTCGAAGGTTACACCCAAGACGTGGCGCGACAGTTCGGGGACTTGGTCGCGAATGGAGGGCAGCGACGGACCGCGGGGGGGGGGGGGGGGGGGCAGTGACGAACCGCGGGGGGCAGCGCGCAGGCCGCTTGGTGCTGATCGACCCTCGGGCCCAGAGACAACGGGCCAGTGGGCTCGGCCCAGCTGCGAGAGTAGCACGAAGCCACGGTCTCTCCACTGCAGGATGAAGGCCCTCCCCCCGTCCCCGCTGCCCTGCCGCGCAGCACTCACCGGTCTGGTGGAGGTGGACGGTGAGCTCGGCGCTGGCCGGCCCGTCGCCTGCCGCCGTGTACGCCAGCACCTGGACCGTCAGGTTGCCTCCGCCCGCCGCGGAGACGTTGAGCCGCGCCCGCGCGCTCCTCCCCGCGTCCAGAGCCTCCTGCGGGCGAGCGCGGCACCGCACGCGTCGACAGTTGGCTGTCGATCATTGTTGTCGTTGTTGCTATTACACTGGTCAACAAAAAAACTCTTTTTTTTTCTGGCCGGGACTTTTGCAGCTGTTTTAGACTAATTTCAGGGTGCCGATTCCAAATCTGATCTCAGATTTGCTCTATCACATCTCATTTTTATGCTATCGGCATACACCATTTTCATTGATTTGACCCGAAATTAACTCTGTTACTTATGATTGCAAGTTGTTGCGAGTCAGTGACTGCTTTAGTGTTAAAATATGGTGCTGTATTTTTAGGATAGTGTGTTTATAATATCATTTTATGTAGATATCCACATGTATTTAATATTTTTCTTCTGCAGTTTTTATTGAAAATGCAATATTTGATATCTCAAAAACCTGATGTTGGAATACCTTATGCCAGAAAAAGTGTGTTGACCAGTGTTATCTTTTTTAACGTGCAAATTAACTGATGCCGCTGCTGCGTTGCCAGTGGTGCACAAACACGAACAACAAGACGACTGAAGAAGAAGAACACTTTTTGCAGAACGCAGAACGCAGAACGTGCACCGTCACAACGCGATTTGTGAGCGGTCGACGATGACATACTTTCTTGAGATGTGCGGCTGAGCGGCACGA
Source organism: Entosphenus tridentatus (assembly GCA_014621495.2). NCBI lineage: Eukaryota > Metazoa > Chordata > Hyperoartia > Petromyzontiformes > Petromyzontidae > Entosphenus > Entosphenus tridentatus. The sequence goes on from CM025640.2 coordinate 4,084,332, forward strand.
TACGGTACGCCAAATGATATGGTACGTGGAGGCGTACCCTCATCTCAGTTCTTTGTCCCGCCATGGCATGACGGCAGGCCAAGTTCACAGCACACACGTGATTCCCAGTAGCGGTAACTCCTCGTTTAACGCATTTTCACTGAACGTGGCACTTTTCAGGAATGCATCTACTACCTCTGCCAGCCGTGGATAGATCACGGCTGACAACGACGACGACGATGATTATGGCAGTGCCGTACCGGTGGGGCGCCGTGCACCGAGTAGATCAGGCGGTAACCGCGCACCGCGCCGTTGGCCAGCGTCGGAGGGACCTCTGCCCACGTCACGTCGATCCAGTCCCCGCTCTGCATCAGCGAGACGTTCTCGGGCGCCACATCCGGCACTGGCGCACGGCGACACACGAGGCGTTGGGGGAGCACATTAAAATGAACGAGCAGTCGAAATGATTCCTTTGAAGGACGATTCACTGTTGATTTTTTGGAGGTTTGGCCGCGTAATGATCCAGGCCGAAGTTGTGGTCGTTTAACCCTCCACCACCTGACCTGGCCAAACGGATGACATTTGTCACGTGGTGCACAAGCGTTCATCGCGCCGGTTATTAGTTGTTGCAGCTCACTCGCCGGTAAGTTTAAGAACAATTCCCACGAACAATTTTAATAAAAAATAGATTTTATATATTTAAATCAATATATAACAATATTTTTCGTGGGACAACTTAGGCCACGTCATTATGTGGCTTTAACCAAAAATCACTTATGAATGATAATATGGGCTGCAAAAACCTGCGTCCATGGGTAATCAAAAGTTAATTGTAAACATCTCATAGGTATTAATAAACGTCATCACCTGCTCACACTTACCCCCTTCAGTGGTGTTTCCTTGTGACCAATCCGACCAATCAGAGCGGCCGACCTCGTTGTCACAGGCGACTCGCAGCTGGTACGTTGCCATGGCGGCCAATCCTTCAATCACGTGCCAGCTCGGAAAGGGGGCGGCAATGACCTCCCAGGCTTGCTCATTGGCTGTCGTGTTGGAGGCGGAGCCACGCGTCATGGGGGCAGGGCCCGTGGAGGCGGTTGTGGTCGAGGAGTTTGTGGTCGAGGAGTTTGTGGTGGAGGGATTTGTGGTGGAGACGGTGGAGGTGAATCCATGTGGAGGGAGGGTGGGTCTGCTGGTGATGCTGGTGTCCGAGGTGAGGCCCTCTCTTAGAATCTGGTAGGAGAAGACAAAATGCACTTAAGTCATGCCTTTAATCACCATTATCATCAGCCATGATCAATCCACTGCTGGATGAAGGCCGCCCCAATCTGTCGCCTTTCCTCATGGTTCCGTGATGCAGCAATCCTCCCAGCGTCTGTGCACAAGCCGGTCTCATTGCTCAATCTCCCCGGTGGACGCCCTAATGGGCACCTTCACCCTTTTAATCGTGGCAATTTTTTCCACATTGTTTTTCCAAACGTCCTACAGATGTGGTGTCATGAAAATGGCCCATGGAAGGGGATATCACAGAACTACTTCTGAGATCCCGTTAAAGTGCCCTCCTATCCGCACAGTATGGGCCAGCACCTTCTCAAGCACCCTGCAGCAAAGTGACGCTCGTCACAAGACGGTCAACGTGATATTTCTAATTCTCTGGAATTCAGCCAAATTGAGTGTGGCGTCAAATTTAACGCGACGTCTTCTTTTCATGCAGTCATTGGTGACCGGTCCGTCTCAGACTGTCCATTCTCTAGGCTTAAGAACCCAGTATAACAACGGGCGGTTGAAACCTGGATTCCAACTCGGCTGGCTTGTTAGCAGAGCCTCTTGACCCATGAGTCATCTGGCCACCCCATGGGTCACCTGACCACCTTAGCACACCTACATTTCAATCCCAATCCTTGAAATCTTTTAACCCCACTTTGTAACCCCACCGAAACCTGGATTCCAACCCAGGTTCTCAGCGATGTCGTCCGAGTTGCCCTTAACCTCGGAGCCTCCCGGCCGCCTCTTCCTATCCGTCGATTTATGTATTTATTTGCGACAGTGGAGGAGTGCCACGCCACCTGGATGACGCAGCTCGCGATGGTGGAGAATCCCTCGAAGCCGGGCACCCAGGAGACGTTGAGGGAGTGGGCGGCCGCCCTCGGCACAGACACGGCCCCGGGAGCGGTGGGCACGACTGTGAGTGTGGCACGGCGGAAAGAGAGAGAGGGGACACAGTGATAGGCAGGGAGAAAGAGAGGGGACAGAGAGAGAGAGAGAAAAACTGCAAGAGATGGTAAGAGCGACACACGCACTGAGACACATGGAGAGATGGAGAGAGACACGAAGACACAGGGAGAGACAGAGGGAGAGACACAGGGAGAGATATATAGGGAGAGAAACACACAAGAGACAGGGAAAGAGATACAGAGAGAGACAGTTAATGAGTGTTAACACGAGGGGAGGAAGCCAGGGCATCCGGAGAAAACCTGCTTGCGAGTGAGGGGGCAACCAGTGGGCAACCATGCACAGATGATATTAGTCCGCACTCTGCTGTACCACCTCCTCCTGGTGAGCAAGTGCACGGCTCCTACTCGATGCCCCACGGGAAGGGAGTGTTGCAACGTCTGTGTGTACGCGTGATCCACCAACCCTCGCTGCTGCCTCCACAGCGCTGCGTTACAGGCAGCCACGTGCAGAGAGCGTGGCCACCGCTTCCAGATTCTCCTTCCGGCGCATGACGAGATAATGTGTGAAAAGCTAAAAGCGTGAATATCGAGGTTGGTGATCGAGCCCGGCTAAAAGGAGCCCTCGAACAAGAAAAAAGAGAGTGCTGCCCGACTCGCCTTTGATGTTGACCAGTGCATTGTGGGAGACGCTGACGCCCCTCGCGTTGGAAGCGTGGCACGAATACTTGGCGCTCGTCTCCTCTCCTGGGGGAACAGAAAAAAATGTTTGTTCAAGCCGCAGCCTGTGAACAAATCCTCAAAAAAACACAAATCCTTCGATCGGCAGAGACGCGCAAATTTGCGAGCCGATCCGACATGTGCTGCCAATTTTCGAGCGAGGACCGGCACGACCGAAGCGCAGCGCTCAAGACGGCGACCCGGGTTTGATCCACGCGCCCGTCGCTCTTCGGGAAATGATAACGCAAGGTGGGTTTGCCAAAGGGCCGATGGAAAGAAGTGTTTGAGAAAGTCGCAGAGATTCGTTGGAAGTATGGACAAATAAGGAGAAGAGCATGGGGGTGATGGATGCCGTTGATGAAGCAAAATAAATACAATCGTGAGGACGGTTTGGTATTCGCGCGATCGTTATTATAGTGGGAAGGATATCAAGAAGGCACAGAGTTTTACAGACACGGTTCCATAAGTTTGCTCGTGTGGATCCGTGAGTGGCGGGGCGATTTTGCTGTGCGTTTCTCAACCGAGCCATTTGTGGTGTAAAGACAATGGCAGCAGCAGCAGCAGTAGCGGGATGACATCAAAGGCCTACAACAACGCTACAACACTCCACTAAATTATAAGCTAATTTTATTTTACCAGGTAAGGCCCACAGAGCTATATAGCTCTTTTTCAGAAGCGACCTGGCCACGAATGTTAGTTTAATAAAGTGGCTTATCGTGTAGAAATGTATTGCAGCAGCCAAATACTCTAAATGTGTGTCGATTCTAAATTTGGTGGGAAAAACCGGAGGACCCAGTAAAAAAAAACACGCGACCACGGGGAGATAGAGAAAGAGAGACACGCAAACTCCAAATATACAGCAGGTGCCAGGGTCGGGATAGAACCCACGACTTCCTGTGTACCAAGCGAGGTAGTTAACAGTCAAAATGCTGAAAAGCGCTTGATTTGTAATGATTACTTTGTGTTTTTGTTTTTGTTCGAATTAAATGTCGTGCGGGGGGGGGGATACGTGTGTTTCGCGAGAGCGGTCGAGCGCCACTTTCTTCCGCAAAAACTAAAAAAGTGGAAACGCGACGGTACACGAAGCGCAGCCGAACACAGCTGCTGCTATTTCCGCGGGATGTGTGTGTCTGTGTGTGTGTGTCTGTGTGTGTGTGTCTGTGCGTGTGTGTCTGTGCGTGTCTGTGCGTGTGTGTCTGTGCGTGTGTCTGTCTGTGCGTGTGTGTCTGTG
>CM025640.2:4088442-4099043 GCA_014621495.2 Entosphenus tridentatus
GTGCGTGTGTGTCTGTGCGTGTGTCTGTCTGTGCGTGTGTGTCTGTGTCTGTGTGTGTCTGTGTGTGTGTCTGTGTGTGTGTCTGTGTGTGTGTCTGTGTGTGTCTGTGTGTGTGTCTGTGTGTGTGTATGTGTCTGTGTGTCTGTGTGTGTGTGTGTCTGTGCAGTTGGCACAGTAGGAGGTACAGCTGGTGTATCTATGGGTCATCACGGTTAGCCAACCCATGGCACCTGGGTCTGTCCAGAGACCTCCTGTCAGCGAGCCTTGGACACTTCACATGACTTCAAGGTGCACCTGGCCTGGCACGGGTGCCATGGTGATGTCACCATCACTTAGTGGAGAATGGTGGGTATTGGTATTGGTGTGTGCAGGGCGTGGTGCGTGCCACCCAGCCTTCGAAGATGCAATTCCCTAACAGCACTTGCCCCAACAGCCTGTTAAGAGTATATGGGGGATCTTTGTGTGTTGTGTACAGGGTCAAGGTCATACGTGTGGTGGGAGCGGTAGTATCATGGTTCGTGCTTTGCACGACGAACCCGGCGACCCGGGTTTATATGTGGGGCACTTCAAGAAACTTAAACAAAAACTAAAAAACGTTAATGACTGTATTTCATATTTCCCAGGTAAAGCCTACTGGGCTACGAGCTCTCGTCATTCATAGGCGACATGGCCACACGCGATGACAGCTCATTGATCGTGGCTACTATCGCCATCGCAAGTAGGAATTCATAGGAGCAGCTAAGTCATATAAACGCGTGTTGATTCTCAATCCACCACGAGCAGAGAAAGACAGAACACTCAGACTCCAAATATCAAATATTATACAACATCGCCAGGGTCCGGGATCGAACCCACGACCTCCTGCGCACCGAGCAACGGAGCTAAACATCTCGCCACCATCCCAGTGCCCAAAGCCCTTGCTAATGAGTAAATTATGAAGTATCTAATGCGCATCGTTCCGCGGTAATTGAACACAACCTCATAGTCTGCGAAGGACACGTGTTATCAATGACCCACGACGGGTTTCTATCCAAAATAGTTTTCAAAACTGAAAAAAAATATGTTCGGCTTTTAAATTTTTAATATATATAATAAATCGTGAAAAATGCCCCCCGGCATAAAAAAAAATGTGTTCCCGTTCTGTCCGAGGATAAGAGCGTTTTTTTCCCTCACTCCTGGAATGAATGGAATTTTTTTTAGCAGAGAAGCACTGCTGTTTACAAAGATCGCTATCCCGCCCCGCGGGCCCCTGAGTTGTGGACAATCGCCGTGTTGTCGCGTGCCCTGTGCCTTGTAGGCCTCGGAGATGGGCGACAAATTTAATCTATTTAAACCATTTGTATTTTATTTTACCAGCTAAGGCCCTACTGAGCTCTATAGCTTTTTGTTAAGAAGTGACCTGGCCACAAATGATAGCTCAAAGAAGTGGCTTATCATCATGTGGGAATTTATAGCAACCAAAAACAATAAACGCATGTTGCTAAATGTGGAGGGAAACACCGGAGGACCCAGAGAAAAATCCACGCGACCACAGGGAGAACACACAAACTCCAAGCATACAACAGGTCCCAGGGTCGGGATCGAACCCGCGACCTCCTGTATACAAGGCGAAGTAGTTAACATCTCGCCACTTTGCAATCCCAATTATCACCGTCTCTGATGGTGTTTTCGGGTCGTGCCACGCGTGCTGTTCAGCACTGTGTCCGATGTTTCGCGACACGTGCCGGGAGCTTGGAAGCTTCTTCGGCAAAGAATGTAGCACGGAGCAAACGGGGCATTTAAATTTGGAGCGGTGGAGCAGTGGCGCATTTGTCAGCAGCCTCCGCTATAAACCCAGCTGCCAGAGTTCGCGTTCATGACACTCAAAGCGCTTTCCACAAATGAACCACAATATATTTCTGATCTCAAGCAGCATAAACCGTCACGCAAACGCGAGTCATCCTCGCAGCAACGGCAGCGACTTTTGGCGAGGCATCGAACAAAGACTGCCACCGCATCGCGTGCTTTCAGATGCGCTTCTGCGGCAGTCTGCCTTCTGATATTCGGGGACGCCACTGGAGCTATGCACTTTGATCTCATCTATATTGAAAACTCATTTCTTTAGAACTGTTTGTTGTCCTTCCCACCCACATCTCCAATTAGCACGACTGGCTGTGTATGTTGCGAAAGAAGGTCAACATACCATACACAAAGAGTTCTAATCCTGACCACGGCTAACATCAGCGGCAAGTAGTACCTGGACCGGTCCTGGTTCCCACCATTCACTCACCAACCCACTCTGACCAGCGTGGTGAAGTATGGCCAAACAAACCCCATGGGTCCCCACCTCGCCCTCTCTTCGTCGCCCAATGCCAACTGGGCCCCTTACAGCCCATTGCACCGTTACACATTCAACAGACGCATCACTAGCAGGTAGACCTTCATCCAGCAGTGGATTGTGCAAGTTAACCAATGTACGGACCCTCGTATGTGACGACACAGGCACGTCAAAGCACGTAAATAGTTTCTTCTTCTAAATTAAACAATTTACAAATAGATTTCAAAGCATTCGTCCAATGCAGCATCATTCCCTGCAGAGTCGCATTTCATAAACAATACGAATGCCAACACATGACTAAGCAAGCTCTGGTTACATAACTCTGCTCACAATGGGAAAATAAATTCCTCACTTCTGCCACTTGCTTTATATGAATGACCAACGTTATGCAAACAGGCAAAGAAAAGTGTGAGCAGCTGCAGATCTTGTTCATTATTCCTTTTACATATTCCTCTTATTTATATGCCGAGTCGGCAAACACGCGTACAAGATGAGTAGCCCCCGAACTCTCCCGTGCCTCCCCACCCTCGTCTACATCTCTAACTTGACGGCTCAATGGGAACAGTCTCAAATGCGTTGCTCGTTCCACCAGATGAAAAAATAACGCAATGTCATCCAATTCCAGCGCTTGAGACGTTCAGTTCATGTGGGTCCCTAGAGTTTCGCAACCGCAACTGGCGAGGACCCTGGTGCGAGGGACGTAATGGCCCCCCTCCACCTCTGTTCCCCCCCCCCCCACCGCCCCCGTGCACCCCCCACCCTTCGCCCCATACCCCCCATTCGGGCCTCTCCTGTTTTCCCGTCAGGCCTCGGTGCAGTTGCACTGCCTGCATACTTCATGAAGCTTACGGACGTTGAATCACCGCAATTTTTTTTTAAAGAATAATCAACAGCGGTTTGTTAATCTACTGTTGGGTGAAAGGCTCCCCACGTCGTCACGTTGCTCCTGGAGGTTGTTTGACCATACTTCACCAGGCTGGTCGGTGTGTGGGTTGGTTTAATCCTCCTCTTTGTGGACGTCGCGTGTCATTAGTTCCCGTGACCTCCGCGGCCACAAGAGGCGCTACAATGGATGTAAATGCATATAAAGAATTGGTTCTTGAATGGAATTTTGACCCCGAATTGTGATGATTCATCAAATGTAAATGAGGAGGAGGGGGGGACGGAGGGGGGTAATGGAGGGGGGAGGGCTCTAGGTGGAGGGTGGGGGTGAATCATCATAAGTTTGGTCGGCAGATTCTTGATAAACAAAAAATACCGCTGATAAAATTTGCAATCGTGTACATTTTTGCGGGGAAGTGTTTTTTGCCATGGGTGTTTTGTTTCATTCACTAATGTGTTGTTTACGAACATTACAGGCACAAGACATTCCTCTCTCCGACACGTGCGCTAACAATGTTCACGTTGTTCCGAGAGGACACAGCGGGACGCCCTGTTGTGCCAAGACAGGCGTTCTACTGAAGATGCCTCCTGGCCAATCTGAGCAAGACACACCAAAACTTTCGCCAAACCTCCGAAGACCACGCACCAACGCGTCGCCCTCAAACGTGCCCGGTCTCGCTGCAGACGCAACTGAAGAAGCTCTCGGCAACGGAGCGGAACGTCGGACATCGCGGGAACAAACCAGACATTTGCTTCTGTGTGCACGGAGATTTGGAACGAGCCCCTATGAGAGATCCGAACGGATCCTTTGTCCCGCGACGACGGTGGCGCGCAGATGACGCAAGAAATCAACAAAACGAACGAACCAACAGCGCGGGAACAAACCAGACATTTGCTTCTGTGTGCACGGAGATTTGGAACGAGCCCCTATGAGAGATCCGAACGGATCCTTTATCCCGCGACGACGGTGGCGCGCAGATGACGCAAGAAATCAACAAAACGAACGAACCAACAGCGCGTAACATTCGGGAGTTCCGTCGCGTCCCAGACCTGCGCGCACACACCTCGAACGAGCAGCACGGAGGGGGACTCCTCCGCGTGGTTGAGGGGGGCCCCGTTACGGAACCAGGTGATGAGCACGGGATCGGGGGGACCGTCGGCGGCGCACGTCACGTTGAAGGCGGCCCCCCGCAACACGTTCACGCTCGCGGGGTCCTGCGTGAAACTCGGCAGCCCTGGCAAGGAGAGAAGGTTGAGGGGGGTGCGCGCAGAGCGTTGCGCAACGTACAAGGTCAGAATTGCGACATTGCACTGGCTTCCGGTTGCCAAACGGATACGACAAAAGGTCGTACTCGCTACACACGCAGAGCGCTTGCCACAAATGAACAACAATCCCTTGCTGATCTCGTCGAGGAGCTTAAAACCATCATCACGCAAACTCCGGTCGTCCTCGCAGCAGCGGCTTTTGTGTGGCTATCGAAGAAAGATGGTCGTCGCATCGCGCGCTTTCAGATGCACTTTTGCGGCCGTCTGGAACGCTCTTCCTTCCTATATTAGGAAGCCACTGGAGCTATGCGTTTTTTTATCTAGATTGGAAATTCATTTTCTTATAACTGCTTTTGTGTTTGGTTTGTTGTCCTTCCAACCTGCACGGTTGGCTACGTATGGTGTGAAACAAGTTCAACGTACATATACGTACATGAACGCGATCGCACCTCACGACGCCACGCGGCAACAGTGAGCATGATTTATTATAGAGAGAGAGAGGCAGTCATGGGCAGAGGGAAAAAAAGCAAGCCATCTGAAAATTTCACCCAACTGTGGAAAAATCATGGCTGACCGATGATGATGATGATGAATTGTACGTAGTGGGTTCACTTGACTCCCTGCAGCCATGCAGAGGCAGCTTCAGCGACTAGCGAGGGAGGAGGAGGCGGCGAATCCGTTCCTTGCCTTCAAACGAGGTATCCCTTCATGTGCTTGAGGGCAAATGAAAGATCGTGAAGTGGCATGCCCACTGACCTTCGACCCTGAGGAAGCCTTCGTCCGACAGAAGCACTTGTTGGCTTTCTTCCACGCGGCAGCGGTACGCCCCCGCGTCGGTGCGCGCCACGGGGTGGATCCTTGGAACACGAGCAGACAGTTGCACCTCGTTAGAAAGTAAACTACGCAATAATATCTTCATGGTTCTTTCGGTAAAGTCACGTTGAAGGGAAATAAAAAAATAATAAAACATTAACATCATGCTAATCTCCCAGTTACATTATAATTTCTCACTTTAACAACATGCTAATCTCTCATGTTATAATAGCTACTTCTATGCTAAATTCCTCTGTTGATATGTAAACTCCTTTGTCAAGACGCTCTGCTCCTCCCATCCAGCTTAAATACGCTGCCAAGCTTGGCTGTGTTCATTGGAGCGCTGTCTTTCCGACAGCTCTGTTCTTCACCTGAGGACGGCTGCTTGTGTTGTGGCCGAAACGTCGTGAGAATTTTATTTTATTATGTTTTTTTTATTATTTCCCTTCTACATGACTTTACCGGAAGAACCAAGAAGATGAATCACTGCAGTCGCGAAAGTTTTAAATCGAAAATTACGCAATAATAGTGAGAGGTGACTGGGGTCAAGCTCAGTGGATCAGCAAGCCGACCCAGTAATTATTCGAATGTTGGGCCCCCTACGATGGAATGTGGTTGGAACCGTCGGACCAGCGTTGCTCCAAAGTTCCACGTTTACTGGGGTGCCTGAGATCCCGAGTTCGAATTTGGGTTTGAGCCACCCAACGGAGGTTAAGCTGGGTTCTCAAGTGAGTGCAGTGAGTCACGTCCACCAAGGAGATGGAGCGATGAAATCGGCGCGTGTGCAGGTTCTGGGCGGATCGTTACATCGCAGGTCTGTGAGAGATGGCAGCAGTTTTTGGGAGGCCTTCATCCAGCAGTGGATTGACCATGGCTCCTGCTGCCGATGATAATGATGATGACGGAAAACAGACGTGGCAAGACACGGAATGTCTCTAAACCGGTGCAGAGTTACTTTCATCGCCCGTGGCCGTGCGAACTCGGCCACCCACGGTAACGTGGCGGCCGCTGCCGGTCTGCGGAGCAGAGACAATGGAACCCAACGTGCACGCGGACGCTCCCACGTGACCAAAACATCTCCTCTTCCTCCTCATTTCCCGATGTTCCTCTCTGGAGCGAATAGATCGTGGCGTGCGATGTGAGCCGTTTTTTTTTAACCAACCACGTAAGGCCTACAGAGCTATTTAGCTATTTTTAAATCCTTTATATTATGTTCACTTGCGCGCTTGCTTGCTTACGACCGTGCAAATCTTCCGGTCGTTTTTTAACCCACTTCCCGTGATCCAATCGAGCTGACATTTTCCACACAGACTCGTTGTGCGTGACAATTTATTTTCGTGAAATTTTTTTTCCAAAATTTTACACTTTTTAGGCAAATTTGTTTTAGATTTAATTACCAATTGCTTAATGGTAGCAGGCAATCATCTGACCCATAGGTGGCAGCCATCTCAAGCCAGAGGACGAGAGGACTCTAGCCGCCACGCATATAAAGGATTTATAGTGAAAAACTTTGTTTTTACGGGGTTAGTTTTTTTCAAAAGCAACCTGGTTATCACAAATGATAGCTTAACGAAGGGGGCTTGCCATGTGGAAATTTACAGCAGCAGAATACTCTCAACGCATGTTTCTAAATGTGGAGGGGAAAACCGGAGGACCTGGAGAATAATCCACGTGATTACCGGGAAAACATGGAAACTCCATATCCAGGAGTCGGGGTTGGGATCGAACCCACGACCTCCTGTATACCAGGCAAGGTAGTGAAAATCTCACCACTGTGGCTCCCCCAAATTCAACACCGCTACTGCGGTCCCCCGTGGCCTCGTGGGCAAGTGGCTGGAACATTGACAATGAGAGGTGGGAACGTAGCACCTCCGATTGGCACGGTTGCCTATGTACGGTGAGAAAGAGGTTCAACGTACATACGTACGTACAACACGGCTCTTGGCTCAACTCGGCGAACGAACAGAGCAGGAAACAGCTGCCGCCGCCACAGCCACCGCACCGAAAGAGAGAACGTTGAGGTTGTTTGACCATACTTCACTATCTTGGTCCGTCTTGGGTTGCTGAAGAGGGAAACCCCTCCCCCCCCACCCACCAGGACCGGTTCAGATATCACTCCCCATTGACGTTAGCCGTGGCTGGGAATCGAACTCAGGCCGTCTCGGTCGATAGCGCAGTGCGCTAACCACTGTTCCACCGCTCAATTGTGATTCCAGCCAACGTTTGATGAAAACAGCTGAGGTTGTCGAGTGTTCATCTGGCAGATATAGCGACGACAACAGGTTGAGTTGATAGACATGCCTCTCTTTTTTCTTTAAAAACTAAAATGAGTTGGCGTGGTTAGGGTGCAGAGCTGTCTGAAGAAGTGAAATACATTTTGTGGCAATTCGTGGAATGTCAGCATGTTCTCTCCGTTTCAGTCACAGATCACGGCACCTTTCAAGCCCGTGAACTGAGATTTACCGCAACCCTTACCACACCTGCAGGGAACATACCGGCTCGGATTAAAACCACAGAGGCTTAGCCTCGTTTATACGTTAATCAATAAACTACTTTAAAATGAATAAGTGAGTGTAACAAAAAAAAAGGAATCAACTGGACCAAAAATGCAAAGATTTATTCCCTAATCCAGAAATCAATCCGCTGCTCGAGAAGAGTTGTAAAGCTCGCAAAGCATAGCTAAAGTCGTTTTTTTGCAGTTAATAAAAGTAAATTGGGGGCGGGGGGTTCGGTGCAATGCACCGAACCCGCCACCCCACCCGGTTCGATTCCTGGCCACGGCTGACATGGGTAGCGAGGGACGTTCGCCCCCTTTCAGAAACCGGCACCGAGCAGCGAGGAGAGCTACGGCCGAACAACCCCCGGTGCTTGGCACGTTGTCGGGAGGCCTTCATCCAGCAGTGGATTGAAATATTGCAGAGAATCGATCAACCGTTTCGTACGAATAATGCGAAGCGGCAAATCTGTGCGTGCGTTTGTTTGTTTGACAGTTTTGTGTAAGTTGGTCCGAAAAAAAACTTCATCCAAAGTGAGGGGTCGTTTTAGAAGCTCACGTTACGGAGTTCATGCCAACGGGGTTGATGCAACGACCAAACCAAAATTGACATTTGATCAGATAATTTTGGATAATTCTGCTTATCATTTACATTAGCCCGGTTCATGATACGAGTCACACATTGGAAAGGCAAGCACCATTGGGGAGGGGGGGGTATGGGATTGTGTAAGGGAGCGGGGCAGACATAAAATTTCAACAGGTTTCCCACCCACTCGCTCGTAGTAAACACAAGTTTTTATTATCGTTATTATCGTTTTAAAATGTTTATGCAGTTCCACCCCCCACCCCGCCCCCCTCTCTTTTTGAAGGTCAGTGCTGACAGAGCGCATTGACAATTTATTTACTTATATAAATGGTTTACTGTTGAGAAAAGTAAGCGTGGCGAGAAAGGACGATGGCCGGTGGGTGAGAATAACGATGTAGCGGCAGCCAACGGAGGAAACGCGCCTGAGATAACGCTCACCGTGGAGATGGAGCAATGAGATCCACTCGTTTACTAGAGCTACGTGGATTTTTAAGTCGCAGGACTGTGCGTGATGGTGATGACTTTGGGTCGCCTTCATCCAGCAGATGATGGTGGTGATGATGATGATGATGTGGAAGTTAAAGTTCGAAGGCTATTTTGTTTAACCAGATGAGAACTTAAAGAGACCAGGGGGACAGCCTCACTTGCGAGAGTGAGCTGGGGTCGCCAGAATGCCAAAAAAACTAATTCAACAAAACAGAGCACAGAGTGACCGAAATAAACAGAAATCAGACCAAAAATAAAAAAAAATAGAAAAACCAAGCTAAAAAACAACTGTGTTTTGCAGATGAAACAACGACCACTGCCAGTGACAAACAAACTGAAAACGCGACGGTCGGTCACCGTTGAAAGAAGGGACCGCGAAGTTGCCAGCGTGGCGGACACAAGCCCATTGATCGGGAGCGCTCGCTCGAAGAGACCGCGGGGGTCATTGTTCACGAGCACACAGCGAGCGGCCCGGCTGAATTAGCATTTTGTGCACGACGGCTTGGCTGGGTCAAAACAAGGCGCGGATCGCCGACCCAGAAAGGGCCGCAGGAAAGTCTCGGAATTGGCACTGGAGGGTGCCAATTACTAAAGCGTAGTTTTGCGGAACGCAGGCCCAGAGAGCCAAAATAACAAGCGGCCAGCGACAGAAACAGCGTCGACTGGAGGTGTAATTGATGAAGAGTGAATGCGCTTCTTTTGTTGAGTGAGGTTGTCATTATCAGAGCTTGGGGAAAGAGACTGAGGGAGGGAATTCCAAAGTGGAGCGGTGCGCGGGAACAGGCGGAAAGTGAAGTTGGGCGATCCGCAGTGTGGCAGTGTGGTGAGTGGGATGAGTGGGAGTGTGGATTGGTGAGTTAGTAAATGAGTGAGCGAGTGGGTGAAGGGGTGGGTTGGTGAGTGGGTGGGTGAGTGGATGAGACAAAACAATCAGTCTGGTCGACATGGCCCTCAAAGTGGGTGGAGGAATCGATTTTAACCTGGTGCAGCGAGGCAGGAGCTGGGTGCTCCCCTTCAGCTATGGCAGCGGTATTCCAACTTTGGACAAATTCATGATTTGTACCATCGCAATAATTGTTCGGAGTTACAGAAGAAGTAACAAAAACGAAAGACATTCACCAAAACCGCTGCACACGGGAGGAAAACTAATTTACAAATTGGCGACGTTTGGGCTAATGGCCTTTCTCCACAGCAGGCCAATCGTGCGTTGGTTGATCTTTTGTCTGCAGTGCCTGCGCACCCCGCTGCCAGTGTGGTGCCACAACCTTCCCTCCACAGAGCTAAGGATGGCTTTGGCACAGAAGAGAAAGCCGAAGGAGCTCGCTGCAATCAAGAGGGCGGCTGGCAGCGAAGGCAGCTTCGCAGGCAACGCGACGCAACACGGCAGCCTGCTACGTTCCGGCTTGACCGCCCCCCCCACCCCCCAAATCCCCCCAACGGTTTGGAGTCGCATAAGCCAAATTTCCACTTCTGCAGGAAATACTGAGCCCAACTCATAACTCAACACAACCGCGTGCCTCCTTACTGTCGCCGTTCGTGCCAACTGTTTGGTTTTAGCCGTTGTGCAATGATATTCGCTGCTACTGCTCCCACTGTGGCAGTCATATAAGTGCAATAACAGTAGAGTCAACCTACTGTGTGAGTGGACTAGTGGCCACGTGAGGTAATGACAGAGGAGTCAGCTTGCATTGCGAGTGGACTAGTAGCTGCGGGAGGTAATGACAGGGGAGTCAGCATGCAGTGCGAATGGACTAGTG
>CM025640.2:4113163-4189504 GCA_014621495.2 Entosphenus tridentatus
AGATACATTAAAGACACAAGCCACAGGAGTGCGACTGTGATCGTGCAACCCAAACTATGGACATGAGTGAGTTTTTTTGGGTTAGATCGCGTAATTATAAATACGTCGTTAAACCCACCACCACCCCGACACAGCCGACTAGTAAGGGTTGTCACGTCAACAGAACGTGCCAATTCGTTACTAGTTCAGCACACCGGTGTGTTGGAGAGTAAACCCACGACATTTACAATTCGATTGCGACGTTTCCCCATTAATTCCAACTAGCTTCATCAGGCGATGATGATAATTACTAATTGTCTGTGTCGGGTGGTGGCGGGTGTAACAACACATCGATATTTACGCGATTATAACCCAAAAACACCCTCTTTTCTGGATAATATTGGCCGCGAAAGCCTGCCACGTGTTAAACAAAACTATGGACCGCGCAGTCAACCCACTGCGGACACGACATGAAGCCCTCTCGTGGTGGCCAAGAGCAGCAGCAGCAGCAAGACCTTCACAATTGGTTGGCATTTATCTCCTGTCACCATGCCATGCGTACGGTTAGAATGTCGAGACGTGTCACTGTGGTAAACAGCCATGTGGGTAAATCAGTGAGAGGGATGTGAATGGTGGGAGGACTGGACAGGGTTGGGAGGACGAATTCCAGTGATGTGATGTCGTTTGACATTTCATTTTGAAATGCAATGGAGCACAAGGCCACTGCAGCAGTAATCAAAAGAGCATTGAACAGAGGTTTATTTTTTTTTTAGAAAGTCTAACATATAAATGTTATTCGTGTGATGTGACTACTTTGCATTGACCGTTCCTGCACTTTTCCGCGTCGGAGTATTGCAGACCGCACTGAGTTGCATGGTGTAAATTCTGTTTCAAAATAATATATACATCAATTATAATTAACTGATGTGATGAACAACCATGCTATCATGAAAGATTGTATGGAAGGCAAATACTCTGTGTATATAAATAAAGACCTTCATCTGTATGTCTCAAACATCTTTGGGGTACTTCCAGACAAGGTAGAAACCTGTAATTTGGTACACAGGTAGCTTTTAGAACACAAATAACAGTGAACGTCTGAAATACATATTTTTTATTTTAAGGGCCTCAAATCTCAAATTTAAGTGGCCCATAAACATGTGTGTGCGTGGTGTCATTTAGAAATCGTTCAAAATATAAGATTGTGTTTTTTTTAGTTTGATAGAGCCTTAAACAGAAAATAAAAGATTTCGGATTCGAGCGAAAAACCCCCGCATTTTATGATGTTCAAATCTGAATAATTCGAAAACGGTAAAATATAGGAGCTTCTCCTCAATGAGTATTCAATTTAAAAATTTTGTTCGTTTTAATAAAAAGAACGGAATCTTAAAATTTAACGGTTTCCGATAGGTACGTCTTTAAATATAATAAGTTGAATCAAGCCGTCAACACTTTTTTTTAGGGGCCGTCCATAAATGACGTCACGCGATTTTGGCCGATTTTTTACCCCCCTCCCCCCCTCGTCACACGGCGTCATAAAAAGTCAGACCCCCCTCAAATATGACGTCACAAAGCTCTGCCCCCCCCTCCCAAAACCATATTTCCATTTTGAAAATAAAACATGCTTCAAATCACTTGAAACTATTGCCATTGCAGTGCGTATTTAATGTGGCGCTGCACTCTGATGTTGTAGGAAAATATTCAACGTCTAACTAAAACTGCAGATGTTCAGAATATTATATTGAAATTCTCTTATAATGATTAAATATTAAAAGTAATTATAACTATAAAAAAATACTTGAAACTTTGTAGTAGAACTAAGCAAAATGGAGAGTACAATTATAACAATCACATATTCATTCCACAGAATGAAAAGCCCTTGTAGAATGATTGGAATAAAATGTTGAATAACAATCATTAACATTTTTTACAAAATGTATGCTTCTCCATTCTCCCATAGAGAAGCAAAATGCTTCTATATGGAATAAATAAAAGATGACCTTAGTAAATTTAAACAATCAAATAGTTAACAATGAAAATAAAATAAAAATTAGTGTTGTTATAACAATTCTGTTAAATTCATATGTATTTAAAGTTGCGCATTTTGATGTGACGTCACATTTCTCAAACCTCCCTCCTCCCCCCCTCGTCACACATCGTCACAAATGTCTGATCCCCCCCCCCCTAGGCGCGTGACGTCATTTATGGACGGTCCCTTATGGAAAAATTAACATGTCCAAAGTATTCTTGGTTCTTTCGGTAAAGTCACGTAGAAGGGAAATTATAAAAAAATAAAATTCTCACGACGTTTCGATTTCAACACAAGCAATCATCATCAGGTGTGAAAACACAGCAAGAAAATTATAAAAAAGTGGCGTTTATTTTATTATTCCCCTTCGACGTGACTTTACCGAAATAACCAATAATATGAAACCCTGCAGTCACGAAAGCTTTAAATCGAAAAAAAAGTCCAAAGTAGTTGTTTATAATGTCTGATTATAGAAATAAAAAAATATACATCAGGTAAATTGTTATATTTAATGAGAAGATAAGGTTTTTTATTGTTATGAATAAGAATTTAATATACTTTGCCACTTCAGCGCCCCCTCACGGTCACTGCCTTTTCCCGCCAAATTTTGAGTGCGAGAACCCCGCTGCGTCTCGAAACGCATCGCCTCAGTCTGCAGATTAGAAGTTATTGTTTTGTGTGTGTATGCTCCTCGTTTAACGCCGCTTGTTAGCGCTCGGCTAACGAAGGTAAGTTGGTGTTGTTGTCGTTCCCAAGTTTGCGTAAAATTGTATATATTTTAATAAATAATGTGAGGTAATTGTGCGTGCTACAGTCCGTACTGTACCGCGTAAGGTTGTATCGCTTGGTACCTCCGCCCAGTATAAACGCGATACTTATTGTGATCATATGTTGTATTACTTGACGTGTTTTAGCATTGTGAAAGTACCGCCGTCTATCTTTAATACCGTCGGGAGTGGTTTTTGGTTGTGTGGTGTGTGGGCAGACTTGGCCCCGTCATAGTAACGCGGAGTTTTCGTCACTGGTTTAGCGTCGCTCATCACAACATTGGGACGCTTGAGCTGTTGAATGATTGGACTAAGTTATTATTTTTCTCCGAGTAATCGATTAACGACCACAAAACCGGTACTGTATGACAATAGTGCGTTATCCACATAGGAGTCGTGTGGCGATATCCATTGTACTGTACTTGGCTCCCACGTATATGCTCCCTGCGTTCATCAACCCGCACTGACCAGAATGGTGAAGTATGGTCAAATGACCCCCACGTCTGATGAGGCGTAGCGGCCGTCATCCAGCAGTGGATTGACTACAGGGACGTGCACGTCCTGATGTGATCCTTGCCTTTGAGTCTCATTGATATTCATGTAACTCGGATTGGCTTTGTATACAATACTTATGGGGCCGTCCATAAATGACGTCATGCACCTGGGGGGGGGGTCAGACATTTATGACGATGTGTGACAAGGGGGGGGGGGGGGGGGTGAGAAATGTGACGTCACATCAAAATTCGCAACTTTAAATAAATATAGACAACACGTTCTACATTTTTTCTCCTACAACATCAGAGCGCAGCGGCACATTAAATACGCACTACAATGACAATAGTTTAAAGCGATTTAAAGCATGTTTTATTTGGGGAGGTGGGCAGAACTTTGTGACGTTATATTTGAGGGTGGGGGGGGTCAAAAATCGTCCTAAATCGCGTGACGTCATTTATGGACGGCCCCAAAGTCTATTTTTATACTTTTTGCATTGTGTACAGTCTGGAAACTACCCGCATGCCAAATTTCAAGTTTGTTGCATCTCGGGAAGTATGCTAAACATTTCGAACAGACACATTCACAAATGTCCCTTTTATATATATAGATTAGTAACAAACAGCCCCTTTACCAGTTCACTGCTGTCAGTAATGTGGGTGTTTGTGACTATACTTCACCACACTGGTCAGCGGGGGTTTGTGAAGGTGGTGCCCAAGAACACTGATGTTAGCAATAATATAGTTTTTTTAGGGTTAGATCGCCTAAATATGAATGTGTCGTTAAACCCGCCACCACTATACCCATATTGTTATGGATATCATCTATATTATTATGGATTAAATTGGTCGCCAAAGCCTACGTGTTAAACTGATGTTAGCCGTGGCCCAGAATGGAACTTGAGTGACCGGGTTCTACACCAAACAATGTGCACCCCAAATTCATTTTTTCCTCATGCCCTCATTCACCCCAGTTCTTCAGGTGAAAATAAGTCACAGAATAAACGCATAATTACTGGATCAGCCAAGGTCTATCCATTGCTGAAGGCATCAAGCCAATTACATTCAGAGTGATAACTACCTCGCCTGGTATACAGGAAGTTGTGTGTTCGATCCTGACCCTGACGTCTGCTGTATATTTGGAGTTTGTATGCTCTCCCCATGGTCGCGTGGATTTTTATCCGTGTTCTCCGGTTTTTCCCTCCACGTTTAGAAACTTGTTTTAGAGTAGTTTGACTGCTAAACATTTCCACACGACGATAAGCCACTTCGTTGAGCTATCGTTTGTGCCTAGATCATTTCTGAAAAAGAGCAAGATATCTTGGTAAAATAAAAATAGGTTAGTTTTAGTTTACTTGAATCGAAGACCCTTTAGCTTCTTATCACATACATTTATTTCTAAAAATTATCCTTGAAATTCGTTGGGAACAGATTTATAGAAAATGAAAGGCCAACAAAGGCACATGGGCAAGCATGGTTTAGAAAGGATTGCTCTACCATTGACCGAAAAGGTTTCTCTACAATCGATCACACGCTAATCAATTGCAGTCTGCACTAAATATGGCAAAGGACGTCTGCAGGGGTGGGGTGCGTGGGGGTGTGCAAGTTCCGTTGGTACAACGATGCATTGTCATGATTGTGGACAGGCTGGCACAATGTGGACAGAGGTGGAGTTTCTGTCCGGCGAAGAACAATCTGGCACTCGCCTGGGCTGTGGTTCCAGCCAGGAACGTGGGAATGCCCTCTACCAGATCGACACACTGCTCAAGGTGTCCCCCTCCGAGAAGGTAATGTGTACTGAGAGAAGCCTTTAAAAACAAAATGACAAAGGCATATAACACCTCAGTGACACTTTGGATTTGCTTTCACAGGTCCTCACCAGCCCACGTGTGTGGCTGCAGAGTAGCAATGTTGGTTTTATTCTAACAGTCGACAGCACCGTCACCCTACTCAGCAGCAATCAGCTGTCTCTGCTACTTCAGCTGCAGTTCGGTAAGTGGTTGTGGGCCACGTTCACAGTTCTTTTAAGATACCTTTCTACACTGCCAATCATTGTCACGGGTGCCTAAATCACTCTGCATGTACCTGATCTCATAAGATATAGGAAGCCAAGCAGGTTCCAGTCTTTGTGATCACTCCTCAGCAGGTGTTACAGGCTGCTGTGCACTGATTTGTGTGGCTAAGTATGGTCAAGTAATCCCTATGACCTGCACAGCATGGGGACACCCTCATCCCAACAGTGAATTGACAAACGGCTGTATGTGTACATAATATAATTTACCTTGGTAACATAAGCCTTATTGATCTGTGCACCTATTCTCAGTTGACAATTTTCAACAGGATCTCAAATGACTGGTTGTTATTGATGCATTTCACTATTTTCACTATTTTGTTTGATGCTTTGTTGTGGTACTTATCCAAAGGTCGATATCATTAACAGAAATGGCATTTCAGGAGAAATTGCACTCTGATTGAGTTAACATTTCGGCATTCAACCCTAAATGCTTCTTAATCATTCTTTTTCAGAGGTTGCTGAGTTGCTCAGAGGTCAATGTGTTCAGCTGGCACCACAGAACCTGGGTTTGATCCAAACAGCCGCCTCTAATTAAATCTAGTTTTCCTCTATATTACGTTGATGGTTTTGGCCCAGTCACCAATGAATGCAAATAGATTAACGACATTAAATGATTATTTTTTGTCCCAAACTTGGATGTATACTAGCGCTGAGAATTTAAAACAATTGCGTTTCAAATCATGTGACAAAGCTTACTCTCTGTGACCGGGAGGGTGTAAAAGTGTTGTTCCCTACTCTGTAGATTAGATATCAAAGATAATTATTTTAATATTCTCTTTTGTGGGCCATTCTCCAACATGGGAGGATGCATTGTTCTGTGAAAGGTCCGATTGGGTACTTTGTCTCACGACATGATGCCTACAGCACAATCTGGATAAAGTTGGAGGGAGGGGAACATAAATTATTTGCCATCTCTTTATTATTCTATTTCTCAAGTGAAACCGTTTTAACAAGATGACAATGTTTGCTCACAGACTCGCCGGTGGATGTAGTGGGGCTTTGCCAGCGAGGTCACTTTCTGGTGGTGGGCGAGAGCAGTGGTTTTCTGAATCTCATCCACGTCGCCTCCCAGCGGAAGCTGATGACCAAGGTGCCGTGTGCTGCTCAAGTGCCCCCTCATCTCTGTTCCAAACACAATTCTCTCAAGGCAACAGTCAATTGGTACTTGCTGTACAAGCTATAATCTTTAGGCCAAAAGTAGGCAACCTATGCCCATGACTTCATCTCAAACGAGCTACGGCCATATGACACCTACCACTTTGAAATGACCTACAAATTATATATATCCATCGTTGCAAGTGTGATAGCCACTAATCAGATACTAGAGGGCAATTTTTTCGACCCGCCATAAATTTCGCTTTGGCTTGATCAGTGGACTTCTGTCACTGCAAGAGGCTCCTTGCAGTATATGTTAATGTGTGACTCACCAAAGATTTCGAAATTCCTATTCAGCCCGCTGAAAGGAAAAGGATCGCTGTCCCTGCTTTAAATGCACCATTGTCAAAGTGTTGATTACATTAAATTCACGTGTGACCATTGAATTTTCTTTTCAACAGTGTCTTCTTCAAGGAGATCCATTGAATGGAAATGGGTCGTACATTGATCTGATACTGGAGCCAGACCCATCTCAGAATGGTAGGAGGCATGTTGTTTATGTACAGAACTGCACTATATGGAATGTATCATGTGCATAAATATATGAGTTCACTGCCTGTGACCAATTATGTTTTTTGTGTTATTCGCAGTAAGAATCGCAAATGCATTGTTTCTGCCCCTCAAATAATTTTTAGTACTTGAATTCCTCAAAAGGCCATGTCTAAATGTCCAAAAACTCAAGACAGGCATACAAATATTTTTTACATTTTCACTGCAGTTCTCGTTTTGATTGTATTTGTTTTTGTTGAATCCTATAACTCATGTTATTGCTTATGTAGTTGTATTGTGTATATGACATGACGTGCCAGCTGGACTATGGTTCTCAATGTTGCATGACCTTTCTCACCTTAGCTGTCTCTTACATGAATATTTTAAAAATATTAATACTTTGGTACATGTGGTGGTGGTGTAGGTGGCTTGAGATAAGGTTATGTCAAGCCTGTTGTCATGATATGGTCTGTCCACTTGCAGATGCCTACCATATGTTTCTTCTGTCGAGAAAAGGATTCTTGTGGGTGTCAAACTTGCGACTTGAGAAGCTTCAGGAAGGTAAATGTCATCGTGGGTGTTTACTAACTAACCATGCACGACTGTCCTAGGAACGTCCTAGTCTTAAGACTCGGCGAGGAACATTGTCTTCATTATCTTCATTATCATCTTTGCACCGGCGGCTTTTGGCTAGCCATCGAACAAAGATGGTCACTGCATTGCACGCTTTCTGATGTGATTCTGTGCCCATCTGGAACGCTCTTCCGATATTATGAAGCCCACTGGAGCTATACACTTTTAAATCTGGATTGAAAACAAGTTCTACATACATACATCATTGTCATTAAAACCCAAATTTTAAATGGAATTTGGCCAAACACGACCATGCTAGACCCTCTTGAGAATGAGTTGAGAATTTATGTTGCGAATTAAGGACATCAAATGATGTCTTCTAACTCGTAGATCGCATTCATTGTAAAGCATTAATTTTTGTTTCTTCCATTGTGTGATGGATACATGTTGATATGTATGGAAGGTTAATTTTGTATATGTATGCACATCTATACTTGAAATACACAAGAATAATTTTAAATGTATGCGTATGTTTGTGTTTTAGCTTTGGAGACAGCAAACATGACAACTGCCAAAGAGGTAAATATCGAATTACAATTTGTTATTGCCATCTACGAAGCTGGAAATTTCCCTAAATGATTTATATTAAACTTCGTTGTGATGAAATGTACACATTCAGGAGACAACTCTAAACTTTTATTAACCCACATTAAGTAGAACGTGTACTATTGAAGATGTCAACAGTCTACTTTGGAATCCCATTCATGTTTTTTTTCTTTTCCCATAACAGTGCCAAGAAAAAATGAACATAAAGTTCATTTCAACTCAAGATGTTCATACGGACTATAACAGCCATGGCCTGGTCACATTAGTGGATGGCAGTCCACACCTGATCATTGCCGTAAGAGCTGTATTTCTTTTTAATTAAATAATAATTTATTTGCAAAGCGTTTGTGTCATTTACTTTTCGATGAGTGCAGTGGTGAGATAACATTCTTAGCGAGTTGAGTTTTGCTTCAACTCAGTATTTTTTTTTACTTTCATTTCTTATTGGTGGCACAGTTGTTAATGCAACAGCCAATAGGGGTCAAAGGTGGGAGTGCCTATTCAAATTGAAATGTATTTAATTGATCACCCTGGATTGGATTTTCTGACCGTTTGATAGGGCTGAACACCTTGAATACATTTGTTGGTTGGAGTACCCCATCTTGGGTGATTTGTCCAATCTAAGATGTTGGTTGACATTTTTAAATAGATAGTACCTGATAAGATTACCGACTTTAGATGTTGTATAATCTCCAATAAAATGAATGCTTAAATAGTTTATTTGCTCATCTACTTTGTACACGGTAATTAAAAAAGCTAAAGATATTAATTTCTCCTTTATACATGTTTAAATTATGCTTTCAGAGTGATTTACTTACGTGTTCCTGGAACTGTATTAAAGTTAATTAATTGTTGTCGTGGATGATTATGCATTATACATTCATAAGTATCGAGTCTATTCTTCATAAAAAGAAATAAGTAGCATTTTATTCCATGAGACTATATGGGACATGTAAACCAATAGTTTTGATCAGTTTTCATGCCAAAGCCAATACTGCTGGAAAACATTTGTCCAGAAAAGTGATTCTCAATTCCAGTACTCGCGACCCCCTCCCATGGTACAGCACTCTGTGATTACCAACTATCAGGTGAATGCGGTGTGCATTGGCTTACTTGGCATATTAATAGAAAAGATTGGTTATCCTAAAACGGTGGACCGTGTAGGTCTAGAAGTCTGATGAGGCTGCTGAACTAAAATCTTATATTTATGTGCAGGGGCAGACACTTGCCTGTTAACTTATCTAAGGAGTTGTTGCTCTTCATTTCCCAAACAATTTCTACGCAGGGCAAAGGTGACATGGTTCTGTCAGAGTGGAAATTGCATACTGCGACACAGCAAGCCTCCATGCAGAGGGCAGTGGATGGACATTTCATGAATGGTAACCATGTGCAGTATTTTTTTTCACATACATTCCTCTTTTAACATCCAGTCACCCACGAGGTGGCGGGTAACAGTGGCGCAGTTGTTGGTGCATTTTTCTAAGAGCCCGTCAACACAAGTTTAGATTTTTAGCCATGGCTAACAGTAGGCGGGTGAATTTTAAGGCAGTCCTGAGCCGCCCCTTCACCAACCTGCACTGACCAACGTGAAGTATGGCAAAATATCCCCCACGACCGACTTAGCGTAGAGGAAGCCTTCAGCAATGGATTGTAATGATTCCACTAGGTGGCATTAATACCAGATGTGTAAACGAACAAAATGCAAAACTGCTGTTTTACCTGACATAAGAGGAAGAAAAACATGTATAAAATGTTCAGTGTATCCATTGGCCAATGTTTAACTAATTAAATAAGTGAATGCATTTGAGGCCACATAAGGAGGAAGTGTGCACGCAAATTTAGAATTTTCAGTAATATGATACGTTATCTCAAAATATATGCCAGAACGTGAGCATCTTCAGTAGGTTTTTCATGCATATTTTTTGTGCGTGTGCCACTTTTAATGTTTTGCTTTTCTATCCTTCCTTTGCAAATGCTTAGGTGCTGGCATCCAAAAGTGCCTTGGATTCAACAACTTCATCTTCACGTTGGACGACAACGTACGTTACTTTATTCTCGCGGATAAATTGGTTGGCTTGCACTTCATGAGCCATGCCGATAGCCATTTCTCTTGTGTGAATTTAAATTTACAGAGGAATGTAAGACTGAAATTCGACATTCAGGTCGAGGAATTGATTTGGTATGAACTGTGGGCGTTGAAGCTGTGAACTGGTGTATTTGGTTTAAAATTGAGGTCTCATGTGTTTCAGAGGCACAAGTGTTTCCTGTTGCTGCATGTTTATTAAATGGATTAATGTTGAGAACACGAATACCAGTTGGATGCTAGCTGCATTTTTTTTATTTGAAACTAAATATTAACTTCTGCCGCACTGTTACTGATGTGTGTTTTAAATTAGTATACTTTAAAATCTTTCCGCCCACACATTGGTGGCAATTGGTTTTCGTGTCATACCAGGTGTTCTCCCCAAACTAATTATCTCAACCTAAATTGGGTATTTGTTGGGGTGGGGAGGGGCAGTAAAAAGGTGTGAAGTGTTTTCATCAAACATGACTGCTTGGATTAACATATTCCAAAAACCAAGATAATTTTTTTTTTAAGAAATCTGCATGTGGTCTTATGCGATGACACATAGTTCGTACATTCAGGATTCCATTACATTCAGGAGTCCAAAAACACCCAGCTTCGTTCTTAAGCGAATCCAGAGAGATGTCTTGTAAATTCTGGTGGAAGCACCTCGGATAAATTACCAAATGATATCAGCAAACAAGTGCCTAATCTCTGATCCCACTAAAAGAACCTCTGCATTTATCTATCTCACACAATTGTCCGCATTAAATTGGATCTGCACATCTCATGCCAGAATCACTCACCACCCTCCACGACTGGAAATACAAAGACAGCCCATTATACGTGAACACCGACAAGATCATTGACCGTATAATAAAACATTGAGAACTCTGAAAATGTAAGAGTCATTAATGCAAGCTACCACACGACAATTTAAGCCATTTCCTGGCTGAATAATCTGGACATAAATGTGTAAGTTGCTGTTCATCCAGTCATATGCAAGAGAGTTTTTTTTGTTGGTGTTTTAACATCTTAACACCTGTTTCATTGCCAGGAATTGAGTTTGGTTCTCTTTCTGTGATCTCAAGTATTTCCCACTGCACAGAACCTCAGTGTGTACCTAGCCTGGTACTGCTAAAATAATGGTGGCACTCATAATAGCATTTTTTTTGGGTTATATCGCATAAATATATAAATGTGTCGTTAAAACCCGCCACCACCCGACACAGCCAACTAGTAAGGGTTGTCACGTAAACAGAACATGCCAATTCGTCACAAATTGATGGGTTTTAACGACACATTTATATATTCACGCGATCTAACCCAACAAAACCTCTTATGGATGATATTGGTCGTGAAAGCCTACGTGTTAAATGGTGGCACTGCTAAAATATTAGCTTCACTCCCACTTAGCAGTGAATGTTGTTTTCTATCGTTGCCTGGGTTGTGTGCAGCATACGTTGAGCATGTGGGACGTGTGTAGCCTGGTGCTGGTGTGGCAATGGCCACCCGTCTCCGTGCAGGACTTTGGCCTCGTAACTGATGGTGATCTCAAGTCGGCTGAGATGAGCAGGTCAGCCTCCACTGAATTCCTCTCTTGCTTCTTGCCATCATCAATCATTCTTAATCAATCCACTGCTAGATGAAGGCCTCCCACAACCGCAGCCACCTCTCATGATCCCGTGACGCAACGATCCGTTCACCATCTGCTCCTTGCCCAACTTACTTTGGTTTTGTGTCATGGTGATAGCGACAAGTCGGTTTGCGCTGGCAGCCAACTCGCAGCCAACCTTCTCAAGTGTGTCTGTTTCTGGTTAACCTCTCCACTTCTGGGAGTGATTCCCAGTTCCAAACATTCTTCTTTAATGGTATCAAGTAAAAATTTTCCCCCTAGACATCGTCTAGACCTGGTTCCACAACGATATCCCATATAGATTTGGGTGTTGATGTTAATGTTAAGAATGTAATTGTGTCCCAGTCACATTCCCCCTTTACTCCAACCCTTACTCCCATACTACATATCTTTATTCCCCCTCCCCTCCTCCACCACACACACTTGCTCATGGTCAGATGTCCATTTATTTTTGTCAAGAATATTACTATTTTTGGTTCTTTCGGTAAAGTCACGTAGAAGGGAAATAATAAAATAAAAATATATAAAACAATACAAATTAGGACGTTTCGACTGCAACACAAGCAATCATCATCAGGTGTGAAATCCACAGCAAGAACATTTCAGAATTTGTATTGTTTTACATTTTTTTTTTTTAATTGTTTTCCTTCTACGTGACTTTACCGAAATTTCCAAGAATATGAATCCCTGCAGTCATGAAAGCTTTAAATCAAAATTGTGCTTTGTTTCTTCTGTTTTGTTCAGCGTGAAACTCGTCATTATGACAACACCGAGTGAAGAAAAAGTAAGTAGTGTTATCACAGGAACACTGATCAGTGGTCATTCTTGTGTTGGTCTTGTATTTCTGGCCAATGATAAAACAAGCAGGACGAGGTATTAAATCAAAATTGGCGGATCCGTTTACTCCATTCTTACACAGATGTGAATGACCTCAATTGAATGATGCCTAAATCATTTTCTATTCACAAAGGGAGACAAAACTGATTTGAAGAATTACACACCCATTCGTCTGTTATCACATGTATACAAACTGTTCAGAAAGATCATACATAAATTAATAATGGTATGTTTAGTGGCCAAAAAACCACAAGAGCAATCTAGTTTTAGAAAAGGTTTTAATATTATTGTCAGCTAACAATATCGACCAGATTTTTTACAAAAGACAAATTAATTCCATTTGAATATGAAATACTATAATGTGTTGCATGTGGTTGCTATGCCTGGTCAGGTGAGGTTTCTTCAGGTCTTCTCCCTCCCGGCCATGGAGCAACTGTACTCACTTGAAGTCACCAACCACTCATTCCTGGCCCGGGCAGCTATCACACAGGCAAGTCCTCTTTTTTTTATAATTTAACATGAGCCCAGTACAGAGAATAAACCATGTCTAAGGGAGGGGGCATGGAAACTCCGTGAAAGGAAATTTATTAACTCGGTGCTCCTGAGTATACAGGAAAGTCCTCTAAACTATGTGATACCGATGCATACTATTAGAATTTAATTATAATTTCACCAGAAAAACCTCAACGAGTCTCAGGACTCTTTATCAGGAGGGTCCTGTATTGGGATGTTCGGCCAGTACCGTTTAATGAATTATTTGGTATATGAGTGGAAACTGAAGTATCCTTGCTGGCAAACCCGTGCCACATTTGGTTTGTTTTTCACACAAACTTCGCTGTTCTGCAGGAAGCCATTTACCTCCTGGAGGGGATGTACGAAGGAGGAAGCAGGTACCTGTTAATGTTACTTTGGGCTTTGTGCGAAATATTCTGATTCATTGCAAAGACCAGTCCTGATGTGACTTGTGGAAATGTCCTGAAATAAATTGTACTGTGACAGGTATGTGTACCGTGTAATGCAATGGTTAAAGTATTGCTTGTCAAAAGTGGTGGTTTGTCTCTTCCTCTTTACATTACAACTGCAGATGTTGGCAAAAGATTTGTAGGCCTATTTTTTGGGGCCAGATCATTATGTTCTGGTGATCATAAAAACAAGTTTGAAATATATACTATAATAGTGTCACTTGGTTCATAAACAGGATAGCTAAAATTACATACTAAAAAAATATGGGGGGAGGGGGGGGGCACTATCTTTTGGTGGGATCTTGAACTCCACTGTTAGGATAAAGTTGTATTAGCTACTTATCCTATTGAAATCTGTTAAAATTAATTAAAAGGTTTCCCAAAGCACAAACCAGTGAAAAGGAAACTACATTTTGTCCATTCTGCTACCAGTCGGTTTCTATATTTCTCATTGCATGTTTCTTCATGTAAATACATTTTGGAAATATATCCACATTTCTTAACTTGTTAAAATACAGTTCTTGCATCCTTTAACTATCAAGGCATCCAGACGGCGCCGTCTCCATGCTGGTTCTGCGACATCTGACCGAGGCGCTTCCCGAGAACCGGTGAGTCGCATCGGCAATAAACCCAGCCTAGCGGTGAGCGTCGCGGATACTCCCTCGTGGGAAATGGCGCGGTCTACTCTGAGCAAGGCCCTCAACACCTTGTGTCACCTACAATGATCCGAATGGAGCAGCCCAAGTTGATGGTTATTTGGGGGGGTTGGGGGGGTATTTATCGTTATTTGACGCTGGTGTGGATTTTTCTTTTACAAAAATTCCTGAGGGATAGTAGATGTGGAATAATCAATCATGTTTCACATGTGTTTTCATGGTCGTTTTGTGGTCGATAGGACATAACCTAAATGAAATATTGCTCTGCTTAAGCGAGCATGGTGGAATGCTCATGTCCTGTTTGCAGTCCTGAGATAGTGCTGGAAATTCCTCATTTACGATTGAGTTTACCCATATGACAACCACTGTTGACTTCTCATGAATTGGTACTCGTTGCCGGATCATGTAGTAGTAAATTAATACTCACTTTCGGATCATAGAGTAGTCGAGACGCGTGTTCTACAACTACATGATCTGATAGGCCTAACATAAAGTTGCAACGCTGTAATTTTATGCTCTGAAATTATTGTTACGTAGCAATATACATTTTGAAATGTGCATTTCTAACATTGGTTTTGTAGGCACAGCAGAACATTTTTTAATGACGCATATAATGTGGCTTGAAATTTAAATCTAGCCCAGATTGTGGTTATGAGCTTTTGCTGTTGCTGAGTACCATTAGGGAGCGGTCATATCAGCGTCCACGCTTTGCTTCTGAATTGTTGTAAAAATAGCGCATTCCAACAAAACCGCTTGCTATTTAAATGACTTTTTTTTTTATTTTAATAGACTGAGCCGCTTGCTGTGCATGCAACAGTTTGAAGAGGCAGAAAAGTTTGCAATTCATTTCCACTTGGATGTCGAGGTATGCAATGGTTTGTGCGCATGCAGCTGTTTTATTGATCGTCATATTTATATCGTGCCTCCCATTAGTATATCTATCCCACTGCGGGGTGAAGTCCTCCCTATGCTGTGTGGGTCCTGAGGATTTTTTAAGTTAAAGTGTTGCTTTTTAATATTCTATTTGTTTGGCATTCATGTACATTTTATCTTATGTGAAGTGCTCTGAGACACACCTTTAATTGATGTGAAGTGCTCAATGTAAATAAATATTGTTAGATTTCTTTCACCATATTTCTCCGCAGTGCTCATTGCGGGTTGATGACATGAAAACTTTATGGTTACGCTTGTATCGAGTAAGATAATGCATTGTGTCAAATTGTAAAGGTAATAACAAGGTGTCGCTCTATCGGATTGTCACGACGCGGCTGACACTGCTTGTTTCTGTCAGGTGGTGTATAATGTGAAGGTGACCGTCCTACTGCAAGAGCTCACCTTGGTATCTCCTAGCAGCAAGAACGTCGAATACCGGGCCCAGCTTGCCAAGCAGGCCCGGGCCACGCTGGAGAAAATCCAGGTGACGGGTGTTAACGCACAAGCCTGGTGAACTTATAGGGAGATCCATTTATAGTTTCTCCACTATAATAAAATGGATACATTATAGAGAAACAAACATTTTATATCAAAGCTGTTACGTATCACTAAACCAATATGAATATACTTATTCGATATATTCTCTCTGTCAGCTTGCAGCCGTCGCTTTAACAATACTCATTCACCTGTGCAGGCGAACATGTCTTTAGAAATAAATGGGATGTGTATAATCGGATTAGTCAGCCTGTATGATCTCTCACTCGATGCAGGATGACTCTGCTGTGGTGCGATACTGTCTTGACACCTGCTGGCCAAGCTTCGACGTGGCCGTGGAAGTGCTCAGCTACTGCAAGAGCAGGGTGAGAGCTCCGATCGTCGCGGTGGATACTTCACGTGGTGGATATACGTCACAGAGCCCTTTACAGCCACAGATGTGGTGGTTCAAAAGTAGGACGGCTCGAGGGAAAACAATAGCTCTCGCTGAAATAACTGGCAGGTGATCAATATTAATATGAACTGACATTCATATTCAAACAAAGCAATTTACAATAAAAGTGGAATAGCCATAGGGACATTTCGGTCAAATGCTGCTTCTCTCAACCTTCAGTTTAATGTAATGTTTTATAAATATATATATATACACGCAGGCATTCATTCTTGCTCCAAAAACTATTGCATAGTAGTCCAATATATACCGCAATAATATTGTATAATAAAAATGTAATGGACTCGTACATTTCTTTTAGCGGTTTTTGAATGTGTCTACTTCTTCTCTCAACAGATTACAAAAGGCAGTGCTTGGGTGAAAAATGAGCTGATGACAGAGGTAAAGAATACGACAACGGTTATAAAAGTACAATAACATTGCACGTCCATGTAATCGTCACCGGTGAAATTGAGCCCTCAATTAATTCTGAACCATTTGCCTTCGTACAGGTTTTACAGGTTCAGGACAGACTGATGACTTTTCACGGAGCATTCGGGGCAAATAATTTCAGGTTTGGAAAATAGCAAATATCGTTGCATACGATAGTCCATTTTCACTCTTTTTAAATCATTTATATTAAGTTCGCTTGCTTGCTTACGACCATGCAAATCTTTCGGTCGTTTTTTAACCCACTTCCCGTGATCCAATCGAGCTGACATTTTCCACACAGACTCATTGTGCGTGACAATTAATGTTCGTGAAATTTTTTTTCCAAAATTTTACACTTTTTAGGACAAAAATATATTTAATTACCAATTGCTTAATGCTGCCATGCAATCATCTGACCAATAGGTGGCAGCCATCTCAAGCCAGAGGACGAGAGGACTCTAGCCGCCCCGCATATAAAGGATTTATAGTGAAAAACTTTGTTTTTACGGGTTAATTTTTTTTTTACTGAATATAGAGATTTCTTTGACTCCAAAATTGTTTTTGCAACCGGTCACATGGAAGCAACTGATCACATTGCATTCTTACAGACAAATTGGCTCAAGCAAAATTAGTATTGCTTTGTTAATCCACTGCTAGATGAAGGCCTAACAACGCTGTGTCCGTCACGGGGGTTGTTCGGCCATACTTCACCACACTGGTTTGGTGAAGGTTGGTGAATTGAGTTGATGGTTTCAGCCCAGTCATTAATGAATGCACACCAAAGTAAATCCTTAAATATGGTTCTCCATATAATTTCGCTGAATTCCGGCCTCATGAATTGACAACATAAGTTTGACTGTCATGTAATGAACATTTCCCTGTGTAGCAGAGTAGGGGACAAAGCGGTGGCCCCTCGTTTGAATTTCCAGTCTCATGAGATTTCAGAAGCAGTTCTGTCATTTCTCTTTCTCCGGACTCTTCTGCAACAGGATGAGGCACTGCTCTGACCTTGTCCTCACGATGGGATGCCGATAGCACAATTGAGATAAATGTTACGACACATATTCGCGTCATCTGCTTGTGTATATTAGTATGGTGCTGACCAGCCTGTGTGTGTGTGGTTTTTTTAACTGACTCGCAGTGGGCCCCAGTGGCTTTCATTCAAGTTGACCGATCTTTTCACCCAAGTTTTGGAGCAGCTTGAGCAGCAGAACCTCGCTAGTGCCCAGTTCATCTGGCTCCGACACCAGGTTTGTTTCTTGGGCGTATAACTACGCGTGCCCATCACGGTTCGATGAATTATCACAATTATGGGTCTCGGTTCTTTTCGGTATTATTTTTTAGTTTGTGGTGAACCGCAGTGTCTAGTGGTTGCACGGTTTATACCAACCCATTAAGTACAGCATCATTATAATCAGCCATGGCCTGTTGACTGCTGGATGACTTACCGACAAAGAATATGAACAAATGTGCGACAAAGAAGCATGGAGAGCTGTAAGTTTGGAATTAAACGTAGAGGCAGCAAGCAGGAACACTTGGATTCGAGAACATGCACAAGTTAGAAATATAAAATTAAATATGAAGAAACGTAAGTGGCTTCGGCTGTAGACATCATTGCTGGTTCGTTGACACCGATAACATAATGGCAGCCAAAAGATGGAACGCACTTGTGAGGACGTCCACAGTAAACACAACATACAAATCAAATCATATTCCATGATCATTGCTATGCATTTTAGTAGATGATTTTAAGCGGTGTTATTTTCCTAATATTTAGTAAATGGCAATGTCCATCCTGGATATGACAATCAGTCTGGCTGCCTCTTGTGCAAACCCATCACCATACTAATATGATTTAGTAACAATGAAGGACAGTTGCACCAGTCTCTATAAACCACCTATGTCATGATGTCTGCTTAGATTCCACTGGCCTGCCCCTGAGCATCTGACATTGGTGCAAAATTTATGTTCTCGTGCAGGAGATTAACGAGTTAGGGTCAGATTTTATACTATATTCCATATCCATTTTATAGGCCAATTCCTACCAGAATTACACCGAGAGGACGAGGAATACATGGATCATGGAACACATACAAGCTAGACGCATCATATCGACTGTTAAGAAAAGTAAGTGGGCTTGGGCAGGGAATATTATTGCTTCAAAGGGATAATGGCCAGTCGTTGAGACTAACAACAGAGTGCCAGCCAAGGTAGGCAACACATACACAAGAACTGTATACAATTCTAGATTTGAAGCTTTCGTGACTGCAAATATTCATACTCTTTGGTTTTTCGGTAAAGTCACGTAGGTTAAAAGAAAACAAATAAATGAAATCACGACGTTTCGGAGGCAACACAAGCTTCCGTCTTCAGGTGAAACCGTCACAACTAAATTGCTGTATTTGTTTTCTTTTAACCTACGTGACTTTACCGAAAAAAACAAAGAGTACTGTATACAAGTCGGCTCATACAGGTCCTCGATGAATTGCTGCATCACAAGACTGAGAGTATTCCACTTATAGAGTTCAGATCTACTGGCCACTTTAAACCAAGCAAAGACAGACTCCT
This sequence comes from Entosphenus tridentatus, assembly GCA_014621495.2. NCBI lineage: Eukaryota > Metazoa > Chordata > Hyperoartia > Petromyzontiformes > Petromyzontidae > Entosphenus > Entosphenus tridentatus. The sequence continues at coordinate 4,132,341 of CM025640.2, forward strand.
GTGTCAGAGAATATTGGCGAGTAGCTTGGGTGACTTGGAAGGTTTTACAAGAAGTGCCTCTGTATGTCGTTGCATCTGTATGTCTGTCTATTCCCGACTTGCTGCATGCCTGACTTTATACTGTACCTGCTTGTACACCTGTCGGAGTATTTGTTTGTCTGACTGCCTGTTTTTGTCCATCTTCTGTCTGCTAATCAGGTGGAGTTTGAGAAGGAGCTGGACTGCGTTCGGCTGAAGCAACTGCTTGCGGCGGTGCCCCGTGTGATGCCTTCGTGCTCTCTGCTGCCTTGGCTCGCCACCCTGCTCGTGCCGTGTGTGCGCAGGCGTGTTCCTGGCGGACAGGTGGGTTTCCTTGTTATGCCGATGGAAAGTTCACCATGGGGTTTGCAGATCTAATTGGACAATTTACACTTGCAAATGGCGTACGTTCTCTGAAGCTTTGTCGCAGTTTTATCTTAAATATTTAGCTTTTTCTGTTGTTATGATCTCATACATATACTGTTTGTGCAATGTGTCCCTGTTGGAAAACACTTGACTAAAGAAAGATATTTTTCTTCAGTTATTTTGAGTAGTGTGCGTGTTAGAGAAATTTTGATTAGTAATTTGCCCAGAGGCAGGTCGTTGGCTCAAACGGCCTCCGTTCTGTCAGACCCTTGAGCTTTCTTAAATTCATGCTACACCCCCCCCCCACTTCCCCCATCCTTCAAGTCGTCAAGCAGCATCTTTATATTTCTGCCTCTTTGGCTTCTTCCATAACATCGCTTGTTTCTGAACACCCTCCCTCAAGCTTTCACCCCCGAGCATGCGAGAGGAAATGTCTTAATAAATACTATTAGGCTCTCTGGTGTGACTGGTTCCCTGTCATGAATGCTAATTGGACACATTTTCACGTTGCTGCATTCGTGTTGGATTTGTATTTTTGTCATTAACCGTGTTATGTATGTGATGTTAAATTTGAGTTGACATGTTGTTTGCTGTTCAGAAAATTCTGGCAAAGTGGCTGGATCAGAGAGCTCGTAGCCTGGAGCTGACGGAGAAGGTATGCAACGCAGCCTTGAGGCAACAGCCAGCTTGATTAAATAGCTCTTAAGCGTGTATCAGGAGCAACACTTAATCTCCTTTCTGGAAACAGCAGTTTCGATGCCCAGTAATTGCTTATTATAGCAAAGCGTTACCACTTGCCTCTTTTATAATTATCTTATATCTTTACCAGGAAAATATAATTGCCTAAATTGACTGGTTATTCATTTAAATGGTGTAATGTTTGTTTATTATGGCAGGATTATTTTTACGAGTGCAAACACTACTCCCGTGTTTTAATGAACTGCAACAGTGCTCCTTGCATATTGTTTGACACTAATGCATTTACTTGTACGTTGTACAGTGTAATCCTCTGCACAGTATTGGCCAGTTTATACAATTTCCTGAAATCCATCGTGTTTTATTCTGCCGCCTAGCAACATTGGCCAGAAAACGGACTTCAAATAGCAGAGGTCTTCTTCACAGCTGGGATATCGCCGACACAACTGGACCCCTTCTCTGCCCAGATCATCTTGTCCCAGGCATGCTACTTTGTGTGTGCTGTGTGTATGTTGTTTTGGTGTGTGAGTGTCACAGTGTGTGTGTTTCTTAAGATAAGTACCTGGTGCGACATGTAAACATCGCCACTCGGGAGACAAAGGCGGCCAGGCATGATGCTGGCCACCCACCTCCTTCGGTGCCATGCCGGCCTTTCATAGGTCCTCGCTAACAACACTTTCCTCAAAAGTCTGTTAAGGCTATACAGGGAATCTTTGTCTTTGTTTCTCAAGAATGTTTCATTAATATGTGTCTTAGGTTTATGTGTGTGTCCAGCCTTCATACGTGCTTTCTGACAGGACTTAACCCAACAGCCTGAAAAGGTTACACGTGGGTTCTTTGTCTATGTGTGTCTTAATAGGCTTTAATCGGTACTCCTTAAGTCACTTTCCCCAACAGTCTATTAAAGACCAGGCGGCCGGGCTTGGTACTGGCCCCTCGTGCACAGTACTCGCTAACAGCACTTGTTCCAACAATCTCTGTGGTTATAAGGATATATGCCATGTGTGAGTTTATTGTTATCTGAAATAGGCCTTACCCTCAGTGGGATGAGTCATCACATAGTTTTTTCTTTGCTGCTCAGAGCGAGTTTGAGTGCAAGGAAGTACAGCAGCTGCAGGCATTGGTTCACAGCATCCAGGAGCTGCTCGCTCTGCACCGCAAATACAGCTGCCCTCTTTCTCTCTCCAACTTCGAGAAGGTGAGAGTCACAGATTAGCTCTCGGCTAGCCCATTGAATCTTCACAGACTTCCCACCAATATATTTGCGAGTGAAGGTCGGGTGAATTGATGACTAGTGAGTGCCGAGTATTCGGGTGAGTGGTGAATTTCTGACGAGGGTCAGTTGAGGTCTACGTCATGTTGCTTCGTCCATACAACAGATTTCCCACGAGTAGCAGAGTACACCCAAAGATCTGCACAGACAGGTTTTGACCTTTCACTGCTTTCCAACGTAGGTTGAAAGCGTTCATGCTTTACCTTTGTCCGCCGGTCCATCTATCTGTAACAAGGTGTACATATCTCTTTAAGATAATTCAATATTAACCAAACTTTTTTTTATGAAGGTATATTGTTTTGGTAGACTTAACCCGAGGCAAAACCAGCCAAGTTGATTATTGAGACGCACAGCTCTTCGGACAATAGACGTTTCATAAATGACTATTTTCGTGCATATATGTGATTTTTCATAATCGGCACCACGATGATCCCGGCATGCAGGAGACGCGCACGACAATCGTTTTCCGCATGCTCGACCAAGTGGCAGCGCCGCAGCTCGTGGCACCCACTTTGGAGCGCGTGGTACGGCCCTACCTGCAGGAGCGTGGCCTGGCGTACGACAGCCTGCTCGTGCACTACATCAAGGTGAGCGTGGCCTGCTGGGGTTGGTGGTTCACGTGGGCATTAGGGAGTTTGTAGTGTTGTAATGGTGCCATGGCCTAGGGTAACCTCATCCCATGGCTGACACTCTCGGTAAAGTCACGTAGATAGGTTGAAAAAATAATAAAATAAACAAAAAAACTACGACGTTTCCATCGCAACACAAGCGACCGTCATCAGGTGGAAAAGGGGGGGGGGGGGAGGAAAGTCACTAAAGGAAAGCTGTTTTAAAGGTTTAAAATGGGCATAGCCCAAGCGTCCTGGTTATCAGAACGAAGTGGGAGGGGCACATGTGCCCTGGGGTCAGCACCACGCGTGGCGTGCAGTGCTGACTCCTACAGGAGGGAGTGTGAGAGTGTCAGCCACGCTCTGGTTGACCTTGGAAGTCACGTGACCAGTAAGATCTACACAAGGGCCCCAGGTGTAGGCTTGGGGTAGTCACGTGTCAGGGTAAGATCTGACGGGAAGGATCGAGAAATGACAAGAGGTTTCTCGAAGGTGGTCATGGCCAAGAAGTACGTCTGCAACTCAGTTGAACCCACTACACTTTTATTAAATCCCTCAAGGTTTTGTGATTTTTGTTACTTTTGGGAATGCATATTAAATGGTAGCCTTTGTATTGCTTTTTGTTTTCCGAGCACGGACCAGAGAAAATAACGTCTCCGCAATATTAATAAATACTGCTTTATAACCCCAAATAAGTATCTTAACAGACAGACGTAGCCACTGTAAAGTGTGCATATCGTCTGTACAGCAGGGATGGTCGGGCTCGTTGGAGTTGCGAGACGGGGCGATGATGTCTGTGCCTGTGCTGCTTCCAGGACCTGCTGGAGCGCTGCAGCAGCCGCTCCATGTCATTGTTCGAGACGGCTTGGGAGGCAAAGGCCATGGCCGTGGTGGCCTGCATGTCCGACACTGATGTGAGTATCCACTCGGCTCCCCTTTGCGTGAAAGTCGCAGCAAAGAATTGCCGAGTCAAACGCGTGTTGATCCACCTAGGTTGCTGACCCGTTATTATGAAGCACATGAAGAAAAGGTTAATCAAACAAGGTAGCCAATCAAACTGGTACACATTGATTATATTGTTTAATTGTACCTTATTTTGCCACCTCAAGGATTGGCCACCGCCACTGAAATAAATGCACTGTCGTTAATATTCTCGAGGAAGCACATGATGCTATGCGCATACACGCCTTCATGGATATTAACGAGCATGCGGTCACTGTGAAATTTCCAATTAGGCTGTGTAGCCAGTTCTGAGCAGTGCTCATATTGTGTTTGATATCAAGATTTCCACAGTGCATCTTCTAATCGCAAAGCCTATCAATATAAATATAGATGTGTACTTGAAACCTAAATTTTTATTTAAAGCTTTCGTGACTGCAGGGATTCATATTCTTGGTTCTTTCGTGACTTTACCGAAAGAACCAAGAATACTTGAAACCTGATAAAGTGGTAGCTTCCTGTGGAAAAAAACGTGACTATTACTTCTTGTCTGGCAGCATGTTAGCATGGTTCAGTAAGTATTGTCTGCACTGCCTGTGCAGTTGTGCAGTTGTGTAATTGGTGTCATGAATGATAATAGTGGGTTGTTCAAGAATGTAGCATTTTTATTAAAAAATGTAGCAATCCCAGCACATGGTAATGCCACCATCTGTATAATGTCAAATATTTGTAATTTAAAAGTTTCTATATATATATTTTTCTAAATCTACTGTGGAAATGGAGTGAGATGGTGTGACAGCTTTTGGGTGACCTTCATCCAGCAGTTGATATATGATGGCTGATGATGATGATAATGCAATGTTACCACAGCTATTGCATGACTTTTGCTTTGTGTGTACAGTTGATCTTTGACGCAGTGCTGCAGATCATGTACAAGGCGGTGGTGCCCTGGAGCCAGGCTGTGCAGCAGCTGGTGCAGGAGCACATGCAAATGCACCATCCCAAGTGTGTGCTACCTCTGAAGCCCCCATGCACTTCACTTGGGCACCCTCCCCCCCCCCCTACGGTGTCGACTTGGTATTTCCCTACCACTGAAATGCAGTGAGGATTTCTGATTGAGATTAAAGTAATGATTATGTAACATAACATTTAAAGATTCACCCTTCCAGCTATTCTACAAAATTTCACATCTCAGCATTGCGATGTGATTCAAGAATAGTTTTTTTTGTTCTTGCCTCATTTGAATTACCTTATTGTTGCTCTGTCTTATTTGTTGTTGCTTTATATTTCTTTGTGGCGTTAAGATAAATGCAACATAAGCATATCCATTGTATACATCGTGAATATCTGGTGCTCACATGTACACCATGTGTCGTGAGCGAAGAACGTATTTTTTATCGATTAATTGTTACATGCCTGTCATCTCCTTTCCATGTAGGACCATGCAGTCTGAAAGACCCTTCTAAATCTCATTTCGTTTGGTGAAAGGGAAACAAACTTTTTAACGTGTGTGCAGCTGTCTAACATGAGGGCTGTCATCTCTGAATTTCAGAGATGTTTACCCGGAGCTCTGTACAATTATGGTTGTAATTATGAGCTGGGCGTGGTTGCGCACACTTGTAATGCGTACTTGAAGTTGACTATTGTGGATCGCATAGATTGTGACCAGGAGATGGTAGTACAGCAAATCCAAATGTGCAGACCTTTTGAGTATTTTCCTATTGTATGCAGGATGCATTTTCTGTTGGGTGCTCCAGTTTCTTTGCACACACAGAACACTCCTTAAAATGCAAATGACCAAATATCCCAAAGCAGGACTCTGCCATGACGCTGAGTCATGAGACTCGGTGAGGGCAAATGTATATTATTTTTTGTCGACACGGTCAGACAACTTTTAGCACTGTGTGATCTCACATGGGAAGTTCGTGATGCCATCTCCTGTAGCTGTTTGTTGGCTGTCCATCTCACAGGGTGAAGCTTTTGCAGGACAGCTACCGGATGATGGAGATGAAGATGCTTCTGCGCAGATATGGCATTCGCAACTTCAACCTGTCCAACGACAAACAAGCTGATGTGAGTAAATTCCATTATCTCCCTCACCGCTGTTATTCCCCCTCTTTAATGTCAGTAAACTATTATGCATATGTGTAGAATATGTAACACATTTCAACATAAGTTTGTCTTTGAAAGTAATAGATTATTATGATGAAAGCCAATGTGTAAATCTTTTTTGTTTTAAGGCAACCCTTTGATACATTTTACTTGTTGTCAAAAGGGGAAGTACCTAAGAGCACAGAAGAAAAGTCCTTTCAACTATGGTTGGAAAACGTAAAAAGTGCTCCCCGCCCTCAAGTATGCACATTGATGTGTAGTTCAGCTACGAAACTAAGGTTAAAATAAATGAAATAACATTTACCTAATTTATTTATCACAACTAAGTTACACAGAGTCATATCTGCATTGCGTATATAACTTTTTTAGAGCACCCTGGGTGTTTTTAAGATTACATATTTGCATTACATTACGGATGTCAGGAAATATCGGACACAATCTTGTACAACTAAGATAAATCCCAAGCAAAGGCTGGAAGATGCCAAACCAGAATAATGAAGTAATACACCTGAAAGAGACAATAACTCAGTCTGTTCCGAATACAAATCCACATTGTTAAAGCTATCGCCACCAAACTTGGCAGGGTTACTTTTTAAAACCCCGCGGTAAACTTTATCGACATGGCGAGCTGACATTTTATATAGGGGGGCCCAGAGCCCCCCAAACGGCACCCCCACACGCTCCCAGCAACGTCACCAACTCTAACCCAGTACATATTAACCTGGCCCAATACATCTAACAGTTACATAATGACCCCTCGTTATGAAGTTAATCTAAAATTGCCGTTGATTGCATCACCAAAAAAACCGTTGGTGATTCCAATTAAGAGTCAACCTCCGTGACCACGCCGATCTTTCCGTGCGAGAGAAACATTCACAAAAGTACCCGGGCAACGCCGGATGTATCCTGCTCGTATATATAAAATGACAAGTGTAGTCTTTCAGCAAAATGAAAGATATGGCGATCTCCTTTTCAGACGCTAGTGCGATGCATACTGCGTCAAGACTTGCCCTTGTCATTCGAGGATGCCCTCAAGGTGACCAAGGCGTACATGCTGCCCTTGGGGCAGACCTACCTACGTCGTGCCCACCAACTGCTCGTCTCAGACCGGGTGAGATTTCCTTGGCGCAAGTGAGGTGCGCACAAACTACTCGGAAGCATTAGCTGATCTCCCAGCTGCCTGTGTCTGCCCAAGCAGATTAATGGAATGGCTGCACGTGTAATGTTCTAATTCTTTTTATTCTGAATGTAAAGTTGCGCGTCGACAGATATTAGTTTCAAAAGAAATGATAAGCTTGCTGGAATGTACTAATTACACACGATTTAAATTATAAAGTTTGAATAATTCTGAAGATTTGTTAAAAGCAAAGCATGTGATGATGAATTGATTTATCGGTGACAAATATTTTCACCTTTGCATTGCATCCATATAATTGTGCATGTACGAATTGGCTATTTTCAATTCATGCAAATAATAACAATCGTATAACTCATGCCTAGTTAAGCACAGACTCTTTTTTTTGGGCAGATGCAGGAATGCGTGGAGTTGCTACAATCTCTGCCGTTGGACGATGCGATGGTGACTGGGCAACGGCTTTTGCAAAGAGTCGAGCTCGAGTTGCAGAGTCCCTTCAACCGGACACACGAGGTGCCATACACGATTGACGATCGATTGCAGCCCATTGTCTAACCACTGCTGGATGAAGGCTTCGCTGTTCCATTGCGGTGGAAGAGATTTGTCTGACTAGACTTCACCACGCCGTTAAGTGTTTGTTTCATGAAGGAGAGACGCCCAGATGTGTTCAGATATCACTCTCCACTGACGTTAGCCTTGTTTGGAGTTTGGGCTGCGTGGTGGCCAGGAACTCGTAGGGCATCAGTGTCTAGTGGATTCAACTGAGTCGTAATCTTTGGAGGCAACACATTTATTGATACCAACACAAAGGGGTAACTGCCCATTTACCAGATAACAACCTATGGTGGTGTCTCTTCTCGGGCCTAGAACGTAGAATGTCAATCTTCAGGATAGCAACAGCAACGCTGAACCCCGGTCGCTCTGGGGACCCGGTTTATATCCTCACTGGTCGTGGCTGGCCCCGCCCTTGGCCACGACCACCTTCTCGAATCCTCTCGTAGGATCTCGCCCCGACACGTGACCACCCCTAGCCCCCACTTGGGGCCCCTGTATAGATCTTACTCGTCACGTGCCTTCCAGGGTCAACCAGAGTGCCATGGCCTGTAGTAACCCCATTTCATGGCTGATAATCTCACACCCCATCCTGTAGGGGTCGGCACTGCACGCCACGCGTGGTGCCACTCAGCGCCATGACTCCGCGCTCACGGAGCCCCTCTAGAGATGGTACTACACCCACATATACGGGGTGTCCGCGATAGCAATACATCACACGCCGTGCCTCGCGAGAGCCGGCATTACCCAGTGACATCCACGATGTCGCTACATAAGTGATGTCCGCGATGTAAGTACATCGCACGCTGTGCCTCTCTAGGTGCGGCACCCCACAGTGACATCCGTGATGTAACTACAAATGGATTAGTGAATCCATATGTGTATATTTGAGTGTCGCCACCTCATATGCACGGTGGGTTTTTCTCCAAGTACTCCAGTTTCCTCCCAGATGAAGCCAAACTCTCATTCATAGAATGTATTAAATATCCCAACGCTTGACTTTCCTGAAAGAGTCTTGAGATCTTCTTGGTTCTTTCGGTAAAGTCACGTAGAAGGGATATAATAAAATAATAAAAATAATAAAACATAATAAAATATTATTTTATTACTTCCCTTCTACGTGACTTTACCGAAAGAACCAATAAGATGAATTCCTGCAGTCACGAAAGCTTTAAATCGAGAGTCTTGAGACTTGGTGATACTCTCATGGATAAATAAAGTGTGTTATTATTCTAAAGTGTATTATTTATTGTATGTACTCATTAACGTACTTGTGTGCTTGCATATGATAATCCATTGGTTCAGAGTCATACTTGTCATCTGTGGTTGTAGTTCTGGACCAATCCTGACAGTTCGCTGTGCCGTGTGGTTTCTCATTCAGGGGAAGGCTAAGCTGAAGAAGCTAACCGAGTACTGCATCCCAATTCTCAAGTTCCTTATTTTACATACAGGTCGGTACGCAATTACAATTTTAATTCTGCCAGCATTGTACTGATAAATGCTGAGGCATCTAATTATGCAATCCCCTTTACCTGATATTCTATAAATTATTACGAATTGAGGTCACAGTGTGATTATTCGTTGGTTGTATTTGCACTGTCTTGTCAGTGTTGTCTTCCTCGTATGTGCCATTTTTTTTTCATTCATTTCTTTAGCCCAAATGTAGCATTTGCATACATTTTTTTTATAAATCCTAAGGAGTCAATTCTTATACCCATGAGTTAATGCGTGTAGAGGGAGCATCGGAATTAATGGATTGTTGCGTGCGTACTAAATGTGGTTATTTCTTTCTGCTGCAGAAAACGTCTTCAAACTGAAAGAGCTCAACGTGAATTTAAACACTTTCCAGTCCATTTATAAATTGCAGGTCAGTGTGATGGGGGATTTATGTATGACTTTTGTAAGAGTCCCATGTGCGTGTTGTATAATGCTGTAGACTTAGTTCATCTGTATGTACGTACGAATAACTTCTTTTCACACGTTACGTATCCAATCGTGCTAATCGGAGGTACGTAGCCAACCGTACTAATAATGGTGGTGATGATAACTATTGAAGTTAATAATGCAGAACCCGTGATGATAATGGTATTACCAGTCGTTAAAATGAGTGATGATTATTATCATCATACGAATCATGTAAAAGTGATGGTGATGCTGCAGTAACCAATGACAGCTTCCAAACATTTTTTATTTTAGTTTTCTGAATGTCTGAAAAATGTTGCGATATTATTTGAACGTTGTCCTACAATTGTGCGTAAAATCCGTCCGCAGCACAAGTTTGGCATTTACCTGTCGTGCGAGGAGTACGAGTGCAGCGCTGGGCACTCTACCCTGCTGGCGCACTTCTCTGCCGCGTTCACCACCGAGAGTGACCACCTCCCCAGCGACGGCCCCACTCACGGCCCACCGCAGGCCCCGCAGGTTTCACTGCCCCATCTATTATATATAATTTTTACACCAGGTAAGGCCCACTGAGCTATATAGCTCTTTTTCAGAAGCGACCTGTCCGCAAATGATAGCTCAACGAAGTGGCTTATCATACGGAAATGTATCGCAGCCAAATACTTTAAACACAACGTGTCTAAATGTGGAGGGAAAACCGGAGGACCTAGAGAAAAATCCACGTGACCACGGGAAGAACATGCAAATTACAAATATACAGGCGTTAGGGTTGGGATTACACCCACGACCTCCTATACACCAGGCGAGGTAGTTAACATCTCGCCACCATGTGCATGTACGTCCCCATGTTGTTAATCCACTGCTGGATGTGGGGCCTCCCAATGCCGTGCTTTTCAAGGGAGTTACCGTCTTCTACGCGTTATAAGATGCACCTTTTTTACCTGTAATTTCAATCAAAAGTGGTAGGCGTGTGCTCAGTTTTGTATAACTTTATTGACACCAGGTACACGTTTGGGGTGCTAATTACGGTCCAGAGAACGTGGTATTTTGACCATGCTTCGTCGTGCTGGTTAGTGCGGATTGGTGAATGGGATGCCCAGAAGCTGTTTGGATATCACTTGCCACTGATGTTAGCTGTGGCTGGAAATCTAACTAGGGTGACCGATCATGGGACCTCCTTTGCCAGTACCAAAATATGAGAATAGGTTTTCCCCTTTTTTCTGGCAACAAAACAGGTGTTGAGATGTTAAAACACCAAACTGAAACCTTTTACAAGGAATCATGTCTGTCTTTGAAAGACAATGCATATATTATCAGAGTATGTTTTTTGTTTGCATTCCGACCACAAGTATTGTGGTTAATGCAGACATGATTCCTTGTGAAAGGTTTCAGTTTGTTGTTTTAACATCTTAACACCTGTTTTGTTGCCAGAAAAAAGGGGAAAACCTATTCTCATAGGGTAACCGAGTTCGTACTGAAGTGCACCATCCACTGTGCTACCGCTTATCCCAGCTTCATATGTACATGTGCAACCCTCTTAGCAGAAAACCGCTGAATGTGGGCCTCCCCACGCAATGTGGGTCATGGTCTGTGAAGGCGGGAAACGTATACATGGGAGCATAGAAATTGCAGTACAATCATGGAATTTTAGCACTGCCTTCTGCACACTATACATCCTCTTAGCAGAGTGTAACAACCTGGCGTGCGTGGTAGTCGCCCATGCAAGCACTTTCCAGGCTCAAATTTGTTTGGTTTCTGAGAGCAGGCGCATGCCAGATGTTTTGGTCATGGTCCAACTTTGACCGGATATTTTTTTTGACGATGGCACTGAAGTATAATTGCCCTGCTTTCCTCCCATAAAGCACACATGATCATTCCGTATGTAATGTCATCGTTGTGCGTTAAGAGTGCAGCGAAGCTCAGTGTGGTGAGCTGCCGCGGCGTCAGCGAGGGGGGCGAGGGCAGCGAGACGTCCGAGCGCTGCCCCCAGAACATGGTGGAGCTGCATGAGTTGGCCGCGCTGCTCGGGGTCGGGCGGCATGACCTTGCTCGCGGGCTCGCTGGGCACGCGCTGTCCACCGGAAAGGTCCAGAAGGCCATCGACATCTGCAGGTGAGAGAAGGTTGGAGAAAAATACAGTACAGTGGACTTGGTGGGGCTGACTGCACTTGGGTTAAATGCACACTCAACCAACCGTGCTGGATGAGGGCCTCCCCTTGGGAGGTTATTTGACCATACTTCACTACGCAGGTTAGTGCAGGTTTGTGAAGGGGAGGACCCACAGCCAGTTGAAATAGCATTCACCGCCCATGTTTAACCATGGCTGGGAATAGACATTGTAGCAAACTACAACAATCGAATCTTGCTGCCCTGCCCGCCACGTAACCAGTTGGCAACAAATTTGTATTATGCACGGTGGTCACCCGTCCAAGCAACTATCCAGACTCGGCGCTGTTTATTCGAGCCTCGGTGTGATCCCACGGCGTACGCTGTTCTTTTTGCGCCCACCACTCAGGGGGGAGCTCGATGGCGCTCTGAGCCCTCACGCCTCGGCCGAGTTGGCGTTCTGGGTGGTGCAGCAACTATCCACGATGCTGGAGAATGATGAGCACATGGAGGTGCCACCCACGCTCAACCTGCCCGCCGAGATGCACACGCTCTGCCAGTTCGCCACCGCATACTGCCACCCCGGTGCGTCGCCAGTCTTTAAAAACTCTTACGAATGTAACCGTTGAGGGCTCCATTAACCAGCTTCAATAGGGAGGAAGAAAAAAATAACAAGTGGTATGCAAAGGGATGCAATGATGCATTGATGTTGTCGATTTAAACCGATTTTTACACTCTGAATGACGCATGCATCGAATGGTACGTGAAGTAATAACATTACGTTTGATTTGAAGAAATTACACATGTGGGGTAGTTAATTTATTCGTGTGTGTAGAAGAGCCCCCCCCCCCCCCTCCAAGGATGTCCTGGGACTCGTTGGTCTCACCACGGTGCTGCTCTCTGACCTCTTTCCCACAAATCCCTACCCTGGTTGTCCCCCACCTCCCTTGTACCCTTATCGCTTTGCTTTGCTTTTTTTCCTTTCCATTTTGGTAAGGAGCTTGAGATGCTATTGTATTTTAACTCGTTACAAGTTGTTGTTGCTGTTGCAATCATTACATCAATGTACCCCTGCCTGCCTCCTCGTGTGCCCCTAGACATCCTGCTCGATTGTCTGGAGTTGAGCAAGAACACGCGCGTCGCCTTGGCCATTTACGAGCAGTGCCAGACTGAAGACTACGGCTTTGTGGCCAAGGTTCCGCCAACACCTTCCTCTTCAGTCTCTTTCATATGAAGTCCATTCATAAATAGTCAATAGGCTGGTAAATTAACTGGGGATTTTGAGGTGGCTGGGTGGCGCCACACTGAGCTGAGATCCTGCGATGAAGTCTGCTCAGTTTCTTGTGATTTAAACAGAGTTCTCAAGTGTAGAGCATTGATGGTCTGATTCTGATCACCAATGCCTAAGCAAAATCCCTTACATTTGGTTACGCGTGTTATCACTATTAATTATCAGTCTGGTCCAACAGAGCACTATTTCAAACATGAGAGTCACGTTCTGTAATTGTGGCCGAACCGTCCCTAAAGCCTGAGTTTAATTCCAGCCATGACTACCATCATTGCTGAATGCTATATCAGTATCAGTCACGGGTCCCCCTTCACCAGCCTGCATTGATCAGCTTGGTGAAGTGTGATAAAAACAACTCCCATGACCGGCACAATGTGCGGAGGCCTTCATCTGCGCACTCGTGATAACCTAGGTTTATAACAGTTATAAATGTACTTCCTTACATCCAGTCATTGGCCATGCATTCGGACCTCCAATTTGCATGGTTGGCTACGTAGGGTGTGAAAGAAATTCAACATACATACGTACAAGGTAATAATGCATACATTCAAGGAAATAATCAAATCTAAGGTAATAATGCATTTTTCGTTACTTCTTAATTCATTGCGCTACTCTAATGTGCATGCGCACATGGCAGGACTCGGCTGGTGCGGACAAGGATCCCTACCAGGAGTGGATGTTCGAAGAGTACTTCCGTGAGGATGGAATCGTGCTCGATCCCGTGCAGACGCTTCCGGTCGTCTACGAGCTCACCGCCCTAGTTGGCCCGCGCAAACACGGTTAGTGCCGATGGCTTAACTCGGTGCTTCTCAACCGGGTGGGGGGTGGTGGTACGTGGACCACCTTGGAGGTACGTGAGATGATCTATAAATGTGTCATTTTTTTTTAGAAGTGACCTGGCCACAAATGATAGCTCAACGAAGTGGCTTATTGTGGGGAAATTTATAACAGGCAAATATTCGAAACACATGTTTGTAAATGTAGAGGGGAAAACCGGAGTACCCGGAGAAAAATCCACGCGACCACAGGGAGAACATGAAAATTACAAATATACAGGCGTTAGGGTTGGGATTACACCCACGACCTCCTATACACCAGGCGAGGTAGTTAACATCTCGCCACCGCGGTGCCCCTTTTCCAAATTATATCATGCATGAGTCATTGGTGGATACTTATGTAATCACGTAAGAATCTGCCAATGTAAAATAACTACGATAGACTAAATTCTTATGGTAACCTAGACTGATGTAAAAATACATTTCTAAACTTATTGATCATACTTTTTGGTTCTTTTGGTAAAGTCACGTAGAAAGAAAATAAATTAAATAATAGAATACGACGTTTCTATTGCAACACAAGCAATCATCATCAGGTACAAATGAATGAGAAACAAACAAACCCAGTAAACTTAGAAATATAATGCAATACAACACAGAGAGTCGGCTAACATAACAGTCAACACTCTACCTGGTTGATTACATTCTTCCAAAGAGTGCTAAATTTGAGAGAGAGACAAAACACAGACACATAGACACATAAGCAGAGAGACAACAGAGACACAGAGAGAGAGACACATACATAGGCACACAGAGAAACAACGGCTCTGTGTCGAGGCCTTAAATAGAGAGGGAGGGGGGCAGAGAGAAATAACCAAAAAGTAATTCCTGCAGTCACGAAAGCTCCAAATCAAGTTTATTGATCGTAAACAATGTGGTTTACAAGGGTAACCAGCGAGTGTGAACAAATGATGTCATGCATGTAGAGCATCCGTTAAATGTTGTTTTCGCTTGCATTTATGAGCTAGTTAGGATACCTAACTAATAGGATACCTACCTAACAAAAGGGTCAAATGGTTAATATATTGATGTTTATTATTCATACATTTATTTTTCAGAAACAAAATTCAACATGGGTGGGGGGGGTACAGTAGCGAAAAAAGGTGGAGAACCACTGGCTTAGCCGTAATGCCCGTCTCGCTGCACTTCTTGGCAGCTTTTGGACATTACTAATAATAAATCAATAAATCCTGTTAGCTGTACTTCACCCTGCTATCAAATTGTGAACTAATTTGCATTGTCATCCTTGAGTGGCCAAACATTAACGTATTCATCTTCAAATGGTAAATGCTATGGGTCTCCTGTCTCTTCCCTCTTGTCATCCTTTAAAATGACTCGTTTCTGTGGCTCGTGTTCTCGTGACATTGCAGGAAAACGGTTCCCTCTGGATTGCACAGCTCTTGCCCTGAGATCTGAAGGTACGCATAATGGTTTGTCAATCCACTGCTGGATGAGAACATTTATTTATACTTGCCTACTAAACATAATGCCAAACAAAAGGAAAAATGCGCGTGTACTTTGAAGCAAATAACTTCCAAAGTCAATGATAATCCCCGTTATCTTAAAAAGCGGTAGCACAGCCTAAGAGCACGGCGATAATTTTTCCCTGTTTAGTCACCACCATACCAGAGGTCGCAAACGGGTTACCCGGTCGCACCAGGGTCGCAAACGGGTTCCCGTACCCGGCCGGGTACGGGTAGCCGGGTACGGGTAGCCGGGTACGGGTAGCCGGGTACGGGTAGCCGGGTACGGGTATCGGGTACCCGATTGCGACCTCTGGGATGAAGCCATGTTGCAGGCGCGGGTGGGTTGATTTTAGGAACTTGAATTGTGAGAAGAGACAAGACGTTGGGAAATGAGTGACAAACGGTTACTCACCAGTGACTCACGGCCTACCCGTACCCGTACTCGGCCGCACCAGGGTTGCAAACGGGTACCCGTACCCGATTGCGACCTCTGCACCACACATTTTTGTAAGGCTCGATTTTAAACATTTATAGAGATTCTGATTGGCAGCTGAGGCTTTGCGTCACCACCACCACTCGTGGTTGCTCTCTTTTTCGCGGTGGCACACGTAGGGTCATCGGGGAAGTCCGGCGCAGAAACGAGCGAGGTGATGCAGGTGTACACGCCTCTGGTGGCCCTGTTGCACAGCCTGCGTGAGGCCAGCCAGCTGCAGCTCGCCCTCATGGCTGTGTTACGCCTCTTCGCCGCGTGCCACCAGCACATCTTCACCAACATCGTCAGCAAAGCGGTCGCCACTGGGGTAGGCGCACGTTGCTTTTATTTCAGGCCGAGGAGAATGTCGGTGGGGTAACTGGAGCGTCGGATCTGGTGATACTTGATGTCATTGTTTATAAAAAGTGTTACTTTTTACCACAATTTTATGTTGTCCTGGTGGTGCTAGTGGTGCTATGTCATGCACCGTAGTGTCCATTCATAACTGCAGAGCAGCATGCAACCCTTCATGCATATTAATGGCCCATGGAAGTGGGTACCAAAGATCCACCACTGAGGTCTCTTCAGATTAGCTTGAGTTCACACAGTTGAGGACAGCACTTTCCCACCTACCCTGCCACAAAAGAAAATGTTGATGCAGTGCAGCGCAACTCTCCCTGTTATAATGCGATATCTGCACACCATATCGTAGTTGTGAGTTCCGAATAAAATGTATTTATCTCATGACATGATCCAGGAGCGTACTTGTAATATAATTCAGAGAAAAAAATTGACGTTGGCTTAATGTCACACATGCATCTGACCAGTGGTCACCACATTTAGCGTTGGATAAAATATTTAAATCGTGTATTTATTTTCTCCATTGTTGCTTTTAGCTGCACGGCCAGCAATGGTATGACGAGCAGAAGACGCTTCTCTTCACGTTAACCAACACGGTGATGGATATTATCAAGCCGGTTGCTTTGGCTCTCGTACACAAGGTAGGCCGTTGGTATCCTCCATGGGGTTTGTAGTCACTCGTGATGGATTTGGGGTGCTTTTTTGTTTGCTTTTGTTGGAATTAAAGGCTTCTAATAGATCAATGAACCCTTTGTTTTCCTCTGGTTGAGATTGCAGCGAGGCTTTTTTTGCTATCATGTTTGTAACCGTTACATTTTATTGCATTTGAAAATTACATTTATATGGATGGTTATTTTTTTTACAAACAGTTGTATATCTCGATCTATACTTTCAATCTCTGAATTTTCTTTTGTAGTTCTTTTAGTCGTTTATCAAAAATATTTTTTAGAAGGGGTGGAGCGATCTTGTGCGTGTATGTCACATGCATGGTGTGCAGAGAGCGCTTATTTAAATTTCACGAGACCTTGCGTGTATGTATCCCGGGAGACTTATACCGTGCTGATTAAGGAGCACTCCCTATTGTTAAACATTAATCAGATGCATGCAGCTTTGTACTGCCTTGAATTGTACTTTGAGTGGTAAACATGGAAAGGTGGCGTGCCGTGGTGTGTCACGAGAACTGAAGTTTGAGAAATCTTTCTGGATAATATTTTTGCTGGAATGATAACGCTGCATCCTCCGCTGCTGTTCATCTCCTTCTTTCCACCTGCCCCCATGGCCCTTCCCCCCCCCCCACAGGTGTTAAATTCTCGCACCGTGGACAAGAGCCTTGCTCTGAGCTACTGCCTCATGCTGCATCCTGATGTCGCCTTCGAGAAACTGTGGTCCCTTGTCAAAAACGCACAGAATAACTACCCCCGCATCTTGGTGGGTGCTGGTGCCTAACTGCACCTTTGTTTGCGCAGTGCAACTTGCTGGTGATAAAATAAAGAATACAATTTGGGTTTATGTCACGTCGAAATGCAACTGCATCTGAAGACGCTGTTCAGAAAAAGCGAGCATGTTTTTTTGTTATTTAGAAAGGGAGTTGGTCATAGGCAGTGGGGAATAAGGAAGGCCTTCAGCCCGGACTTAACCCGGGGCAGGGATTCGACAGCGCATATGGGGGCAGCAGAGGAGAAATGAGCTTTCCACGCACTGAGAAAACGATACCTCTGGGGGCTTTGACAGGTATTGTTTGCTGGAGAAGAGAGTGCATGGAGGGGCAGGAGTGAGATGAGAGAGGAGGGGGTGGGAAAGCACGAGTCCATGCTGGATCTTGAAGACAGAGTGCGATTTTAAATTAATTGTTAAATGCCTGCTGGTTACTCTTTCTGAAAAAAACATATTTCTTAAGACAAATTGAGACCATGAATCTTGACAATTCATTGAGTCACGAGGGGATTGAATTGTTACATGCCGACTCGTGGTGTATAGATGCAAGTATTTATTGATTCATATTAATGTTGGAGGGCCACGATACATGCATCGGATTGCATGTGTAAAAATCTGGGGTTGGGGGCGGAGCGGGGGGATTGGGGGGGGGGGCTTATACTTTAAATGCCTACTTGATACCTCTGAGCAGGTGAGAAATGATAGGAAATGCCACTACCCTTCATAAAGTGTTGATCATGATCCTTCCCCAATGCTGTTGTGTGATGCAGTCGATGGCTGTTGTTGGCGGGTGGCTGGCAGAGATGCAGAGCAGCCCCGACCAAGCCAAGTGCTTTGCAGAGCTCTACACTGACGCGCAGTGGGGAGTGAAGCTCAGCCGCCTCGGGGTACGTGTCCCCCCCCGCCGACACTGATGCAGCGCATAGCGCTTGCAGCTTTACTGGATATGCTTTTCCCGCTGTCGTGCCGTATAGCCCTACGATGTGTTTTTTGGTCGTAAGGAATGTCGTTTGTCATGATGTCTCGACATTTCACTTTATGTACAGGGAGCTTCTCCGGAAACTGAATGTAGTTCCTGCAGAATCTATAGGAACTGCCTTCATCCAATAGTAGATTTGAATAAGGGCTATAAAGTAACGTATATTAATGAATTGCGTGTCAAAAAATTCAGCTTTCTAAATGTCAAAGGAAAACCCGTTTATTTAACAATAGATTGATGTGAACAGGTGGCGTTCCACTCCGTGTTCTGCATGTCTCACGCCACCAAGGGCAACCTCATTCCAGCTCTGGTGAGCTCCCCAAATCTGGACTCTGATCTCCTTCTGCAGTACTGCAGGTAAACTTGAGACTGCACTCTTCACACGACATACTGCACGCTAGGCAAAGCACAACACATCACACGCTACATAATTTACACGACATGCCCATGCGGCACAACACACAATAGCCATGCACGCTGTATACTTCGCACACTGCACAATGTATAACACACCACGTGCTATGCTGTGCATGGCGCACCGCATACTAGACGCACATTTCCCCACATCTCCCTTACAAACAACCGTGAATCGCAGTTGCCTCAAGTGGTTGGATAAAGAGTGTGGGGTCGCGCTGAGAGCCGGGCGTGCATTTGCGTTCCAGCGAGTACGGCTTGGAGAGCGATGCGGCGCTGCAGCAGTACATCGAGACGCTGCTGCTGCTCCCGCTGTGCCAGTCGGGCGACCTCGTCCCAGCTGCCGCTGCTCCTCCGTTGCGTGGTGCCGACGAAGGCGGCGACGCGGCAGAGGAAGAGAGGAGGAAGGCCGAGCAGGCCCGTCGCATTGGGAAGGCCTTCGCCGTCATCCCCTGCCTCTCCAAACAGGACGACTTTGTGCTCAATCTGACGGCGAAGCTGCATAAGGCATGGAGATGAGCGGAGGTTCAGCTCTCCGGGTTCTTCGTTTCCTAGATTAAATGTGTAATCTATCAGGTGCAGGGGTCTTGCAACTAAAATAACAAGAAGAGACATTTTTTTCAAATTCGGTAAACAACTCAATATTTAAATAGCCGCAATGCATGTGAATACGAAATGGTCCTGAATAAATAACGTCACGAAGCAATCCTTAAAGAGCCGCATGTGGCTCCGGAGCTGCAGGTTGCCGACTCCTGATCTTGTACAATCCCCATAACCTGCTTTCCACCTTTTGCGATCTTCATTGTCTCTCTTCTCGATACCTCCCGAAACAAGCCTACAACACCTGGTTATCCCAGGTAGCTGCCCACCTAAGGACTAATCAGGCTCAGGCCTCCTTCGATTACGGTCACATAGTGATTTAGTTGTCGGTGAGATGTTATTTTTTGCTGGGTTTGGTGGCCAAAACTAGGTCAACTAACACTGCATGTTCCCATACATTCTGTAAAAAAATATATATTTTATAGAATTCAATGGAAAACTCATTTGTTGGAATGTTTTTTTTGTGTAATATTGATAACAGGCTTGCAACCATCAACTCACCGGTTTAATCACGGATGGCTGATATGCACATTCAAAAGCAGAATCTCAGCGGTGCCAACTCCTGAGCAACCCGGCCACTTCAGCTCATTGCATCATCGTGTTTATGTAAAATATATTATTAGAAGCATTCAAAAGGTCTCTTAAAGCTAAAACATATATCAAGGCTTATTTTTGTATTCACACACTGTTATAATACCGAATCAGAAAACTCCTCAATAGCAACAGTTTTTCCTTCTGTAAAAGCTTTAGTTCAGGATTCAGACTTTTTTCCCGCAATTGTATTTCACTGTAGGTTGGTAATGGCCCGACCGGGGTCAAATTCTCGCTCGTATGTAATCTTTCATCCCGTTTTGTTCCCCCTTTTGCCTCCGACAGTTGAGTCCATATGACTACAATGGCATTGAAGTGATTCTCAAGGCCATGCAGGTCGCAGATTCCGACATTATGCACATAAACGTGGAACAGGTACGTGGGACTGATGTATGTATGTGTGCATGTATATTGAACTTCTTTCGCATCGTACGTAGCCATCCGTGTTAATCGGAGATGCAAGATGTGCTCGACATTCACTTCCTCGCATTAATATTTGCCGATCTTAATAATCCTGTCTCTCATTTTCAAAATCAAATTCATTATTCATTGATTACCATTTGCCTGTCTTGTGCTCATTCCAATTACAAGTTCGTCCTATGGTCATCTAAGGTGGTTTAGAATTACTTGCGGAAATAAAACATGCCCCACAAAATACCATTAATTTATAATGACGTTATTGCCAGACCTCTGTCTCTCGTTAAAAAAAAATTCCTTGCCGTCATCATGAACAAGTACAAACACTGATTTATTATTTTACAAAATAATATATTAACGTACCAGCCAGGTGGGTCTGGTTATAATATTAATCTCTCAATAAGCGATTATGAGTTTGTTTCCAATTTGGAGGCCTATCATCCCTTGGGTTATTCTATGGCTAGGTTCTCCACGATCGAGTGTGAAATATTTTTGCTGGCTAAGGCCTGCCAACGGGGGCCCCAGAACATATCACATTTTATTCCAGACTATGACCATTCATAGCAGACTAATATAAATAGATTGTTGCCTGTAGATGGGTGGCATTATGCAATGCAATTCCTCAAAAAGCCCATTTCATGACTCCAGCAATGACAATCTTGTTGCATCTCTCACCCTCGCCTCTTCTCCACCAAACCCTGGCACCACCACCGTTCCTGGCAAAATGCAGGCCCTGGAGCTGCTGAGGCACCTAAACTCCTACCGCCGGATCTCACCTCCCGGGAAGCTCGAGGAGCAGGGCTGGACCCTGCAGATAGCACCGCTCGCCGCCACACGCCTGCCCTTCCACCTGCTGCCATTCAACCCGCAGCACTTCTGGACGGTCATCAGTAAGGATGTTTGCCATCAAAGCTTCTCAGAATTCTGGGAGGCTGCCCGTTGGTGTTGGACTTTTATTCATGGATTATTGTGCTGGTGGGATCTTCATGAAAAATTCCGTGCTGGTGGCTCAGAGGTCACTCAGGTGGCTGGGGGTAGCTCAGAGGTCAGACTACAGAGCTGACACCCCAGAGATCCTGTGTTTGCATCTGGGTTTTAGCCACCACTGATAAAAAATAAAACTGGGTCCTCAGGTGTAATGAGTGGTCTCGGTCGGATCACCAAGGACTGCACAAAAAACCCATCCACGTGAAATTAGGAACCGGCACTTAATTTGGCTACCTTTCAGCTCTGAGAATTAAAAATATTGGTTTCACCGTCATGCGATGGACATTAATCTCAGTGGCTTGGCGGGAATGCGCTGCCCTCTACTGTGTGGAACAAGTCACTTGATTGGATCTCAGAGTTGGCTTTATGATATCTGCTTCCGACAGCTGTTCTCTAACACAAAGGGTCACATCGCTCTGATAGATTTGAAAGGTTCCTTTGTTTCATGACATTACACTGATGGCACAATAAAGATAAAATTGAGGGAAAGACATAAATGCTGCACGAATACATTTATTGGGAAATCCTAGTAAGTTTTAGACAACACAGACATTTATAATAAGCACACAACCTCTGCAAATGCAAATGCTAATGCTATCATTTCCTGGAGAAGTGCATTATGGTCCTTTTGTCTTAGGTCGCAAAATGTGAGCAAATGTGATTGATAGCAACAGTGATATAGTGCTTTATAACTGGTCACAGATTAAACCTTATTAGGACTCCTCAGCACAGTATACTCACCAGTGCTCACTGCAACAAAGTCTGCCTCTGGAAACGATATACAGTATGTAGGCCCCACTTTCATTAGCTTGGCTAATGCCATAAGCTGTATAAAACCTAAATTTGGTTTCACATGGAGAAATGCACTTCTCGTCTGTTCATTAAATATTCACAATGGACTTCGTGCCTGTTCATTATGCATTGGTTATTTTTCATTGCAAACGTAACGCCACAACATTGGCCATCGTGCTGCGACTGTCAAATAATGGTAATATTTCTGCCAAGATTTATGGGGCGCTGTAAGCGGGGGGGGGGGGGGGTGGAAAAAGAGCGACACCGTGTTTTGATTTACAATTGCAGCTCCAGAGCTGAGCGAGGACACACTCCCCACCCTCGTGCTCATTGCCAAGCTCCTGAAGGTCAGTTCATTCTCTGTCATCACAACACGGGAGCCATGCATCGCTTCCAACAGAGACCATGCTGTGCGCTCGTTACACCGCATCAACGTTGATACGAGTGTTGGTGACTTGTGCTGTGAACCTACCGTTTGATTACATTAGCCCAGGGTTCAGCAACCTGCGGCTCCAGAGCCTCATGCGGCTCTATAAGAACTGCTTCGTGACGGTATTTAATAAGGACCGTCTCGTATTCGCATGTATTGTGGCTTTTGATTTTTATTAACTAAATTAAAAAAGAATGGCTCTTTTAGTTATGTTGGTTGCCGACCCCTGCATTAGCCCAATAATTATCTGGAAAGCCGTTATCCCCGTTATTGTGGTACATGTAGCTCCCACCATGGGAAACTGGATTTGTATCCACTGACTTGGGGTTGTAAACAGGAGTTGATCACCACTTTAGTGCTCATTTGGGTAGGAAATAACTTCGACTTTTATGTATATAGTAAATAGTTGTGAACATTTATGTTTTAGGACACACGAGCTTATAAACTGTATCCTACTGGAATTTTCGAGAACTTGCTTCCTTTGCAATGCGCATGTAACGCTAAATTAAAAAAAATCTGTTCTGACATCCACGATCCATACTTTGAAACATACATGTAAAATATAATTAATTACGACTATTCTTGCAAATAATTGTGTAGCTGTTCTAGTGAGTTTAGTGGAACGAATGAGACGGAACAAGGCAGACATCTCAAGGCAGAATACAAACTAGATAACAGAAATTATTCTTGAATTAAATCATGGGGCCCACACATTGTCACAATCGATTTGCTAGGTTTGGAATCAATCGCTGCATGTCTCATTTGAAAACACTGCCCTGTGACTGGAATTTACATAACAAACCAACGATGTGGGTAATTTGACGCTCTTAACAGCAGGACTGCTGCTCTGATCTTTCCCCTTTGTGTGTATTCTTCAGTTGTAAAGTCAGTGTTACAACGGTGGTAAAGCATCCGCAACCTCTTACTACACACCGGCTGCCAACAGAGACCCTGACATTTTTACATTGGACATTGAAAAACTAAATCTGGCATGGATTCTACCACTGCATAGTTTTTTTTGTGGTTGTGCTGTCTCGCTCTCTGATCTATTTTTTGTGTTGCACCGTGTGCTGTTCGGCCGGTCCAACTTTTTACTGCACGTGCTGTGAGCTTCGGCAATTATTTTTTCAGATTTACACACAGCGCAACCCGCAAACGAGTTAGAGTTGGCAAGGATTTTGTTTCTGATGCCAAGCGGTCACTGATGCGCGACAGGCTCAACGATTGATCTTAAAGTTTTTTTTACGTGCGTGATGCCCCGTTAACCAGATGCCGCTGGACAAACTCTACCTGTCCGCCATCAAACACGTCTTCGAGAAGTCCCTCAAACCCAAGATCCTGCACCGTTCGTTGGAGAGGACGAATGCCACCGCTGCCGCCACAGCCGGGGCACAAGCCACTAGGGTGGCACCTTATAGAACTTCTGCTTCCTCCTCCTCCTCCTGCCTAACGATCGACAAGGAGGCGATGGACACCGTGCAGAAGCTGTACTCCTATGTGCTCGCGATCCAGAACCCTGAGTGGGCTAACGCCATTGCCTCGTGCATCGCCCATGAGCTACCATCAGGTGCATTTCCTCCTGTGCCCCTGCCCTTTGCTCTGCCGTATAAGTGTAACTGCCTGTCATAGGAAGAAAACATACTAAAGTAAGGTCTGTGACTAGTTGGCTGCCTTGCAGATGGCAATAACGAAGTCTTCTATAATTTAAATGTACAGCCATTTTTGACAATCCACAGCTGGATGAAGGCTTCCCCATGCTGAGATATTCATAGGGATTATTGTACAATACTTCACCAATGCTTGTCACATGGTGAGGGTGTTGGGGGGGCCCAGGAACGGTTCAGATATCACTCACCACTAATGTTAGCTGTGGCTGGGGAAAATGAAGGTTCCTTCATTGTGCAGTGTTCTAACCACTGCCACTGTTCCGCCAAACAAATGGAACACTGGATAAAATGAAAGGAATAAAATAATATCAGGCAATGTGATTTTTTTATGCAATTAAAAATGTCAGTATAAATGCTAAACACATTTTAAAAATGAGTTATAGTTCTACTATAAGATGACCTGGAAGATTCCATGTGGGGTGTAAGGTTTCTTGTGTTATCACACCCATCAATTATTTAATATTTATTCAAATTACAAGGCGATGTCATGTTAATGTTTTTTTTCGACTAACAGATCATATAAACACTGGACAAATGAGACATGGCAAACGAGAAGCAGTAATGCCTTGTTAGTGCTGAAATGATTAATTGGCTAAATAGATTCCAAATAAATTAACGTGATTAATCACACGTTACATGTTTTTATTTAATTACGAATCTGCTTGTGGCCTCAATGTGGGAGACTCGCCGCAGAGCGAGGCGCCTGCGCGTGACGCGGCGATGATGCGTGATGATGGTGACATCCTCTTTGTTTTTTTTTGGTAAAGTCACGTAGATAAAAAATAAAATAAATTAATAATGAAAAAAACTACATTAAATCACGGCGTTTTCGGGCGCAACACAAGTGTCCGTCTTCAGGTGGGGACAATACACAGTGAAAGAACAATCGCTTAAGTAAGTATGCCTAAGAGATGGCTGTGACGAGGGATTATATAGCTGCGGGGAGGGTGTGGAGGAGCCAGGATTTGTGTGGGGGTGGGGTGTGGGCTGAAAGGTGGGCATGGAGTTCAAACTAAAGCTTTGTGATGCAGGGGGTGGATTGAGGAAGTTGAGCTGGTTAATAGGAAAGCTATTAAAAAACTAAATTAAATAACCAATAGACTACACTACTATACTCTACACTGGTGACATCGTCAGTCCTCCCACTACGTCGACCTCGTGCTCGTGCCGTTACTTACTTGTGAAAAAAGTTTCTTGGGCATAATCAGTCGGCTTTAATCAATGAATGACTATATCCCTAGCTACACATTTAGGGAACAATTGATGAGCACAATCCATACATGTATTTTATAAAGTAACACAAAAAATTTGCTGCAATGTATTTTGCATTTATTGCAGTGGGATGTGCAGTCCTCATTAAATCTTTATATGATCCGCACTCTGGTAAAAAAACAATTGCTGACGAAGGATAAGTTGTCATGGTGGAATTCAGGGTCATTTTAAAGCCACGGCTTGCAAACCACAATTTGACAGTGCATTGGTGTAATGGGAGACTTAGAAATAAAACGTTAAGTGTGAGTCTGCGCATTGGACATTCTGTGCGGAAACCCTTTGTGCACTACAGCCCTTCTGCTAATCCACTGTTTGTCGACGGCCTCCCTACGCCTTGTTAGTTGTTGGGGGTTTTTTTTTTTTACCATACTTGACCACACTGAGCAGTGCAGGCTATGGCAGTGGGGGCCCAAAGACTGGTTCGGATATATCACTAGCCACTGATGTTAGCCGTGGCCGGAAATGGAACTTAGTTGATCGGGTTTAGAGTGGAGCACACCAATCGTTGCAACACCGTTCCAGTCAAAACTTTTTTAAACCCCTTGTAATTAAACCCTTGAGAGCGTCACCAATATGGAGGGTGGAATCGTGAAGGGGATGAAATGAATAAACTGGATGCTTGTGGTTGGTTTCTACAGGTCCGGAGAAGGTTCATGTTCTCAACCTGTGCATCATACTGGCTCAGCGCTGGCTGAGCAGCATACCAAAGGTGAGCTCCCTGAAATTTGTCTCACTCCTAGGACCCACCCAGTCCAGGTAAAATGTACAGCCATTCATCAGTCCATTGCTATCCCCTCCCCAATCACCTGTCAATATTATCATCACCTCCAACATATTCTTGAATATAACTGGTAAATCGATCATGACATGGCAATTCATTCATAACCTCCCCGAAGACTTCGTTTTTTTAATCAATCATGTTTTTTAGAATCGGTGATCAATTGATCATGACTTAGTAAATCAATGCTACATTCCTCTCCAGGCACTCGTTAATGCAATCTCCATCATTATCATCATGATAAGGAGCATTAATACATTTTCCCAACTGTGTTCCCAGGGCGAGGAGGGCAAAAATGACACGGCAAATGCATGCAGGCTGCTGGAAAAGATGACCGTGCAATATCGGCGCACAGCCACGGAGAACTGCTTGAATAACCACGGGTTATCTTCACCTGACACCCTATCCATGCTCTCCACGCCCGCCAAGCTCATCGTCTGCCTCTATGACCACGCCAGCATCCTTGAGCGTGCCGCCAACCCCATGCTCGGCGATTACCCTGGTGCGTTTTGGCTTGTCGTCCCGTGTCTCTTTTTGGATAGCAATTTAATTGGAGTGCCTGTTTGTCCGCAGCAAGAATGCGCTTCTGAGAAAAGACGTGTTGAATTTAAAAAGCAACGCTGCACTCGCTCGCAGATATACACGCGGCGGTGAACGAGATCGGAGAGGTGAACAAGACGGACGTACGGAAAATTCGCGTGATGCTGCTGCAGCAGTGGCTGAACCCGCCCAGCGATTCATCTGAACAGTGGGTAAGTGGCATGTGCATTGGCATTGCAGTTATATTCCAATTACGCCTTTTGGTATCATGGTCATGGAATTAAGAACGTCCTCTTCAGGACTATGTTCGAGAACGGGCCGTGGAAGATGACATCCCAGAACTCCTTCTGATGCCACTTAAATGTCCTTATTTCCACACTGAGTGGTGCACTTTCTCATGACTTGCAAAGAGTGTTAATTGCATGTCGACAAAACTAAATTGCAGTTTTAAATTCTCAGAGCCAAAATGATCCAGATTGAATGTGATTGTTTTCCTGTATATTCATTGGTGACTGGGGTGAGACCCGGTTTTTAAACTCAGGTTTCAGATTTGAACACAGACTCCGTGGTGCCATCTCAGCGCTTTGATACAGTGTTAGTGCCCCCTGACCCACCCAGCTACCTCTTGGCAGACACTCTAGAAGGTTTCCGCTTCAGCAATCTCTTTTGTCACTGTTCTTTTCAGCTGTGCAGATGAATAATTGGTTTGCCCGGTGCCTCTCTACTGAATATGCCCTCATATCCCGTGCTAAATTCACTTCTAGATGAAGTCTCCAAAGCACATCGCCTTATTCTTTGGGTCTTTCGGTAAAGTCACGTAGATGGCTTCATAAGTATGTGGACCAGAGTTAACTTGGAGAGATCTTCATAGGTACTTACGTGATATCTGTGTGCTGTTCTCTAACTCGGAGGATTAGCACTGCTCTGGAAGAGATCTGCATGGATTATTTTTCTCGTGACATGACTGATAGCACAATCGAGATAAAATACAAAGCTTCTATTTTTCAGTGAACAAAAGACTTTGATGAGTTCCCGCAGAAGCTGGTTCGCACTTCATTAGAATGTGTTCGACACACGTGCACACTTGCCTGCATACGTACACAGCAGCGCAAAAACGTACGCACAACGATAAACGTGCAGCACAAAAGGCTATTGTGTGCCATGCAAGCTGCAGCGACGATCAATTTTTAATCTTGCCACCGCACTGTAGAAGCCGATGGGTGACAGTGACCAACGTGTTTGAATACGCAACCAGTGTCACATAAATCAGACTTTGTGAGAAGCACAGATTTGACGTTATTGGAAATTCTGATTCTCGGAGTAATAATAAACGCCAGCTCTGTGGATTCTTGTTTAATGCGTGCAGTGGCAACTTTATAACAATGATGCACATTTGTCAGAAGTTTGTGATGAATCAGCAACATTCGACTTCATCCGCACGATCCAACATGCAGATTATGGAGTTGCTACCACGGTAAAGCCATATTGCCAAATTTCAGCGATTTGACGTGCAGATACAAATAAAGCATAAGGTTGCATATTAATAATGATGCTGTGACAGCTTTCTGAAGAGGAAATCATCATGGGCCTGTCATAGCCCAGCACCTAATTTTAAACATACTCCACATGAATTGCAAAGTGCATGAAGAGAATATTTGTTTTACTCCCCTTTTAAATACTTCTTCAACTGTCCCACGTAACGCTGTCTGTGTTAATAGAGCCGTTTGAATTTCAGATTGAGATCTCGGCGTGTGTGTGTAGGGAGCAGTGGTGTTGCTGTTAGCGTGCTGCGCTACGAACCCAGCGACCTGAGTTTGATTCCCGCTCATGGCCAACACCAGTGTCGATTATCTGAACCATGGGCCTCCCCTAGGTCTACTCAGCCTAAAATAAGTACCTGGTGCCATGTGTAAACATCGCCACTGGGGAGACAAAGGGCGTGGTGTTGGCCACCCACGATGTGTGCCATTTCGGCCATCGTAGGTGCTCGCTAACAGCACTTGCCACAATAGTTTGTTAAGCCTATATGGGGGATCTTTGTCTTTGTCTGCACATGTTCCACGTGACGCAGACAGCGTTAAATCACGTGGGACGTGTTAAAAAATTGTGCTTGTGCAGCCTGGAATGAGTTAATTTGTAATGAATGGGAGGAGTAAATTGGTAAACGCGGAAAGACGTAACGCGGTGGGTCGCGAGGACTGGAGTTTGGGAAACCATGTCTTAAGAGAACGTCGCAGGAAAGCGTTGTAGATGTAATTGGACAGCGTAGGAGGTTGCAATTGGGTGGGGTGGCACATGTGAGGCAGATATTGAGGTGGCACCCAGAGGTCTATGACCAAGGAGAAGACGTAAAAACCAGATGATGGAATATTTTGTGGGTTCGATCCCGACCCTGACGCCTGCGTATTTGGAGTTTGCGTGTCTCTCTCTCCCCGTGGTTGCGTGGATTTTTCTTCAGGTCCTCCGGTTTTTCCCTCCACGTTTAGAATCAACGTGCTTTTAGAGTATTTGGCTGCTATAAATTTACACGTGATAAGCCACTATAGTTGAGCTATCATTTGTGGCCATGTCGTTTCTGAAAAAGAGCTGCATAGCTCAGTGGGGCTTACCTGTTAAAAAAAAATACAAGGGTCAGACCAGGAGTGCAGAGGTTGACTGCAATTGCTACGGTGTCTCGCAAAAGGAAGGCGAAGTGTGGTGGCATCAACAGCATTTGCCTTAAATTGCTCAATTAAACCTTGCTTTGAATCGCAGTTACCAACGATCTTATTGAAAGATAAAATTAACCTTGATCCCTAGGCCAGTTACTTTAAGGACATGGGTTTCTATTTGCACAGGGACTGGACGGTGGGATGCAACCATCTGATCTTCATACAGACAGCAGCCTGGCAAAGTGAGTACCTGCATAAACATAAAGAAGAATCGTGCAATGTTAAAAAAATAATCCAACATTTCAACTAGTTTGCCAAGATGCTTGCATGCGTGCTGTACACACACACACACACAGCTTCTCCACGCCTTGCGGGTCCGGGTGAGTATTTGGTCATACATCACCGTGCAGGTTAATGAAGTCATAGAGTATAGAAATGGTAGCGAAGAAGTATGGTACAACAATTGATATAATTTTTTTGTATGCACTGCCCTCTGCTACTGCCCACCACGTAGCCCTACAGCCTACAACAGCCTCTTGTGGATGGTGGTCACCCATCCAAGCATGATCCAGGCTCGAACCTGCCGGGCTTCTGAGATTTTACGATGTAGGGCGCATTTTGTATGATCTCATCTGTGGATACGAGTGACAAAACATGTCAGACAAGCCAATGTTGAGTAGACATTTCCCCCCTTAATATTTGGTCAAAATGCAGGGCAGTGATTCGATGCATGTCGTGTGAACAATACATTTTAATCAATACATCTGCTACTTTCTTAGTGTTCAGCTTGCTTACTTAAATGTGTTATTGGAATTTGCAATTGCTGGATTAAGACCTTCATTCAGCAGTGGATTGTATGTATGTTCAACTTCTTTCTCACCGTACATAGCCAACCATGCTAATCGGAGGTGTGGGATTGACGAAGAGCTGTTAAATATTATTTTATTTTGTATGTCTGTTGTCGTCTGTATGTATGTTTGCCTGTCTCTCGCTCTACACGTATATATGTTTACTGTTGCCTTGTTATCACTTAGTAATAGGCCATTGCATTGCTTGGCCTCACAGAGGACACCGCAGGCAATTTAAAATCAGAGCAATGCGACCTGGTAATTGATTAACTCAATACTGCCCGAGGTCGTGTGTATAGCATCAATAATAATTGAGCAACTGGCCTCCCCCTGTGCCATTTGGCCATTGCACCCCAGCCCTTCCCACCACCCTACTGGAGCGCTCTGTGTATTGGTTCTGGGGGGTCACTCCTTGGTCGATCCATCTTCTAATACGTTCCCGGTGTGGTGTGTAAACATCCGCGTTGGGAAGATACCAGGTGGCCGGGCCATGACTGACCAGACCACCTCCATTGTGTGCCATGCCAAGTCTCAATATGAGCACGCTGTTATAATTCGACCCAAAAGTCTGTTTTAACCGATACGACGGATCTGGTACCTGTTTAAAGTGGTATTTGAACTTGCCATGGCCTTTCCCTAGGTTTGACTCAGCCTTAAATTAATACTGGTGTAGTGTGAAATAAGCTTGTTTGCAGGCGTTACGTGGATTGTTGTGTCGTGAGATTGAGAGAGACCATGAGAAGTTGGCAACAGCTATGGGAGGTCTTCATCAAGCAGTGGCTAGAACCTGGTTGGTGATGAATGTATTGGTTGGTGTGTGTCGGCATAGGATAATGTACTTGCTGCAAACCCTGCCCCTGGACTACAGCACCCGCGGACTGATTACCATTGCCAATGGCGTAAGTATTTCGCTTGCTCATCACAAATGGACACACTGCCATTCCAAGTAATAGATACAGCAATATAATGATATGCGTCACTTGTATACTGCAGTCTATTAAAACATTGATATAGCGTCAAAAGAATAGAGGCAGCCAAATTGGAAAACATGCCTGAGAGTACGTCCGCTGCAGAGATGTAGCTCTGAAATGAGGTTGTGTGCATGCATGCATGTGCTAGATGGATTGTTACGGCGCAAGACGTTGAGATGGTGAATACGTTTTGGGAGGCTTTCATCCAACAGCGGATTGATCATGGCTCATGCCATGATGGCGAGATATTAACTGCCTCGCCTGGTATGCAGGAGGTCGTGGGTTCGATCCCGACCCTGACGCCTGTGTATTTGGAGTTTGAACGTTCTCCCCGTTGTCGGGTGGATTTTTCTCCGGGTCCTCTGGTTTTTCCCTCCACATTTAAAAACATGTGTTTAGAATAGTTGGCTGCTATAAATTTCCACATGATAAGCCACTTCCTTGAGCTATCATTTGTGGCCAGGTCGTTTGTGAAAAAAAGTGATATAGCTCAGTGTAACCTTACCTCGTAAAAAAAAGTTTTTTAGCTTAGTTTGATGACTGATGATAGCGCCTCTCTTTCGCGAAAGGTTTCGAAGTGCTAACATTTTTTTTTGGTGCGTGCGTCTCCAGCAGTCGATGTCGGACACGAAGGTGACTTACAGACAGCGCGCGCGAGCGCTGCATTGCCTCCTCCGCCTAGCGGACGCCCCCACCATTGAGTCCATCACCAAGCAGCCTCTGGAGAAAGTCCGGTGAGCATCGACCCACGCCCGTCATGAACACGGCCTTACAACCCACACGCCTGTAATCCAGCACTTTGGAAGCGAGTGTGGGCGGATGATATAGATTTATGAAATGTCCACAAACCCTCTGGGCTGCGAGGTGGCCAAGAGGTCTGCTCCTTTTTACACGCTTTTATTTAACTCACTCCGTCTGTTGTGTCCTCAAAAAAGAAATCTTGTAACTCAATTTTTACCCAGTTCCAAATGTGCTGTCGACTGTTAACTTGAAATACCTATGTCATACTGATGACAATACTATATTCTATCATAAAAAATCCAAAACATATTTTTTTTACATTTTACACGCTTTTATTTAACTTACTCTGTGTGTTGTCGTATCCTAAAATCGTGTAACTCAATTTCAACTGTATTCCCAATGTCGTATCGACTGCAAACTTGGTATAGGTGTGTCATACTGATGACAATACTATATTCTATCATTGAAAATTAAACAAAAATATTTTTAAACAATCTTTTTTACGGCTCTAATTGTCCACGTTTACGACTCTAATTCTCGACGCTCAACTCACATTGGCTGTAAATCACCTCGGTCCCTTACGGATGCGAAAAGACGAGGCTCAAAAGAAAGCTGTCTCTGGTGTGGACCAATCAGTTTCAAGGACAATGCATATATTATCAGAGTATGTTTTTTGTTTGCATTCTGACCACAGGCATTGTGGTTAATGGAGACATGATTCCTTGTAAAAGGTTTCAGTTTGGTGTTTTTACATCTTAACACCTGTTTTGTTGCTAGAATAAAGGGGAAAACCTATTATCATTTCAAGAGCCGCAATGCATGGGATTACTAAACGGTGGTCCTTAATAAATATCGTCACTAAACAGTCCTTAAAGAGCCGCATGCGTCTCCGGAGCCACAGGTTGCCAGCATAAAAATCTATATCCAAGTTTGAAAGCCACACGACGGATTAAGACTGAAAAAATGCTGCTGTGCCTCTGTTGAATTTCCATAGTTCTCAGTGGTTTAAAATGTCTTCTTTGGAGGTCTTCTATGCAGACCGGTTCATGAGGATGGATCAGATCATTTTTTTTACAGTAATTCACAGGAGTTGGATTATAACCAATTATAGCAGCTACCCTTATTTAGCAAATGGCAGGCTCTCTTTAGCGGTGGTGATTTGCGCTTCGCGACTGATGCCCGCTTGTTTTACATATTTGATGTTGGTTGTGTTTTATAACCTGAACAGAAACGACCTGCACTCCTACCTGTACCTGGCGCAGTTTGAAGCCCTGTCCATTCCTTACACGGTCGACTCGTTCCACAACAGCTCCAAAGAAGGCTTGATCAAGGGGCTCTGGAAGAATCACAACCACGAGCCCAGGGCAAGCGATGCACACAGCTGATATCCCACATGTCTGGTGTTCCACATGATTTGCTGGATATCTGTGAAAAAGAGCTTTATAGCGCATCGGATTCCTCGAGTATAAATGAATATTCCGATTCTGATAACCCACACAATTGATGACCCCCAAATTACATTTTACACGCCTGATATCCAACGCCTACCTTCTCACACACCGAGAGTTCGACAGATAAACTTCATTGCTCACCCGCCTTTCCACGTGATTATTTACTAAGCTGCCTGTGTTCAAATGAATTTTCCCATTTTTTTTGTTACATTTGTTCTTGCTTTTAAACTACGTGCTGAAATGCCAGGGGACAATCCCTTGGGGCTACAGCAAGCTGGCAGGTTATTGGGTCAATGGAGATCAATGCATTATCGGCGTTTTCGATCATGTGTGGAGACTCCGCAATTTTGGTTAAATGAATCATGCTTAACAAACATACAGCCTTCCGCATGCGTCGCATAATTGTGCTTGTCACCAGGCTGTGCGATTGGTGGCCGAACTGAGCTTGGATTTTGGAGTGTACGACCTGCAACTCTGGAGTGGAGTCCTGCAGAAGCTTCTGGCCTTCAACATGGTGAGGGGAATAAAAACAAAAATCCCCTGTATAACCATCACATACTCTTTGGCCAAGTATTGTGAGCGAGCACCTATAAAGGCTGCCACGGCACACGAGGAGGTGGTTGGCCAGCACCACGCCTGCCTTTGTCTCCAGAGGCTGAGTCGACCTGCACAGTGTGGGCAGGCTCTCTTCCCACAATGGATTAGCAATAAGGGACTGTATATATATGCTCAATGTCTAGTACTGTATAATACTAAAGTTAGTGCATTACATTTTTACACAAGCTTCAATGGCCCTGTTGCCAACACACTGCCATTTTAATATTAATATCAAAACACTGGTTGTTGCCAATCACTGCCAAATAAATACAATTAATGTAAACAAACGTGTGAGCATATGGGACCCTCGTTGGCACTAAAAGCTATTGTTCTGTCTCCCCAAGCCAATTATAGATTGTAGTGTCACTGTGCTGGCAGGTGAAAAATTACACAAGTCCACCAAATTGCTGAATTGAAGTTTTGCACGGTTGTTGTACGTCACGTGTTACAAAGTACTTGGAATCCGTATCTAATCCACAGATCGATTACCTGCGAGTGGTATTGGTTAGGATCACACCCATCACGTCTCTCTGGCAGGTGAGTGGATCTCCTGCTTGTTTCCTCGCCACAATAAGGCTCCCTTTGCATGGAGTGGCTGCGTGCTTGGAATTACATTGAGAGAGAGGGGAAGGAGGACCACGTGGATCAGAGAATATACGGCGAGTTGGAGACAGCATATTGACTTGAAAAATTAAGTGGGCCTTGGGCATGGCACGTTGCCAAAATAAATGATGCCCAGTGGTGGAGATTAACGATGGAGTGTTATCCAAAGGTGGGAACACGCCCAGAAGAACGTCCACTGCAGAGGTGCAGCGTTGATTTCCTGTGCAGAAGCTACATGGATCATGAACATCGTGAGATCAAAACGGATGGCAATAGTTCTAGATTTGAAGTTTTCGTGACTGCAAGGATGCAGTTATTTTTACTAGAAAATCGTAGCACATTTTTTTGTTCATGGAATTTTTTACGCAGCCAGAAACACCTGAGCATTACAATAATTCAAGATGTTTTATTGAACCTCTGAGTGTAATTAGCTTGACTCAGCACACCTGGAAAGTTTACAAAAGTCGATTATTTTTCAAAAGAGTTAATGAAGTAGTTTGACACGGGCATAGATTTGGACCGAACGATTTATGCTTCTCTATGTGGTTCATTAATCATCTCTACAGTGGCTCTTGTTATCCACTGGTTGTAATAAAAAAGAGCTTCCATGCATAGCCTTTATTTCATCTATCACTGCTGCTGAGTGTGTCCAAAGAAATTTGTTTCTCTTCTATATTTTAGGTTCCAAATTTTGCAAAAACGTGGAGGTCTGTCATCTCAACACCACTGATCGAAGGTTGGTCTTTGTTGCTTAAGGGTCATGGATACGATTGATTTCTGTAATTGCTTTCTACTTTGAACTGTTAATGAAATGTTTTCATGCAAATACACAAACATTCTTACAGTTCTTTACAAAGGCAGCTAGTTTTCGTTTGATCCAAGTTTGAAATTTATTTCATTTCCTGCTGTGAAAAGTATTTGTTTTCAAAGTTTAAATGCAATTTTGATTGTGTTCAAATAAATTAAACAACTTAACCTGCTCTGTGCGTCTTCCTGCAGCTTCCTGCCCTTTGACTCCCAAACAAAAGGATGATTGCCATCACTCTTTTTTGTTACTGCTCAGGTACTTTATAAACAATGTTGATAAGCGATGGTGCAATATAACACTTTGGATTTACAGATGGTCTAATGCAGCGGTCCCAAACCTTTTTGGCACCTGGGACCGGTTTCGTGGAAGACATCATTGGGTCTTTCCCCCTTTTCAAAGAAGCTCTCCAGCGACGTTTGTTTCTTACTTATTTTGGCTAGGGTTAGCTTGTGGGCTTACCAACACTGTGACTGAGACAGTGCGGGAAAGAGGCACGGACGGAAGTGGTAAATAAAATAATGGGCAGGCCACGCGCGGACTCACGCTCACCTCCCGCTGTGCGGCCCAGGCCACGGACCGGTACCGGTCCGTGGCCCGGGGGTTGGGGGAGCCCTGGTTTAAAGTCACCCGCAGCTCTAGCAGCTTTTCAATTAAGGGGGTTGGGAGGAGATTTATGATTGAAAGATACATAGAAAATATCATTATAATAATCTGCACACATTAGGTGCCTTTTAAAACCTCTCAAGGCAATTAGGACTGTAAGTCTCTCATGTAAGTCTGCACACATGCTCGCGAACAGCTAGTGCTGTTAGCAAGCAATTATTATGGCCGAAACAGCACTCAAGAGGGTGGGTGGCCAACACCACGCCCGGCCACCTTTTGTTTCCCCACTGGAGATGTTTACACACAGCACCGGGTACTCATTTGAGACCGAGTCGGCCTAGGGGAAGTCCACGACCGGTTCAGATAATCGTCACATTGTTTCACAAGTGGCAGGTTTCACAAGTGGATGGTGTGGCGGTTGGGTGGAATTGGGTGTGAAGGTGCAGCTATTCGCACCTCGCCCTCTGGGCAAAGATGCACCGTCACAGTCGCATATGTATGTCGCGTTTCAGATGCCCTGTTCTCGCCGACCTGGACCTTCTGGCTATCGGCAAGATGTTTTCCCTGCTGGGGCAGCTCGCATTCACGCTGGGCTCCCTGCTGCTCGTCCCCGTCTCTCAGAAGCGCACCCTTCAGCTCCAGGTTGTCACTCGCGCCCGCATTTGCCTCCCCGCTCCTCACAGTTGTCTGCTATGAAGTAAGGGGCCATCCGTTTAGTACGTACGCATGGAGGGGGGAGGGGGGGTTCACCCAAATGCGTATGCTTGCGTATGGGGGGGTCTATTGACAAAGTACATACGCATAGGAAACAGGTTGGGAGGGAGGTGAAGCCTCGATAATGATTTGTCTACATTGACCTTCAAATGAGCTACAGTTCAGTTTCTTCAGATGTTAGACAAGTACTAGCGGGAGAAGTAGGACTGTGGGAGAGGTGTCACTTGTATGCCACCGTACCCCTGACTGCTAGCAATCACGCAGCTCAGCTGTGAGTCTGACATAGTCTGCCAGCCTGCCCCATGGATTACACATCCTTCAATCTGGCCTCACT
The DNA here is from genome assembly GCA_014621495.2 of Entosphenus tridentatus. NCBI lineage: Eukaryota > Metazoa > Chordata > Hyperoartia > Petromyzontiformes > Petromyzontidae > Entosphenus > Entosphenus tridentatus. Next base: position 4,169,692 of record CM025640.2, read on the forward strand.
GCAGACTGCCGCTGGCTCAAGATTTTTGCTGCCGCAGGCCGGTGTAAAACGACACCAGTGCATTCACACGACTGAGTCTTCTGACAGTGAGAACAATCAAAAGCTGGATGATGATGACGTCAGCTACGCTGTGGATATTGAGACGGTGGCCCAGCAGACTGCAGCTAACGCTGCTGTGCTTCAGCCTGACATTACGCGTGTTGACGAAATCCCTACAATACGTCACCTGTCCGACTGGGTTCAGTCGGCGTTTGAACCTAGCGGACACTAGACAATCTTTTTAAAGGTACGCAACTTAAATCTTTAATGCATCCGGCGGTGGACTATCTGTTTGCTTAAACACGTTAATATTATTCATCCTTGATCGTTTCTGCGTGGATTAAATACCGGCCGTTCTATAGGATTTGTCTAGCTTACGTACGCAGGTCGGGGGGGGGGGGTGTAAAAAGTACGCGTGCGTACAGGGAGTGGGGTGGAGGGGTCAAGTTTTGACAGATTTTTGCGTACATACTACATGGATGGCCCTTAACATGTGGTGTTAAAGGAGGTGGCGCGCGTGGCTAATAGGGAACAAAGGACCCGTTGACCTGAGCCGTGGAGGTAACGCGTCATCGCGAGTGGCGGTAGCGCGTCGTGACGCGGATGCGGAGAGGTGGGGGCGGTGTGTGACGGCCTTGTCACGACACTGAGCTGCCGCCGCTGCTGAGACACTGAGTTCGAAAACAAGTTTGAGCCACCCAATTGTGATTTCACGGATTCTCAGTTCTACTGATTTGCAAAAAAAACTCTATCGGAATTTTATGTATTGTTTCACTTGATTTAGTTTATTCCAATGCTGATAATAAAAAAAAAGCTCAAAAAATCAACAGCACGTATCCTCTGGATACACGTCAAGCTATATGGAGCTGTCTGCCATAAATCCGATGCTTTATTGATGAGAAAATTAACTTTTAGAGGTGGCTTAGTGGTCCAGTGATATTACTGCAGCATGAATTTCGTAAATTTTAATAGAATATTGCAATGACGTCACGAGCACCACCACGGCTTGGCCAAAATTCACGTTATAGTCTTCTTCTTACTAACAATACTTCTAAACCCTAGTCGGACAACTCGGGAGACAGTCTGGACAAATCCTGTATCTGGAAGATCAGATGAATTTTTTTAGATTACGGCTCTTTAAGTCGCCGAATGGCGAGCCTCCCTAACCTATGCGTGTGCCAGCCTTTGCCGAAACGTAATGGTGGCATCGCTTCTGTGCCTCTCACTCTCTGCCAGGGCTTCCTCTCCTCGTGCTGTCTGGACACGCTTCTGACACAGGTCTCGGAGGACGTGGACAAGACGGAATTCTCGGGACTTGCACTCCAGGCACGTTGGGTGCACTCGCCCATGATAAGCCTGCCCTTGGGCAACAAATGGATTTTTTTTTTCACTCGGGGTGTAGGGGAGGAGAAAAAAATCCTTGTAGACTGGGCACAGTGCACAGCGCGGTTTCACCGTCTTTGTGTGTCACGTCCCTTCGATTTTACTTCCAGTGTCACTTCGAGAGACGCGACGGCTCTTGATGGGCGGAGAATTCTAGTGTTGCATCGCGTGCTCGCTCCTCGGCAATAGGGTTTGCCTGCTTATATGATGTGCGATCAAAGACTTGTTGTCGTTTGCGATGTTGGCGTTAAGAAATTGCACAAGCATGACCGCGGAGTTTAATGCATATGAACGTTTCCTGGAGGTGAGTCAACGCGGCGTTAACAGCAAACTAACTCTTACCTTGTTTATATAAAAAAAAAATGAAATTATCAGCACCCTCTGAAAAAACACATTTTCCTTGACGTTGATGGAGCTGGATGTGAAAGCTCAGCATCTGCTTGCGATGAATTGTGACGAATGCCCCCGTCAGTTATTTGTCGGTATGAATGGCGGATTCGGTGGGGAAACTATGGGGACGGAAGATTGCCAGGGCACGAATCATCACGACGTATGGCTGGGGCCACGCGCTGCGACTCCCCCCACGACGAGGGATGATGGATGATGTGCTTCGCTTTCGGAGGACAAATTAGCCGTCTTGACTGCACGTTCAGGGCGAAGAAACAATTGAAGCGCCTGTTGGACTCTATAGATTTTTTCGGGGAAATTATCTCTCCTAATTACAATCGTTTCCGCCAATAGACCACAATGTGTAACTTCTCTCTCTGGCGGCGTCCTCGGCAAACACGAGCTCTTCAGATTTTGGGTCCCCTTTTTTTCTTTAATAGAACAGCATCAATTATTCACACATCCCATAGGGAGATACACCAGTTTGGATAAGCAGCAGTTAGGACAAATGTAGCTGTAGCGTGCGTTAATACAATCCAGCCAAGGTTCGATGACTCCCCGATGCTCGGAAGCAATAAATCATACCAAGCGGCTGGATAGGTGGTGGTGATACGGTCGCCCTGACTGGTACAATACACATCGGTGCAACTCCACCTTCAGCTCAAGGTTGCAACGTCGGACAGTTGTGAAGAAACCGTTAGCGTCGGTTTTTGCAGACAATATTGGTATTATAAATTAATTTTTGGGTGAAGCCACATAATGATCTGGCCAAATTTCCATCCTTAAGACCCTTCATTTTTTACCGATTTAAAAATATATTTAACAGGACAATTGTTATTGTAGTATGAGCAACGTCTTCTGTTAATACCGCTAACTTGCGTGGAAATTATTAAAGTCAAGAATGTTTATTCCTGATTTACAAAGAAGAGACCCATTGCAAGTCTCAAGAGAAAACCTTCATGACTCTGAAGGGACCTACTCTAGAGATGTTTGGTCAATTCCTTGTTTGAGTCATTTTGCACGTGGGAGGAAACTGAGAGTGACTGGAAAAAAAACCAGCACAAAAGAAAAGTCAAACTTGACGCGGAAAAAGTCAACACCTACTTTCTGCACTGCCTATTACGTAATGACTGCATCTATGTGTGATCCACCAACTCTACGAATCAGATGCCCGAAATCACAAGGATGCGTCGTCACCAACACACACACACGGACAACCCCCGAAAATAGTTTGGCAAGTCTCGGTAAAAATTCTCACCGGCTTAATAAAGGACATTTAATAATTTATGTTTTCTTAACGTTACTGTTCACATTCTTTCTCTGCGTCGTTGCAGCTGCGTAACGTGGTGCTGAGTCACGTGTTTGAGAAGTCGAAGTTTGAGCGACTGCTCGGCTCTGCACACTGGTCACTGGTGTTGAACTACGCTGCTTCCGTGGAGGCGACCCCCAGATCTCTGCTCGCCTTCCTTTCCCAGCATGGCCGGTGAGCGCTGAGAAATCCCGTCATTGTCGTCGTTATCGTCGTCGTCGTCAGCTGTGATATAGCCACCCACTGCTGGATGAAGGCCTCCCCAAGCCACCGACGTCGCTCGGTTTCGTGATGTGACGATCTGTCTTAGCACCAGCATACGAGCTGGTTTTGTTGCTCCATCTCCAAGGTAGATGTCCTCCTCTCGGGAGCGTTCTGTCCGTTGGCCGCCACTGCGTCGGTAGTCTCGACCGCCGGACGATCACCCCTTCGGGCAACGTTGCTACCCAAGCCCACTTCTTTTCTTTAAGTCAACGTGACGTCTGAAACGGATATCTCATTTTTATTTAATAATGGAAAGCAACTTAATGTACCTAAAGGCGAGAGGTTTTTACCCGCAATTACACACGAATCAAAAACATGGACAATTACATGCAGAATGGAACAAAGGCTGAAAAGTGTACAGTGAAGAATAGAATGGTGCATGCTTTAAAAATATACTGAGAGACAGGAAGTGGAGCACAGGTTATGGAGAATCCCTGGGAGTGAAAATTATAACAGAACGGCTCCTACTTACTCAAGGGGACTTGTGAATCCCACAGTGGAGCACTAAACCATCACGGCTGGGGGCCTGGGTGCGATTCACATGTTTACAGAGGGTAGTTAAGGCCTGGAGGAGCGAATCTATTTATGGCTCTTTTCTCCATTAGATCTGCCAAGACGGATGTTTTTTTCCTGCCTTGTTTAATTTGCCCACTCACCAATATCTAAATCTCGCCCCGAGTCCACAATTTCCATTCCCTAGTGATTCAGCTTCTCATGTATACCAAGTAGTCGCCGTTTTTTTATATCAAGTGGTGACTGTTCCTTTTACAGTCATTGGTGACTGTCCTCAGACCATAAACTCCACTACGCTTGAGCCCAGTCTAAACACATTCCTGCGGAGGGAGCTGGTAGGAACGTTGGGTTGCTCGGTCAATGGCCAGGGTCAACGGCGGCGTGGTATATTCCGCAAATATGCCCGACTGTGATGGCGGGCACAAGCCGGCGTGAGTAGGTTAAACGATGAGTTTTATAAGGCCACCACGGGGTGACCAGCCCCTCCCCACCCAGCCCCACCCCTCCCACCCCCCACCCAGCCCCACCCTCCCAACCCAGCCCCTCCCCAACCAGCCCCTGCCCTCTCTCCCCACCCCGCCCAGCCCCACCCTCCCCTCCCCACCCGGCCCCACCCTCCCCACCCCGCCCAGCCCCACCCTCCCCTCCCCACCCGGCCCCTCCCTCCCCACCCAGCCCCTCCCTGCACGACGGACACAATGATCCCCTGTGGGCTGGTGTAACCAGGAGGTTCCTACCAGTAGCACAAGAAGTTGCCAGTATTTTAACTCGGGTCCCAGTGGTGCCGGCTGAACACTGAGAGTCTCTCGCATAGCAGTGCAACCCTCCATGTTGGAGAACGACCGTGGAAGAGGATACCACAGAACTACCTCCAAGATCCCTTCAAGTGACCTCTGGTCCATACAGTAGAGGGCACCATGTTCCAACCCACTGTATTATATTAGAGTAATGTTTGTTGCATGATGGTCAAATTTATGTTTTTAATTCTCAGTTGGAACTTAGCCAATCATATAATGTCTCCATCATATATCTACCCCTCCACATAAAAAAAGTATTGTTACACATCCCATCAGTCGCAAGGCCTTGTGGAAGTGCATAATATCAGCAGCATGTATTCAATACAAGCAAAACGCTCGGCCAGTTTTGACATTATCTCATCAGCAGAATCAAGCTCTCACATTAACATCACTGGCCCCGGCCACTTTTTTATAACCCTTGAGCTACACCCATTTCAAACCTTTTAAAACAGTCTGCGTCAGCAACAGACCATGCTTTCCCACCTGATGACGGACGCTTGTGTTGCGCCCGAAACGTCGTGATTGATTTAATTTTATACCTACGTGACTTTACCGAAAGAACCAAAGAGTATAGAATCAAGCTTGCTTGACTCAATAATGCTGAGCTTCCAGATGGAATAGGAAGAACCCCGACATTTAAGTTATGTTCCTAATTCGACGTAAAACTATATCATACTTAACACAGTAATCTGTATAATGGTCACATGTTTAATGAAAGCATATTGTCTGCTTTTTTTGTTATATTTATGCTCCACAACAACGCTAATGAAAATTTTGTCTTGACATAATGGTTATGTTGTGTGCTGTAATAAAAAATTTTTTTATTTTTTTTTGAGGATTTCACCAGCACACAGTAAGAATGCACGGCACATCGCAGGGTCTTTAACTTCCAATTTGCTGCGCCATCATGGCCCTTGAATTCCTAACGCTGCGCAGTCCTGGGACCAAATTGGCACGATTACTTTAGGATTCGCATGATCATCGCGTGCGTGTTTGCACGCGCGCCTCGAAAATCTCTTAACGCTCCCGTGGGTGATTCTGCCTGCCTGCAACCCCGTCTCCGCCTCCCAGCAGCGAACCGTAAAAGAGTCCTCCGCCGGTGGGATGTAAAATAAAACGGTAAAAACTCGTGGCACGAAAACGTCGGAGGATTTTGTCCGCCGTGAGCTGAGTGCCGTTTCAACGAAGCCTGTTTTACCCTGGGCCGATGCTTAACAAATAACGAAAAGGACAAAGAGGACAGTTAGAAAAAGGTGTTCTTTGACACGTAGGTTTTTGCATCCACTCGTAAGCCGACTGTGGCCATTCCGGATAAGGCCGTGCGTTGGACACAGTTTCTCTCAAACGTTTGCCGCTCACTACTGTGGGCATTCTTCCACACTACCCTTGGCCTTCATAGATGCTCACGAACAGCACTTGCCTCACTAAACATCCTGTGTAGGCTAAACAGTCTATTTTGTGATTTAACCCATAACACCTGGCTCTTTCTTGCGAACTGGCAGCGAGCCTTCGACACTGTATGTGACCTCAAGGTTCACCCCGCCTGGCACACGTGCTGCGGTGCGGTTGCCATCCTCGCTTCGTGGTGAATGGTGGCTGCCGTTCTTGTGTGTGTGTGTGCGCGTTTTAGTTTTTTTCCCCCCCATCCTGTGGCAACGCTGCACATGCCGTTAAACGATCGCAGGCAGATCATTCTCGGCACTTTGTTTACATTTTCGGTTGGCGGTTGATGAGTTATTTAAATTTGCGTAAAGGGAGCTATAATGTCTGTGAAGATGTACCAACGCAATAAGTGCCCTGATCGAGGAAAAGTTGTTCATTGTCTCATCCCTTTGTGGATCCTTTTCCTCTCCGCTGCCTTTTAGACTCCCAAGCACGTGTAGGCAATGTTACTCAACCTCTGCGCTTCCTCCATATTCCCTGAATGTTTAACGTATTGGCCCAGTTCTTTATTGCACGGGTGTCTCACAGGTGTGTGTGCCTTTCATAGATTTACTTGCAGTGGCCAGTCGTATTGCTTACACCGTGAAGTGAGGGGGTGCGACGCTACAAAAAGAAATAGATCCGTTAATAAATCGAATAAGTAACCGACATGCTGCCTGAGACTTCCTGAGCGATTTGGGAAAACAACGAATATGAAGCCTCGTTTATCAAAAGTATATACGGCGATATATCATAAACATCATTGGGAGTAGTTTATTTTGAGCAGTGTGTGCGCAAGTGGTGGTGTGGGACCGTTCGACTCTTGGGCCTCCCCTAGGTCGACTCAACCTGAAATGAATACCTGATGCAGTGTGACAACATCGCTACGATGGTGACAAAGGCGGCGATGGCCTTCATAGGTGCTCACTCACGGTGCTTGCCCCAAAAAGCCTGTTAAGTCTACATGTGGTAGCTTTGTCTTTGGATCTAGATTCAGTGAAAAATTGCATGTGGGGGGCACTCCAGCTGGAGGAGAAGAGGGCTTTCAGACCGGCACGCTGTCTGCATGCCAAATGGTTTGGGCGCTTACCGAAGCAGCACTGGTCCACATCTGGGGCAGTGCCCACAATTTGGGCGACCTCATGCTAATTACCCACGTGTGGGGTAGTCATGATATTTAAGGCAATCATCCATCGTTTTAGAAAATCTGAATTATTCAGTGGAGCAAGTCAACTATTTGATATGAACACGAAGTTGAATTTGCCGTCACTATCCCGGCGTGGACGACACGGTGAGTTCATCGGAGTACGTCCGATGATGTGATATATCATCAGACATAATATGCCCTCGTTAAAAATCCACTCAGTGATTTTTTTCCCCCCCCAATGATTACCCACATCTTTGTTTGAAGTGTCCGAGATGCACGTTCAAAATCGCGGAACGGCTGCCCATCTGTAAAGCAGCCTTGTTTTTAATCCATCACACACTTCCTTTTAACCAACTCACCAAAAAGTTAAAAGAAAAGCGAAATGCAGGGAATGCGTTGGCAAGGGTATAAAAATATATTTTTTATACAGATTAAAAAAATAACCCTCTCTTTATCATAAACACACGCTTGTTACAGAAAAAACGTGCAGAAAGCACAACTGTTCGGACTATGCCACCACTGAGGCAGTGTTACTGATGACTTTTTGTACTAGTATCAACAAAATGTTTTTTTCATTTCATTTACCACAACCACCAAAGGCACAGTCTATCACGATATTAAGTTTTAATTTATATTATCACCCTGGTTACCTGAGTTTGATTCACAGCCACGGCTAACATCAGTGGCGAGTGATATCTAAACTCGTATTCAGTCTCAGTCCTTCTATAGTGCTCCGTGCTGACCAGTGTGGTGAGGTATGAACAAACAACTGCCATGACTTTAACCACAGCAGACTTTAATCCAGCAATGCATTGGAAAACGCGCTCTGCGTTATTATATTATTATATAATGATTTTCACATTGTCAAAAAATATCTAATCTTGCACGTGCTGTTAATATCATATTGGTATACATTTCCAGCTTGTATGAACTTGATGCAGTAACGGTGAGCAAAATGATTAATATTGTTTTCCGAAGTGATTCAAATACTTTTAAGTTTTAATTGACATTTCAAGATTTTTTTTTTACTTGATATTCAACATGGAAGCAGATTGTTGTGCATTTCCATTTTTGCTTTCTTCAAAGTTATATCCCAACTGCGCTGATTGGCGTCATGTGGCAAGACAACCACATATCTAGGAAGAGCTGTCGCAGTGATCAGTGCACCACCTTGTGCGATAGAACAGTCCCGAAAGATGACATCACTTAAACGCACTTAATGCAAATATCTAAATTCCCTGCAATGTATATTTGTTAGATTTCAATCAAAAAAAGTTTTGAATTCTCAATCCTGGAATGAATTAATTGAAATTCAAAATCTATTAATGTATTGTTTGTACAGTCATTGGTAATCAGCCTGAAACGGTTTTTTCCAGGAATCTAGTTTAATAATGGACGGCTGATGCCTGGATTCAAACTCAGAATTTCAGTGTCACGGGCCCAGTGCTCTGACCTCTGTGCCTCCCCTGACACCTCCACTGCGTGATGTTTCAGTCGGAGCGAGGCTGTGGAGCTGCTGGACCACAAGATACGCCGTGGCGAGGAGTTAGATTCCAGTCATTCCCCAGAAGACCTCTTGGAGGTAAGCCGCCACATCAATTCTGATCCCCGCCAACGCAGCAATAACGAAGACAACAAAAAATGTTTCCAGGAAAACAAACTGCTATAGTTCTCCAGCTGACACCGCCTTTTAAATGTCATTAATATTGCACCCCAATTGTGCGGGTTTACAGCGTAGTGGAATTTACGTGGCAGTAAAATTAGTCCCGCCAATATTTGTCGGCACATCACCTTTACTGCCGTACGTGCAGAAATGCCACGATGCCGTTAAGTCAAATCGTAAACTCCAGCGTGGGAATGTGTAAGTTCTGTCCCGTGGCCCGGCCAACGGGCATGACGTACACCGTGGGACAGTGTTTTCCTCCAGCAGTAAGTGGCAGAAAGATTTTTCCGTTCTGATGTCATCCATTGCTAATGCGTGACGACGTGTTCCTGCACGAGCCTGGCTACCTCTTTAAATTTTCATGATTGAGTGCGAGGCCTTGTTGGCCATGTAAGTAACGCTGCACAAAGCACTCGGATGCCTGTCTGCAGTTTAATATCGACCTGTATCAAAATCAATAAATGAATGAGATAATGTGGTGCATTAAAACCGACTCCAAAAGAACCAAGAATGTACAACACTCTCATTACCCACCACTTTTAAATGTGCAAAATATATGCAGGTGGCTTAAACTTCGAGATGTAATAATTTATCCGTTAAACACGTAGGCTTTCGCGACCAATAGTATCCATAATTGAGGTGTTTGGGTTAGATCGCATAAAATAGTGAAATATATTACGTCGGAATATAAAAATGAATAAATCTTCATTTTATGGATTTTTTTATCCAATACGGAGTGTAGCAATGCACTCATTTATCGATTGCTTCTTAAGCTCGCGGTACATAAATCGCATCGCGTGAGTTGCGTGTAATGGGGTTCAGCTGGCCCATGCATCTACTACGGGGCTGCTACGTTCAGCACATTGTGGAAAATAATCGATTGTTAAAGGAAATCGCAACCCTGAATCACGACAATCCATCGCATCGGCGGGGGTGGCGGGACTGATTCGTTACTCCACTACTAACTGGAGTAGGTTGTAGGCTTTCTCAAACTCATTGTCAGATTAACTTAAAGCCCACGCGGGAAATCGACCACGAAATCTGAATTGCTGCGCCGCATTGGGTGGGACTCCGTCAAGTGACGACTCGGTGCGTTTTCCGTTGTGCTTTGTCATTTAGCAGGTCCTGGAAGGCCAGAGTTTGGAAATCTGAAGACGTCTCACGCAGCTGGATTTTCACGAGAGTTAACAAGTGCGTTATCGTCACGCACACCTCGGAAACACTGAGCGAGCGGTGGAACTGCCAGGAGCCAAGGCAAACAGAAGCTGGTAGCGACGTTATTCACGAGGTTGAGCGTGCACCTAGACGTTGGAGAGCGCGCAGTCATGCAACTCATCGGGTGAACTATGAATCCTCCCCTAAGCGCCATATTAGACCGGATTGCGATATCTATATCCTGTTGTTCTAATGACGCGTCGCCTGCTCGTAAATTCCCTCGGCGATTGTTCTGCTGTCACCATTCACTTGGGCTTTGGGGCGCGTTAACCTTTAGGCACAAAACCGCGCCGCGGGTGCCCATATCTGTTCCCGCAGTCGCTGACATCGCCCTTGAATGCATTGTGGACTTGGCATCCGATGAAGGAGGACAGGAACCGTTGTGTTTAATGTTAATGAGGCCTACCCACCATCCCTTTGGCAAAAACACAATTAGAATTAAATTGTCACTGGGGTACTAAGGATAAGCAGGTTGATGAATGTGTATGAAGACATGCATTGAGTCTGTGCTGTGAAAGCCAGGGGCTGTTAGCTCTTTACAAAGTAGCTTTCTATCTCTGCCACCCCTATTAAAAGTGGTTTGTTCCACGTAAGTGCACCCCCACATGGTTGCAACAAGATGTGGGTTATTCTATTTTTGAGTAAGCCTGTTCTAAGAGGGGTGTTTGGGTATGTTCATTTTTTTCAGTGCTTTTGTAGACACCTTTATTTGGGCGTTTAGCTGTCTTGATTTGTTTATTCTCTGCCAACGTATGTAAGCTTTGCACTTTCAGACTCATTTCTTTCAAAAATACGTATCTATAATGTACAGTGTTCGGACAAGAAAGAATGACATTTCAGATTCCTGACAAATGAATTAGCTTTTAATAAAGATGATTCTTTACGCACAAATGTCTGTAACGTTTGCTGTTTTTGTTTTGGATGTGGGCTTTGGAAGTTTCAATCATCCGTCAATCGATCAGTGACGGCACACCGCAAAATCACAGGTAATCACTGAAAATCACAGGCAATCACTGTAAACCCTCGATTGCAGCTGTTTCGCAACTTCAAGTTGCTCGCAACTGCACGTGGTGAGACGTGGCCCATCGGCGTCAGACCCCCGTCACTCGAGCGCTGGCTGAGAGACAGACAGGAGCCACCATGTGAAACAAAAGGAATTTCTCACGAAAACGCACAATCTGCACCTTTTGCCAGCCGTTATTACCGTTGGCGGTCGCGGCATTGGCTTGATGCTGATCCTAAAGCCTCTACCACTACCCAGCTTGCATTTTCACTGCGATCAACCCCTTTCATTCGTCTAGCCTGGCACGCGTCAAGCTCCACACTTGGTGCCGCTGCATTCTACTGCGTCCATACGTCGTTATAACAACGGCTCTCTGATGTGGTTTCGTGCCGTGCCGTGCCGTGCGTTGTTTGGCGTGACGTCCGAGGTGTCGCTGCACATGCTGGGAGCTTCTTCAGGAGCTGAATTGAACAAGAAAAGAAGCAAGCTCCCATTCAAGCATGCGGAGCAAAACGTCGGACATCGTGCCAAACAATACGCGGTGCAATTGGAACAGGCCGGAGAGCTGTAACAGCACAACCACAAACAGAAAAACTACGCGGTAATAATGATACAGTAATGTAATCATATACAGTCACTTATGAATCCACTGCTGTATGAAGGCGTTCCCTCACCTTATTGGTCTCGGGAGTTGTTTGACCATACCTCTCCACGATGGTCAGTGCGTGTTGCCAGGAGGGTACATGGGAATGGTTCAAATATCACTCGCACTCACATTGGTCAAAGACGGGAATCCAACTCAGCTTGACGGGATTATAGTGCAGCGCGCTGGTCACTGGCATGCCACCCCAATCATACATGGGAGGAACTATGTATGTATGTTGAACTTCTTTCGCACCGTACGTAGCCAACCGTGCTAATCAGAACAATATACAGTAATAGGGACAGAGACCTCGCCATAGGAATATTTAATTTCCACCACTCGCTCGGGGGCTTGCCAATGGACGTCAGTGGTGCTGCATTGTTGATTTCAGCGGGGAGACAATGACTCCACTTGTGACGCACGAGGTTGCTTGGTGTTGATGGAGAAAAATGTGACGTGCATTCGAGTGGGCAGGAATTTCTTCATTATTAAAAGCCACTTGCTCGGCCGAACAGATGTGAATCACTGCAGTGTGTTAATGGTGTGGAGTGGTGGCGCAGTGGTTAGCGCACTGCTATGAAGCCGGCTATTTGAGGTCGATCCCCGGTCACGGCCATCAACGGTGATGATCGATATTTGAACCGGTCCCGAGTCTTCTCCCCTCCCCCCTTCACCAACCTGCATTGGCCAGCATAGCGAAATATTTTCAATCAACCTATTTATTATGTTTTGTATTATTAACACTGCATGGGCCTGATGCAGATTGCTGGATACATTGGCAGTTTCGGCAAATGTCTGGTGTCAAATGTAAAAACACAAATCGCCACTCGTTTCAACCAATTTGCCAAATTGTTACGCCAAGAATGTATGAAAAGGTGTTTTTTTTTTACCGCCTCCTCGTGCTTCGGGACTATGTGTCACCAGAGTGGGCGGGCAGCTGTCGCAGGCGCCGCCTCGACCTGTGTGCAATGTCAGGCTGCCCGCTGGCGGTGTGAGACAAGCGACGGGGTGGGGGGGGGGAGTGAAGCGACTGCAGAGAGAGATGGCGTGCGCCTCCTGCTCACGGTGTGCACTACACGTGTGGAGGAATTGGCTTAATGCTAGAGATGTTTGAATGGGTGGCGCGGATGACGTGCGGTTTGTCGATGAGGGCTGGTTAGGGACAACCCCCGGCTTACAACCAAAATCTTTTTGAACGCGCCCGATCGCGTCGGATGTCGCGAGACAAAAGCAGTCGGAGGAGGATGCGAAACAGTCGAATGGGAGACGGCTGGGAATGCCATCGGCTCGGGCTGCAGGCAATTGTTTCTTAAATCCATCTGTGCGGATCTTCTGAGCATGTGTTGTCTTCGTATGCGTGGTGGATTGTTTTTTCTTCTTCCATTGTTGCATACTCCCATTTTCTCCCACACCCACACCTCCCCCCAACCCCTCAAATAATAGTCATTAAAATAGAATTAGTCAAACACGCCAACAATGTAGCTGGGATTCTCCAAAAAAAAGGAATCTTAAGACTCGACGGATTAACAAGTGGCATTAAAGTTATTATTTCGTTTCGCGGTGGGGAGCGTACACATTAAAAGCAGGAGTGCAGTTCGCTCGTTTTTAGACAGCCCCGTTGTCAAAACCACTTTGGTGATGTTTCGTAAAATTCGAACTGTAAACAAAGAATTAATGCATCTGAATACATTTATCATCCAAACTCGCCATCCAGCTGTGGCGTGACCATGGTTGATAATGATGACGACGGTGATGAATGAAAACGTAGTTTATACGCAATCAAGCTTGCTTCCCCCCAAATTATTGGGGGGGGGGGGGCGGCCTTTCGAAGAGGGTGCCACAGTGGTGAGATGTTAACTACCTCGCCTGGTGTACAGGAGATTGTAGATTCGATCCCGATCCTGACGCCTGCTGTATATTTGAAATGTGCATGCCTCTCTCCCCGTGATCGTGTGGACTTTTTTCCGGGTTCTCTGGGTTTTCCCCTCCACATTTAGAAACACGCGTTTGGAGTTTTTGGCTGCCGCTATGATAAATGTCCACGCGATAAGCCACTTCTTCGTTGGGCTGTCTCTTGTGGCCAGGTCGCTTCTGCAAAGGTGCTATAAGCTCAGTGGGCCTTACCTAGTAAAATACAAATAGTTTTTTTTTTAATCTGTGAGCGCCAACGGGTTCAAGTGTGCGCCACTTGTGGAACCGTTTGTCCCGATGAGACCATGCCAAGACCTCATCCGGCGAGGGGTTGGGTGGCAGTGCCTGGCAGCGGCGTCTTCTCATCGCGTGACCGCGTGAGCGACACTCTCATTAGACGCGGCATCTGTTGCGAGCGAGCGCGGAGCGAGCAGCCGTCACTTACTCACTTACTCCAAGGGTTCACATTGGACCCGCGTGCCGCACGGAAAACCACGTCGCTTAACAGACAGAAACTGAACCAAACTATGGTTTATTTTATTGTACCAGTTAAGGCCTGCTGAGGAGCGATCTGGCCGCAAATCATAACTCAACGGAGTGGCTGATCACGTGGAAATCTATAGCTGACACATACTCTAAACAGATGTTTATAAATGTGGAGGGGGAAAAAATCCGAGGGACCCGGAGAAAAATCCACACCACCAAGGGGAGAGAGGCACGCAAATTCCAAATATACAGCAGACCCACGACCTCCTGTATACCAGGCAAAGTAGTTAAAATCTCGCCACCGAAGCGAACGATTTGGAGTTGGAATGTGCGGCTCGCTTCATTGGAAGCGAGGTCACCCACACGGCGAGCGATCGCGTGGCACGAGGCTGCGATCATTCTGGCAGCGATGTTGGGATTGTGGTCGTGAAACGCTAAGGGCGGTCTTTTCGTTGGCTATGCCAGATTTCTTGTTGTCTGATGTTGCGTCTTTTAGAAGACGACATTTTTTACATTTGGAAATCTGGCAGTTGGCAGCGCGTCGCTCTCGCAGCAGAATAGCTCTTGAAGATGAACGGACGCTTTAGTTTATTCGAGTGTGCAGGCGGTGCGATCGCACAGGGACCCACGGGTTGGAGGGACTCAAGCTCCGATTGGCACGCTTGGCTACGTAAGTTGCAAACGAATTTGAACATGCATACACCGGGTTATGAAGAGGAGTGAAATTGGAGAGTGGGACCCCTTCTCATCCCTGGCACCAGGGTCCATGTCAACCACGACGCGTCACTGGAGATGGATGTCAGGACTACCTGGTCCCAAGTCGACCTCGTGTCCGTGCTCGGGGCACACCTGTTGGTACGCGCCGTCCAAAGATTGTCACGGGCTCGAATTGTGCCAAATGAAGTGAAAACTCAAGCTTTAAAAAAAACAACAACAACGCGTTTTCTTCGTGGTAGTTATTTGGCAAGTCAGGCTGAGACCATCAACTCGCTGCACCTTCAGCAACCGGTTTTGGTCACGGCTGGGCACCGGGTTTGAATCCAAGGAAGGTGTCAAGGGTGGTGCCACCGTAGCTCTCTGACCCCTCAACCCACCCAGCCAACCCCGAGGGATTCGCCTAATTTTAGGCAGGGCGGTATGTCAAAGAAAACAGCTGCTTGTGGTGGCCCAGAACAGCGCTTTCTTCATCATCATGAACACCATCATCATCATCATGCACAGGCCTTTTTTGTCCAACCTCTGCTGGATGAGGGCCTCCTCCACACGTCGTGCGGGTCACATGGGGCCATGGGGATTATGTGTCCTACTTAACCCCACGCTGGTTCGCGCGCCTTGGTGATGGCGTGGGAGCAGAGTACAGTACAATAATGGATTTTGCTGTACTGCTCTCCGCTGCCCACACCAGAGCCCCCCCACCCCACCGCCAGCAGCCAATAGCAACTTGTTTTTTTTATGCGAGGTTGGTCGCCCATCCAAACACGATCGAAGCTAAACCTCTTTGCGAACGATATGAGCATCGCCTTGTACCCCTAGAAGCCGGAGTATGAGACTATTAGACGTTGTCCCTTGAGCTGAACTGTATTTCTCTTCGAAACAGGATTATCTCCCCCCCCCCTACAATTATATCCCATT
Organism: Entosphenus tridentatus; assembly: GCA_014621495.2. Lineage (NCBI taxonomy): Eukaryota > Metazoa > Chordata > Hyperoartia > Petromyzontiformes > Petromyzontidae > Entosphenus > Entosphenus tridentatus. Next base: position 4,185,506 of record CM025640.2, read on the forward strand.
GTGTGCTCTCGACATCATCTCATGAGACGGAACGTTTCCATTCCGAAAATTCCCGGCGCGCAGTTTTAAACAAACCAATCAACGTCGTGTGGTCGGGATGGACGGCTCTGTGAAAGTGTCGTGGCGTGGGTTGGCGTGGGTCAGAGGTCGCAACCGGGTACCCGATACCCGTACCCTACCCGATACCCGGCTACCCGTACCCGGCCGGGTACGGGTAGCCGTTTGCGACCCTGGTGCGGCCGGGTACGGGTACGGGTAGACCGTGAGTCACTGGTGAGTAACTGTTTGTCACTCATTTCCCAACGTCTTGTCTCTTCTCACAATTCAAGTTCCTAGAATCAACCCACCCGCGCCTGCAACATGGCTTCATCCCAGAGGTCGCAATCAGGTACCCGATACCCGTACCCGGCCGTACCCTACCCGCACCCAGCCGGGTACGGGTAGGGTACGGGTACGGCCGGGTACGGGTACCCGTTTGCGACCCTGGTGCGGCCGGGTACGGGTACGGGTAAGGAATCAAAACCCGTTTGCGACCTCTGGCGTGGGTCCTGTGGTTGTACGGACGCGGCACGGGCTGGAGAAGAGTTGACGGAGCTGATGTGGCACGCGAGGGTGTGGAGCTGAGTGGACTTGCCAATGACCGGTACAAGCGGTGTCGAGATCGGCCGCTGTGGAGGAGGAGGAGGCTCGTGAAGGACGCTGCCTCTGGGCAGTTGGAGGCGGTCGTCCTCCAGCAACAACGGAGCGCGGAGGAGCGACGCTCACAACAACGATCGGAGCGATTGGGCGGCTAAAACACAGCAAGTTGGTACATTAGGGAGGCACAGCTGGTGCATCGGCCAGTCATCTCAAGTCAGTCAACCCATGGCACCTGGTTCTGTCCCGTGACCTCCTGCCTGCGGGCGTTCCACATTTCACGTGGCCTTCAAGTGCACATAGCCTGGCACGAGCGCCGTGGTGACGTCACCGCGAATGGCGGCTGTTGTGGTTGTAAGGAGTGAAACGGGGGGAGGGGGGGGCTCATGAGGCCACCTGTCCAATGCCCCCCCCCCCGCCAATAGACCGGCCCCTGTTACCCCTCTCACCCTTTCCCGCATCTCCGATTAGCACGGTTGGCTACGTACGGTGCAAAAGAAGTTCAACACACACACACACCCGTAGTTCGGCACTGTGCAGTTGCACCGTCTGCACACTCTAGAGCTGTACTGCACTTGTAGGATGGTGCTACGGAAGCAAAGAAGACTCGCAGTCGCACGGCATAAGTGGCGTTTAAAATGTAGTGCACGTTTCTTATCCATAATACGACACAGCCAATTAGTGAGGGTTGTCACGTAAATAGAACGTGCCAATTCGTTACTAAGTACAGCACTAACCGTCGTGTTGGAGAGTTACATCCGCAACATTTACAGAGTACGACGTTTCGCCAGTAATTACAACTAGCATCATCAGGCGAAAGTATCCTCCCCATCGTCAGTTTAACAACGTCGGCTTTCGCGATGGCATTGGCCGCGAAAGACTACGTTTCTTATATGCGAGTGAGCCCAGCAACAAAAACGATTTAAGTGGAAATTTTTACATTTATAAATATTTTATTTCATGGCCTCAATTTGATCGCTCTCGCACCCCAGGTTTTGTCAGGAACTCTGAAGGCCACCACGTGGTGCCTTGTCACCTCACATCGAATGACCCACCTCATCCTACAACGCCTTTAAACATTACTGTCCTCAGTGTGCCCGTTGCCGAGTTAAATAAAGGACACTGGTGCCTTGTTACAGTGTATACAACCAAAAATATGAGCGAACCTTTAATATGAAAATATAAAAAAACATCAAGAAAAGCCTCCGAGACAAGAGCGAGTAAGAGAGCATTGTATTATAGCATATAATCAAGAGACCAAAATTGAGACCATAAGTCTCTTTGATACCACATCATCACGGTCCTCAAATCCCTACTACTGCTTCCAAATTCAAGTCCGCATCAACTACAACATCGCCCTCACTGCCTTCAAGATCATCGGTGGAATCGGCCCCATCCCAACCGCTGCCTCTACTACTACCCAAACCTCTACTGCCCCTCCACGTGTCCACAGGGCTTTTCTCAAAATCATTGTGAAGCTCAGCTGGGAGGATTCTCCTCTGCAGCTGCCCCACCCCCCCACCTCCGTGGCTTGGAATTACCTAGGTCGATTCGGCCTTAAATAAGTGACAAAAAAATCGGCCAAGGAATTTCTCAACATACAGGGACCCAATTTGCCGGGCAACTTCATTGGACCATTTGGGCTGGTCCAAAAATAACAAATAAAACAATTGGGCCGGTGAGGTTGAATCTTTGGGGCTGCCGAATATACGGTACTTAATGCCAACTGAAAGCGTAAATAAGCAATGAAGCGTACACATTAGAGGTAACACAATATTTTTATTATTAAAAAAAAATTCTGATCACATTTGCAATTTTCCCCATACAGCCCGGCCCACCGTCTCTCGCAATGGACCGGCCCCACCGGGCATTCGCCCTGCAGACTGCTGCCCTCTGGCCAGCCCGGGCCTGAGCCATCGTCAGTACCTGGTGCTGTGCGTGAACATGACAACTTTTGGAGATAAATGCAGCCGAGGGTGCAACTGGTACCGGGCACATCACAGATGCTCGCTTAATAACAGAACTTGCCCCACCCCCCATGCCACCCCACAACAGCCCTTTGCAGCCTATAACAAACACGGCGTAACTTTGCTTTTATGTCAGACCCCCCCCCCCCCGTGTCGCCAAGGCGCGCATTCGCCCCCCAGACGGAACGGCGCTCGGCGAGTCCCCAGTGCAGGATGCGAGCGATGCTCCCGTGGGGTGTGGGGGGGTGGAAGCGATTCCTCGCCACCACAATCCACGACGCGCGGGATGGCTCTTCCTGTGCGCGCGTGTCCAGTTACACGGCTCATTAAAACGCCTCGGTTAGGTCTGCGTGTGTAAGTGTGTGTATATATCTGTATGTTTCATTTTTTTTGTATGTGTCTAGTTCAGGGGCGTCGGCAAACCCGCGGGCTACGGAGCCGCATGCAGCTTTATCAAGGGCCGCTGCTTCGTGACAGTTTTATTAAGGACCAGCACCGTCTCGCATTCACCCGCGTGTGCATTGGGCGGCTCTTGAAATATTGAGTGGGATTTTTTTTTTGGTACCAAATTCCCTGGACTAGTATGTACGAATGAATGTATGCAATAGCAGTGGCGTTTATTTGAACCACGCCTGGGACTCTCATAGGTCGACTCAGCCTCAAACGAGTACCTGGTGCGGTGTAAAAAAAAAACAGCGCCACTGGGGAGACAAAGGCGACCGGGCGTGGTGCTGGCCACCCACCCCCACGTGTGCCGTGCCGGCCTTCATATGTGCTCGCTAACAGCACTTGCCCCAACAGTCTGTTCAAGCTACAGGGGGGATATTTGTCTTGATATCTGTGTGTGTGTATACACTTGTGTGTGAATGTGCATGTAACTACGTGTCTTTGTGATGTGACTTTGGGGCGCTGTACCGTAGCCTTACATGAGTATCTATAGAGCGGTGTGAAACCACTCCATCCCTGATGGAGAGACGAAGGTGGCCGGGTGTAGTGCTCGCCAGACAATACCCCGAGTGCGCCTTAATAGGAGCTCGCTAACAGCACTTGTCCCAACACTACACAAGGTTACACAGAGGGACCTTTGTGTGTGTGTGTGTGTGCCCGCCTGTGTATGTACATGGGGAGCGGTAGGGTTGTGGTTAGCGCGCTGCGCAAAGAACCCTGCGACCTGAGTTCAATGCCCGGCCACAGCTAACATCAGTGGCTAGCGATGCCTGCACCGCCGGTTCTGAGCCCCACTCCCCTTCCCTCCGCTACCGACCCGCACGAACCGGCGTGGTGAAGTATGGCCATCAAAATAACCCCTCCACCGTCGGTCGGCGTGAGTCAGTCGCATCGGGAATCTAAGTAGCGACGACGAGTCGATGGCCGCGTGGGCTTGATGTGACATCTG
>CM025640.2:4245523-4261445 GCA_014621495.2 Entosphenus tridentatus
GCCCCCCCCCCCCCCCCCGTAGCCTTCGCAGCTTCTGGGAGACGGACGCCGATGGGAAGCCGAATATTTTTCGGGGTCGCCGATTAGCCTCGCGGATAGGCTGCGTGAATAATCGTCAAAGCCATCGTGGGGGTAAACTGGATGTGGTGTCCCGTGGCGTGGTGTCCCGTGGCGTGTCGTCCACCTGGCTCAAATGAAGCCCTTTCGCCGCAACAGAAGCGCCGATGACCTCGCTGGCGGTGCCACCTTTTGTTTTTCTTCGGTGTTCCCGAGTCTAATTGTCGTTGGGACGAGGTGGGACGAGGTGGCCCCTGATGGCTTTTAGTATTGAGCTGGGATGGCTGACATCCTGGGTTCGAATCCAGGTTTCAGTCGCCGACTATGGTGAGACCAGACGATGGTGAAACCAGACGGTGGTGAGACCAGACGGTGGTGAAACCAGTTTCTCGAGCACAGTGAGTTGATGGTCTCAATAATGTCCGCGCAAAAGAACCCGCCACGTTAAATTTGCTTCTGCACTTTGGGATACATTCCATTGCTGAGAATGAAACGCATCGGTTTGACTGCCGCGTGACAAACATTACTCTCGGTAGCAGAGCAGATGGGTGTGAAAGTGCCGTCCCCTGCTTTGTAGATCAGAGGTCATTTGCAGGGATTCTAGATTTGAAGCTTTCGTGACTGCAAGGATTCATATTCTTAGTTCTTTCGGTAAAGTCACGTAGGTAAAAAAAATGAAATTAATAAAAATAAAACAATAAAAAATCACGACGTTTCGGAGGCAACACAAGTCTCCGTCATCAGGTGGGACCGTCACAGCCAGATTAGCTGTGATTTTTTTATTAATTTCATTTTTTTTACCTACGTGACTTTACCGAAAGAACTAAGAATATTTTCAGGGATCTCAGAGGTAGCTCTGTGGTATCTGCTTCCGTGGGCCATTCTCTAACGCAGAAAGCTGCACTGCTCCGCGGGATCCGATCGCATCCTTCGTCATGTAACATGACGCTGATAGCGCAACCGGGATACACATTTGGGAGAGCTTTGGTTTGAAACGTCGGCGGAAACGATCGACCAAACATACTTAGACGCTGTCGATTACATTTCCTGCTTTGAATTACAACTTAAGGAGAAATTCAGCTTCAGCTGTCGTGCGCAACTTGTCACAGATTCGCATCATTAATGGCAGTGGTTGAGGGTTACGGAACGGTGGTGCCGTGGCCCGCGCACCTCGCTGTAAACCAGCCGGCCCGAGTTAAAATTCCCGGCCACGGATATTGTCAGTGGCGAGACATGACGGAACCTACCCCCCCCCCGTCCCTGCCACCCCCCTGCCCTCCCACTCACTCGCCACTGACGGTAAGCCGTTGCCAGTAATCAAACTCAGGTCGCAGGTTTTTGTATGTGTGGTGCGTGAACCGCTGCATTGCCACTCCCCACGAGATGAGCAGTATTATTATAACTTAAATATGAGAAATGCAGTCTTAGTTTATGGTGTATATTTTTATTTTTTTTAGTGAATTATTTTAACTTGTAAGTCCTTTATTAAAGCAAAGGAGCCTCGACTTACAATATAAATATATATTTATTTTAGAAGGTTCATACCGAAGTTGTTTGACCAATGTTTTTGTCCTCGTTCATTTGTGTAATGAGAAGTGGCCTTGAAATTCCTGATAACCCACGTTTGACAATTTTGCTTAATTCTAAAACTACACCACAAATGTATCAGGATTACACCGCAGCAGCAGCACTGATCATCGCTTCCCCCGACTGGCAGACTTAATTCCCCGCTTGCGGACCAGGTGTTTGAGTCACGCTGTACCGCACAGGGACAGCTGCTACTGGGGGTGCCCTTTCACACGTGCTGAGATTGCAATGTGCGGTGCTCGGAGACGCCCAGGCATATAGGAGAGCAGCTCTAACAAAAATGAAATAATCATTGGTAACATCGCATCTTCAATCGATTCTACATCATCTTCAGTTATCGTCTTTTCTTCAATGTGTCTTTTATAGTTTCGGACGATTTGTTCTGATTTCTAGCATCTCCCCCCCCCCCTCCCCACTTACAATGCACTGTGCATTACATAGCTATCAACCCACACGGCTTACCCGTATTCTTGTACAGGGAAATTGAGTTTGCACGTCCATACGGCTTACAGCCGTTTCAATAAGGGCAACAAAATGTCTGTGTTTCTCCCTTATGATTGGACTTTGTAGGATGAACGTTGAGATTTATAAAGGCACGATATGACCAATAAGGTCTGAATTGGCCTGTAATAAGATAGGCACTGATAAGGGGTTGACAGGGATGGCATCATGCTAAGTTAATGTCCTCGTTAAGGCGTTCCCATCGATTAGAACTCACCTCCGAACCCACGTTTGATTGTTCACTTTGCATCGTAATCCCCACAGAACTTGACCGCTATTTTCATCCACTTCAATCTGCCCGCCCTCAAAAAATGCCTTGATACTTTTTGGACCGTGCGATGTTGTGGGTTATCAGGTTTCTTTCAAGACTGCGATGCAGACTGCCAGTGTGCGCCTGTCCACTTCTGTGATTTCATTGCCGATCTTGCGACGTGTGTGTGGTTTAGGAGGTAAAGCGATTGTTTCGTTTTTGTTTTTTCATTCCTCAAAAGCTGAGTATTTACGCAGCAGATCTCTTCAACGGCGGTCACTTAACTGAAACCCCCCAGCATGCTTTGCATGCCAAGATGACTTTGTAATTCCCCGTGCGCATTCTGCACGGACTTCTGGTAAGGTGGTGAGTTTGTTTGCGTGCCTGTGCATTGCCTGTGTTTGTGCTATCGGTGCTCGTGTGTCCGCTCGCCACTAGAGGCCGCTACACACCGCACTGTTTAAACGTCGTCTAAAAAAAAACTATTCCTAAGTCTAATCACGATCCTGAGTTGTGACATTTGAATCGTGATTTTGGGGGCGAGTAATTGGATGGCTGATTGGTAGCGCGGTGGTGTAACTCTCGTTCCTCGCAGCACGAAGGACCTGGGTTCGCTTCCCGTCTCGGGTGCCTTTCTGTGCGGAGTTTGTATACAGGAATCCCTCGCCAACCTCCGATTTGCCAACCGCGGTTCAATGCATACACGGGTTTATTACTTGTATTCCAATGTTCCCACCGCGGGCCTGGAAATGTGCGTGTCCACGGGTAATCGCGCGTTGTTGAGGAAGACACATGGCGTGTGTGATAATATAACGCATCGTTCTATTGCAGCATCACATTGCAGTGCGTGACGCTGTGTAGCCGATCAGCTGATGTCCGTCTGTTGTGTTGTCCTGCGTTGTAATTCTCGCGGCGCGTAGTCCGTGTCGCATCGAACCACATTCACGTTGATGTAGCAGCCCTGTGATCGTGGACCCGAAGCGAGCAGCGAGTGGTGAAGGTGGGCGTGTTGCGTCTGTGGCCCGGAGGAAGAGGGGAGGGAGGTCATAGTCGTGGTTCTTTCGGTAAAGTCACGTAGATAAAAATAATAAAAAATTGAAAATAAAAGCAAAAAACCCACAATAAAAATCGTCAAATAAATTTCGATTTAAAGCTTTCGTGACTGCAGGGATTCATCTTCTTGGTTCTTTCGGTAAAGTCACGTAGAAGGGAAATAAAAGAATAATATGTTTTATTTTTATTGTATTATTTCCCTTCTAGGTGACTTTACTGAAAGAACCAAGAAGATCGTAAAATAAATTAAAATAAAATTTTATAATGAAGGAGGGGAGGGAGGCTGAGCCCCTCATAACCACCCCTTCCCTCCATCACCTCATTGTCATTAATATTAAACGTATTTAAAGTTGTAATGTTTATGTTTTATAATGTTTACGTTATTTATTCGGTGTTTAGTTCAAGGGGCAAGTTACGCCATGACGATTCTGACCGCGGCCACGGGTCGCCTTCACCCCATTACGGTATTTCCCGTGCGTCTTTCGTCTTATCAACCGCGGTTTTGCCTACCACGGGGGTCTTCAGGAACATAACCCCCGCGATGAGCGAGGGACTGCTGCATTCTTCTGTCTGCGTGGGTTTCCTCCCGTAGCTCAAAAATAAAAACCACAAACTGTAGCTGGTATTGGCCAAAAACATCCCAATAAAGGCCATTTCTACATAGGACTTTTGATCCGAATCATAGATTATAGGTTCCCATGACAATTCTCCTTGTTTTTTTCTAATATCACGTAATGAGATTTATTTTACAGGGCGTAAACATTTCTCACGGAATATTTTCTTTTGCCAAGGGCGCTGGGTAGACTGGAGTCGGTGACACGTGACGAGTCGCCACTCCCCGAGATGCATTGTGGATGTTGTGCGCCCGGGTGGGGAGATATTTGTCCGTGTCGCTGCTTCACAGGAGTCGGTGGCACGCGACCAGTGGCCACAGCCGTAGCGAGTTGCATACTGGATGTTGTGTGCCGGGGACGGGACTATATATTCCTGGTTACCTACCCGGGCAAAAACGGCTGAAATAAAACCCTGGTTATTCGATTATTTGTGTTGCTAGCATGACTGTGAATACGAGTGGCCACGTGTCTGTGTGTTTGCTATGTCTGCCTTTGGCTGAACAATGTATTCAATAAAACACGTGAACGTGCATTTGTGTGTGGGCAGTTTTCCCATGATGGCAGTACACCAATGGAATCTTGAATCTAGCTGTCTCGGAGATTTGAGTGTCACCCCCGTCGTATTATGTGATGGGTTTCTTCTTCGGGTTCTCTAGATTCCTCCCACATGAAGCCAAACTCTCATTACTCATGGAATTCATGGCCAAACATCCCCCAATGTATCGTACCCCTCTTGTAGTAGAGTCCTGAGACTCGGTAACGCGTTTCTGGATAAAATGAATGGAAAAGTTATTTGAATAGTATTACTGTAAGTCGTACAATTGTTGGCATTTCGGACTTTTTTTTATAGTCACCGTGTCAATTCAAATGATATCCACTAGGTGTCTGTATGGGACAGGGCATGGTTTCCGTGCACTATTACTCTGTTGTGATGATGGAGTTTTCCTTGTCGTTTAGCAAATTTAATTTTTGTTGTATGGTCCAGGCTAATGGGCTCCATGGTGTTAATGCACAAACATGGTTCCCAGAGGCAGACTTTGCAGCAGTGAGCATTGGTGGCTATACCGTGTCGATGAGTCCTAATGAGGATGAAAACCGATCAACAATTTGTCTATATTCTTGGTTCTTTCGGTAAAGTCACGTAGGTAAAAAAATTAATGTAATTTTTTTACCTACGTGACTTTATGAATCCTTGCAGTCACGAAAGCTTCAAATCTAAAACAATTTGTCTATCACTGCATCGCTGCTGCTGCTGCAGTGTTTTACATTTGCTACTTTATTTTGATTGGTGTCCTAAGACAAGATGACCACAATGCACTTCTACAGGAAATGCTGATGGTTTTCATACCTGATTTTTACACGTGTTGGTGTCTTGCTTGAAGCGCACGGTTTTTTGCCACCTAAGTATCGTAGGTGGTGGTTTAGAGGTGTGACGGTGGTTGATTGGTAGTCGTAAAGTTAGTTGCAGGGGAGTGTGGCGTTCGTGAGGATGGTGTTGGCAGTCACGATGGAGGTGGTGATAACTGTGGCGTGTGAAATCGCGTCGTCGGCGGTGGTTGTGGTTGCAGTGGTGGTTCTTTGGTCGAGGCGAGTGTGGTGTTCGTGGTATTAACAATGGTTACCGTAACGAGTGGTAACCAACGACGTCCACGGTGATAGTGAAAGTGGTGGCAGAGCTGGGCCCAGAGTGGTGGCAATTTTTGTTAACGATGGTGCGACTGGGGTTGGTGGTAGAGATGGTGATCAAGGTTGATGGACATTGTCAGATCGAGTCGGGTTTGAGGATGGTAATGATGGAGGTAGTTTTCGTGGTGGTGGTGGTGGTGCTGATCGTTTCAGTTTCATTTATTAGGTATAACCCTGTGAGCCATGCGGTTCTTGACTCGGGTGCAACCGCAACAAAACAAAAACATGAACAAGGAACATCTTAAAGTGACTACACGCAACAGAAAAAATCCTACGCACAAAGACAAATAACCCTCCCGTGTAGCCTTAACAGGCTGCTGGGGCAAGTGCTGTGAACGAGCACTCATGAAGGCCGGCACGGCACACGTGGGGGTTGGTGGCCAGCACCACGCGCGGCTGGGAATAGCAACTCGGTCGCCGGTCTCGCCCGGCAGTGCGCTAACCACTGCGCCACCGCTCTCCCCCCCCCCCCCCCCACATATTTGCACACACGCACGCGCACACACACGCGCGCGTGCTCGTGCCTGCCATATGCGCCGCGTGCCAGCAGTCCTTTCATCAGACAGGGCGACAGATGCGTGGCCTGAACAGAGACCGGGATCAGGGACCAAGTATGTGTGTGTGTGCGTGTGTGTCATTGTATGTGTGTCATTGTATGTGTGTCAGTGAATGTGTGTGTGTCATTGTATGTGTGTGTGTCAGTGTATGTGTGTGTCAGTGTATGTGTGTGTGTCAGTATGTATGTGTGTGTGTCAGTGTATGTGTGTGTGTCAGTATGTGTGTGTGTCAGTGTATGTATGTGTGTGTGTCGGTGTATGTGCGTGTGTCATTGTATGTATGTGTGAGTGCGTGTGTCAGTGTATGTGTGTGTCAGTATTTTTATGTGTGTGTGTCAGTGTATGTGTCAGTGTATGTATGTGTCAGTTGTGGGGAGCGGCAGTGTAGCGGTTAGCGCCCCGCGCTACGAACCTGGCGATTATCTGAACCGGTCCTGGGCCTCCCCTAGGTCGACTCAGCCTCAAATGAGTACCCGGTGCGATGTGTAAACCTCGCCACTAGGGGAGACAAAGCCGGCTTTCATAGGTGCTACTCGCTAACAGCACTTGCCCCTACAGTCTGTTAAGGCTATACGGGGGATCTTTGTCTTTTGTGTGTGTGTCAGTGTGTGTGTGTCAGTGTGTGTTCGTAACGTGTCTCCCGAATGCTGATGCCACCCACCCACCCACACCCTCGTGTGCCGTGCCGGCCTGTTTCTGGGTGCTGTTCGCAAACACCCCCCCCCCGCTCCTCCAGCAGCAGCCTGTTGCAGGCTCCGCGAAGTGTGGGGAGGGAGATCTTTGTCTTTGTGTGATCCAGGGTTGGGGGGAGTTGGGTGGAGGTAGCGGAGGGGTTAGCGCCACTGCGTTACGATCCCGGCCACAGCCAACATCAGTGACCAGGCGTGGTGAAGTATGGTCTATCAGCCGTTGTATGCGCGGTATGGATTGTGTACGTGTTTGCCTATGTCATTTGCATCGATATGTATGTTCCTACGTGTGTGTGTGTGTGCACGTATCCACGTCTGTTTGCGAATACATGCATGTAAAAGTATCCTCGTGTCCGTGTGTGTGTGTAAGCTACCGGGGAGCGTTCGTGCAGCGATTAGCGCGCTGCGCTACGAACCCGGAGACCCGAGTTCGATTCCCGCTCACAACTCAACACCGGCGACAATTATCCCAACCCAGTACTGGGCCTCCCCTAGGTCGCCTCAGCCCCAAATAAGTTCGTCGGCGTGTTAACATCGCCACGAGCGAGACAAAAGGCGGCCGGGCGTGGTTGCTGGCCACCCTATCCCGTCGTGTGCCCTTCCGCCCTTCGTAGGAGCTCGCTGACAGCACTTGCCCCAAAATGATGTGAAGGCTATACGGGGCATCTTTGTCTTTGTATTGTGCGCGCGCGCGTGTGAGTGTGTGTGCGTGCCATGCTTTATGAGCACAGGGTGATGGGGGGGGTGATGGAGGATGGGGTTTGTATAGACGCGTGCAAGTCGCACAAAGCGTGGGGCACAATGTGGGAATTTACAACTGTGGGGGGTGGCGGGTGGGGGAGGTGGGGGGTGGCGGGTGGGGGGAGGGGGAATTAGTGCGGGGAGGGGAAGGTAGTAGGGGGGGCAGAGGAGTTGTGGAGCTGCAGAGGCGACGGGGGTTGTTGCGTGGGTGATGTGGAGGAGGCTCCGTGGTCAGTGGGGAGGCAATCCGCCCTCCAGCAACAACAACAACAACGGGAGGGACAGAGGAGCGACGCTCACAACAACGGGCAGAGCGCGCGGCCGATAAAGTGTAAGCAAGTTGGCGCAGTCGGGGGGCACGGCTGGTGCATCTGCCAGACATCTGAGTCGTCGGTCGACCCACGGCACCTCGGTCTGTCCCGTGACCTGCCGACGGGTGTTCGACACTTCCCGTCGCCTCAAAGTGTACCTAGCCTGGCACATGTGCCGATGTGACGTCGCCGCAATTTAGTGGCGAATGGCGGTTGTTGTTGTTGACGGAGCTGTCCCGTTACCTCCTAGCGAAGCATCGGGGTGACGTTTATAAATCACCATCATCAACATAATTGTCGTCATAATCCCATAGCTCTCGCGACATCAGCTTTCGAGAGCTAATTACAGAAACGTGGAGAATAAAAAGCACTCTCAGCCTCTCTGTGCGTTCTGCAAACCAAAACAAACTCCCCATCAGCACTTCCTGAACAAGTGCATTGCAGGCCTCTGCTGCTGCTGATGAGCCCTAATTATGACGAAACCGGCCCAGGGTAGTTGTCTTATCGCTGGCACTATCAGTCAGTCACATTGGCTGAAACATACCGTGATGTATTTGAACAATCTCGGACTAAACTTAAGTCACTCAGAATTAAATCTATTTGCTGATGACACTGTCAATGCGAGTATCAGGTAAATCCCCAAACTAAAGTCAAACAGAATCTCCAACACGATTTCGATTCAATTCAGCACCAATTGCAAGCACTAAAATGACTAAAATCCTCCAGGAGAAATACATATTATGATTCGTGGACCACAATGCAGTTCTTCAAAGAACTGCTGATAAATTTCGATTTAAAGCTTTCGTGACTGCAGGGATTCATCTTCTTGGTTCTTTCGGTAAAGTCACGTAGAAGGGAAATAATAAAATAATAAAACGAAAACATAATAAAATACAATTCTCAAAAATATTATTACTTTATTATTTCCCTTCTACGTGACTTTACCGAAAGAACCAAGAAGATGAACTGCTGATAGTTTTTTTTTAAAATGTTATTTTGCATAATGCACAGAGCCTGTGTGTGCCTCTGACACGTGTTCGTGTGTTGTTCGAAACGTAACTCCCCTGCACGCCACATTGCATGCCCCTGGCGTTGTCATTCGCAGATGTTCCTAATACGCGAGCCACTCCGTCTCCATAGGATCACAGGGCGGGTAGGAGAAAATCAATATCATCCATCAGAGATAATCCAATCAGTGTTATACATTGAGGTTCTCTAAATCCTATCTGTGTCTCGCTGTGTCTCCATCAAATTTAAATTGATGGGTTTGTACGGAGAGATCCACCACGGTGGAGACGGAGCAATTCAATCAATTCGTGTCCCGGAGCGAGATGGATTGTGGCATCGCAGGTCTTCATCCAGCAGTAGATAGACAATGGCTGCTACTGATGATGATGATGATGATTATCTTGCCTCCGATCGGCACGGTTGGCTACGTACGGTGCGAAAGAAGTTCAACGTACATACTCGTTGAGCTGTGTCGGGTGGTGGCGGGTTTAACGACACATATTTACGCGATCTAACCTCACAAACCTATTGCATGGATACATGCATCAAAATATCTACTCGTATATAACACATTATCATTACGACAGCGACAACTATGATCGCAATGACGATTATGACGATGACGTCAGGGCAGTGGCATGGTCCCAGCGGTGGCGCGTTCGCCGCTTCTCGTTGCAGCAGCAGCAGACGCTCGCGGTCCGAATCCAGCGGGCCTCCCTGGTTACTACTGCGGTTGTGCGGTGTTAACGGGGAGATACCACGTGCCGTCTGCTTCGATCATGGTGGACGTTGAAGGTCCCGTGACCACATTCGAAAAGGGCGTCCCCATTGGGTGTCGGCGTCACACTCCAAATGTGCCCACATTGGAGCTATTCAACTGCCAAAAAAAAAGACTCGATTTGGATGATGCATGGAAATATCGCCGCCTCGAGGACACTGGTGGAACCATCCACCGCGTCACTACCACCACCAGGGCGATGTTTCACCGCATCTCCTTCACCAATGGAAAATAAAAGACACGAGCCAATGGCCGTGCGACTGCGACCGTGCCAACTGTGGGCCATGCAAAAACCCAGAGAGACACATCGAGATACACAGAGATCCACAGAGATAGAGTGACATAGAGACCCATAGAGATACATTCAAGACACGCCGCAGTAGTGCGATTTTGGCCCCATGCAGCCCAAACTAGGAAGCGTAAACTCAACCCGCTGTCGTGTGCGCTCCCTCGACAGAGGAGGAAGAGCAAAACTATACGATACGTAGAGAGACCTACAGAGAGACCTTTAGAGAGACCGAGATAGAGACCCATAGAGAGATACGTTTGAGACACAAGGCACAGCAATGCGACTGTATTCGTGCAAGCCAAGCTATGGACAGCGCAGTAACACCCACGTTGGTCTGGCACTTCTTCAACGGAGGAGGAGGAACAGCGAAACGACACGAACTCTTTTCGATTTAAAGCTTTCGTGACTGCAGGGATTCATCTTCTTGGTTCTTTCGGTAAAGTCACATAGAAGGGAAATAATAAAATGATAAAAATAAAACATAATAAAATAATTATCACGACGTTTCGGCCACAACGCAAGACGCTGTCTTCCCGACAGACCTGTTCTTCACCTGAGGACGGCTGCTTGCGTTGTGGCCGAAAAGTCGTGATAATTATTTTATTATGTTCTATTTTTATTATTTTATTATTTCCCTTCTACGTGACTTTACGGAAAGAACCAAGAAGACACGAACTCTCTCTCTGTGTTTGCTGAAGCCCTCTTGTACGTGGCCAGCAGCAGCAGGAGCTCGACATTGGTTGGCATCTTGCCCCTGAACCACATCGCTGCTGCCATCATGCGCAAAGATAGTGCAGAAGCGAGCGTAAACACAAAGAAGAAGTTAAATAAATACTATTCGAGAAGAGATCGTATTCCCCCCAGGTAGCTCTCGCGGCTCATTTCGCCGCGATTAATTAAACACCGGCTGATTATCGCCTTGGCTTTAGGTCGGGCAATTAAAGCTGTACAAACACGCAGCCGGCTCACCGCCCCCCCCCCTCGCTACGGATGCGTTAACAAACAGGGCCGTGTCTAATCAGAGAGGTTTCCTGTCCCTTGTCTTAAACCTACATTCGTAATTAAGTCATTTGTTTTTATAACCCCCCCCCTTCCACTCTGTGTCACACAGAGACCCACAGACTCACGGAGAGACCCACTGACTCACGGAGAGACCCACGGACTCACGTGGAGACCTATAGACTCACGTGAAGACCCACAGCCTCATACAGAGACCCACAGACTCACACAGAGACCCACAGACTCACACAGACTCACACACAGACCCACGTGTTTTCTCACACAAGCAGTGGGCACACGCCACGTGCTCGTTGTGTTTTGCTGAACATCTCCCCGCCCCCGCCCCCCGTAACCACCAAAGACAAGCAAAGACAAAGATCCCCCTTGTAACCTTAACAGACTGTTGCGGCAAGTGCTGTTAACGAGCACCACCCACGACACCCGGCACGGCGCACGAGGGGGTGGTCGTGCCAACACCACGCCTGACCGCCTTTGTCACCCTCGTTGCGATGTTTACACACCGCAGCAGGTGCTCATTTGAGGCTGAGTCGACGTTCGGGGAGGCCCAAGACCGGTTCAAATAATCGTCACCGGTGTTGGCCGTGAGCAGGAATTGAACCCGGGTCGCCGGGTTTGTAGCGCGCCACCTCCGTCTTACCTCCCCCCTTATCCCCCCCCCCTCCCCTCCAGAACCCCAGACTCCCATTACCCCCTCTCCATCCACCCCCTCCCCTAACCCTAATGAATACCCCCCTCCCCCACCGTCCAGCCAACCCTTACATCCTCGTGTTATTCCGCCTGGCTGGCCAGTGTGAAATGCAGGGAAGTTCCTTGCAATGAATTCGTAAAAAAGTAGATAATTAAAAGCCATCATTATCATCGGCCATGATCAGGGGTCGGTAACAAAAATAACAAGAGACATGTTTTCCGAAGTCGGTAAAAAAAAACCCAAAAAAACCTAAATACAGGGTGCTTCAAAAACATGTGAACACTTCTGAGAATTTGCGACAATAGCCACAAGCAATGTGTCTCTGGGCTCTGGAGACCACCTGGAGAAGATTCCAGGCACGCGTTGACGACGACGGTGAACAAGTGGAGATAAGTCTGGCGGGCGCCTGATGAAGCTGCTTGTAATTACTGGCGAAACGTCGAACTCAGATTGTAAATGTTGTGGCTTGGCTCTCCAACACACCGGTTAGTGCTGTACTAGTACACTACACTATACACTACACTACTCTACACTATACACTAGTGCTGTACTAGTATACTACACTATACACTACGCTATACACTACTATACACTACACTATACGCTACTATACATTAGTGCTGTATAAGTAACGAATGGACATGTTCTGTTTCCGTGACAAACATTACTAGTTGGCTGTGTCGGGTGGTGGCGGGTTTAACGACACATACATGTACGCAATCTAACCCAAAAAAACCTCTATTATGGAATTGGAGACTGACAATTTGAAGCTATTAACATACATTTGTTATCACGTTACAGTGTATCATTATCCGTTCTTTTCCCCATTAAAATCGATAGTCCTATGCAAGTGTTAACATCTTTTTGAAGCACCCTGTTTTTCAACAACGACGTCACGTGTTCGCAACGCACACCGCGTGGCAAACACGTGACGGTGGCCCTTTAACGAGTGACGTCACGAAGCAGTCCTTGAAGAGTCACCGCACGCGGCAGATGGCCGACCCCTTGGCCACGACCAATCCACGGCTGGGTGAGGCCTTCCCCGGCACCGTGTCCGTCATGGGGTTGGGTTGGCCGTGCTTCCTCACCATGCTGATCGAGGCGGGTTGGTGGACGAAGCGGTAGGAGACGTCACTCACACAGAGACGTCAACCGTGGCCGCAAATCGCGCTTTGAAGACTGTCGAGTTTAGAGCGCGGTGCTCTAACCACTGCACCACCGCTCCACTCCCACATTTGTGTTTTTTTTATATGATGATATATATTTGAACAACGTCGGAAACGACACTGATGCAGGTGATAACATCACACTGTTGTGTGTGTGGGGGGTGGGGGGCGGTATAAATCAAGACTGGGTGCAGCATGTGCGGGCAGTGTGGTGGATTTTGGGGTAAGTGTTCGGGAGGGTTTAGATTGTATCACGTTTTATTATTTCCGCCGAATGAGAGCCAATTTAAATGAAATGGCTATCTTCCATTGAGCTGTCGAGGGTGAGAACTTCCCCGCGTTTCTGTTGCCACGTCTGCGGTGACGTGCGCTTAAGTCGTTAACCAAACAGAGCACTTGGGAAGGATACAACTGTAAACTTTATTTTTGTAACGATTTTTATTTTTTATTTTACCAGCTAAGGTCCACTGAGCTATGCAGCTGTTTTTCAGCAGCGACCTGGCTCTATCACAAATGATAGCACCAACGAAGTGGCTTATCACGTGGAAATGTACGGCAGACAAATACTCTAAACGCCGTGACGTTGATTCGAAATGTGGAGGGGATAAAACCGAGGACCCGGAGAAAAATCCGCGCGACCACGGGGAGAGAGAGAGAGGAGACACCGCAAACTCCAAATACCGCAGCAGGAGTCAGACTCAGGATCGAACCCACGACCTCCTGCATACCACGCGCGGGAGTTAACGTCTCCTAGCCACCGCTGTGGATGTGGGTGCGAATCGTGCAACGACGAGGAGGGGTGGTAGTGCAACGGGTTATGTCCGCACGCATGTTGAACTTGTTTCGCACCGCACGTAGCGAACCATTGCTCATCGCTACGCTACGAACCCGGAGACCCGAGTTTGATTCCCCGCTCATGGCCAACACCGGTGACGATTATCTGAATTGGTTCTGGGCCTCCCCCGAGGTCGACTCAGCCTCAAATGAGTACCTAGTGCGATGTGCAAAGGCGTCCGGGAGTTGCCGTGCCAACCCCCTCGTGCAAGTGGTGCACCTCCGATTAGCACGGTTGCATACGTACGGTGCGAAGGAAGTTCAACATACACGCATACGGTGAACGGTCTTATTTTATTTCACCCACACGTGTTTCTGTACGCATACATGCTACGTGTACATCCCTTTGTAAAATAAATCCACTGCTGGGCAAAGGCGCTTCGGGTCGTGGGGGTTATTTTATTCCACTTGACCACACCGGTCATTGTTGGTTGTTGTGAAGGGTTGGGTGGACATAGAAGTACAGGACAACAGTGGGTTTCTGCTGCATTGCTTTTCTACTGCCCACTATGCAGCCCCTTCCCCCTCCCAAGCAGTAGCCTATAGCACCTACCCATATGGCGGTCGCCCATCCAATCACTAAGCCAGGCCCAAATTCTGCTCAGCTTCTGAGATCTGGCGAGATCGGACACATTCCGGCTGATGTGGCGATTTGGTTTTAGATTTGGGGGTTTGATTTCACGTGGAATATTTGCGAGGGTCCCCCTAACCCCACCCCCCACGGCCCCCCCCTCCCCTCCCGATAACAGAGATTGTATGGGGGGGGGAGGGGGGAGAGACGGGTGGGGGGGGAGGGGTGGGAATATTTTCCAGAGCTCAACACCGGACAGTTCTGGCTCAAGCTAATCTCTGGTTATAGGCAATTTGCAGCACACCCTGAGTGCAAACTCCGGATTAAAGGTGGGAATTTATGGCACAAGATGCCACGTATTTTGTTTTATTGCCGATTCACGTGGCAAACTCCCCCCCCCCCCCATGACATTTACCGGGAGTTGAGCTGTGAGTGAGTGTTCAACGCGCAAACACAATCAGCTCCAACAGGCAGCGTTAATGTTTAACTCGGGGAAGCAAACAGGGAGCCGAGTAAGAGGATGGAAACATCGAGTGGTGACCGTGATAGAGGCAGCGTGGAATATTGGTCAAGAGGTTTTTTTTTTATTCCTGCTCAAATGACCGATAAGGGATGGAGGTGGGGGAGGGGAGGCATTGCAGTCCCACGAGCTCGGAAATAGAAATCGGCACCACTTACAGAAGCGACGCTTTGGTCGTTCCCATTTTCTTCAACCGGGCTGATACGATGTCCTGACCGCGCTGTATTATTCGATAACGCACCCGACTTCAAGTGGTCACCGACTGACGACCACCGTTTGTTCGGCCGCTGCATCTCCGCCACCGCTCGTTCGGACTTTTTTTTGGTGGCGAAGTTCAACCTCTCCGTTTACAGCTTTGAGCCGGTGGTGGGAAATTCCACGTTGCTATGGCAGAGGGGGGTGGGCGGCGAGTGTTTCCTGTTGGACCACCAGCTGTTGACTTTCCCGTGAAATGGTGACTCTCGGCTGAGTCCCGACGATGTCGGAAGGGGCTCCACTGGAGATCCAGAGAAGCCCTTCGAACCATCACGCACCACGTACGTTTCAGGTGATCCCTGCAGCCACGAAGGGTCGCTACTGTGAGTGGTAACCTGAGAACAGACACTTGCGTGCAATTTACGATTCGATGCGTTTCGTCGCGAGCGAGTGAACGGAAAAACGAATCGATGCATCGTTTTACACCCTCCCCCCGTCTCTCGTTGTATTTACCGCATGTTGGACTTCTTTCGCACCGTACGGTAGCCATCCCTGCCAATAGGAGGTTGCGATGGGCCTTCTCGCCGCTTGCAGATGTGAATTCGTGTTTGCCATTACTCGCCCCCCCCCTCCCCTTCTCACTCGCCTCCTCTCCCATTAAAGGAATGAGCCGGACACAAATGAGCGACATTTACGACCCCTCCCCCACCTCTCACCCCTCCTCCTCTCTCCCCCCACCCGCCCCTCCCCCACCTCTCACCCCTCCTCCTCTCTCCCCCCACCCGCCCCTCCCCCACCTCTCACCCC
>CM025640.2:4322352-4333609 GCA_014621495.2 Entosphenus tridentatus
AGCGAGCGAGTGGACGGGCGAGCGTCGTTCTCTCGCGCTATGACGAAACCCCCCCGCCCGCCCGCCCCCCCCCTCGCTACAAAGTTTTTTTGCCTTCGCGTCCACGTTGCTGGCTACTACCCCCCCCGCTCCCCGTCCCTCCACGCGTTCTTCGTTCCGTCTCTCTCGATGTGGTGCCAGGCGCTGTGCGGGTCACGCGCGTCTCTGCACACTCGTCACCGCGTTTGTGCCGTGGAAATGGCAACTTTGTTTTGACGGCGTCAAAGTATGAAAAAAAACAGGAATGGGCTTGACTCGGTTTCCCCATTTTTGGCAATAAAACAACAAGAGGTATGAAGATGCGTTGTTGGTTCTTTCGGTAAAGTCACGTAGATAGAAAAAAATAAAGCAAAAAATAAAATATCACGGCGTTTCGATCGCAACACAAGCGAGTCGGCCTCTTGTGTTGCGATCGACACGTCGTGGTGTTATTTAGTTTCATTTTATTTTTCTACCTACGTGACTTTACCGAAGAACCCAAGAGTATGGATTCCTGCGGTCACGAAAGCTTCATATCAAGATGTTAAAACGCCCACTAGAAAGTCGATGCTTATGGTATCGAAGACGAGGCGGATATAATTATCGGATCATGTTTATTTACATGTTCACCACAAACACTATGTGCAAAAGGTTTCTATTTGGTGTTTTATTATCTTAACAGCAATTTTATTATATTCTTTCTTTCGGTAAAGTCACGTAGAAGGGAAATAATAAAATAATACAAATATAAAACAATACAAATTCTCACGACGTTTCGACTGCAACACAAGCAATCATCATCAGATGTGAAATCCACGGCAAGAAATTTTGAAAAAAAAAAACTTAATTTTTTCAGCCTTTGTTCCATTGTCCCCTTTCGGTGTTTGCGGCGTTGCAGGCAAACGAAATTCGCACCGCTAAAAACTCACTACTTTGGCCACGTTGCTCCGCTGCTTTCTATTTTCATCCTTTGTATTTACTCCGCGCGAACTCTTCCACCACCACCACCCCTCTCCTCGCTTTGATCTCAGTCCGCCTTCAACAGCTGCCCCGAGGCGCACAGCGGCACACGCGCGCACCGTGGGACGATCGTGGCGTGGTTCCTTGGGCACGTGGCCCTAATCGGTGGTCGTTATCGCCTGTCTGCGTGTCCTTTCAATTGGGAAGGCGTGGGGGGGGGTGGTGTATGCATGGCGGTGGTGTAGCGGTTAGCGCGCTACGCATTGAAACCGGCGACCCGGGTTCGATTCCAGCTCACGGCCAACATCGGTGACGTTTATCTGCACCGGTCCTGGGCCTCCGCTAGGTCGACTCGGCATCAAATGAGTACCTGGTGCGATGTGTAGCCATCGTCAGTAGGGAGACAAAGGCGGCCGGGCGTGGTGCTGGTCACAAACCCCTCGTGTGCCGTTCCGGCCTTTTGTTCCCCCCCCCCCCAAGCTATCAGCTGATAGCACTTGCCCCAACAGTCTGCTAAGGCTACACGGGGTATCTTTGTCTTTGTCTTTGCAGCTACCCGGAAAGAAGAGGTGGCCGGGATTCGAGCGAAGTTCCCCACTAAAGTCCCGGTCAGTTCCCGCTCTCTCTCCTGCTCTCATCGTCGTCATCGACCTCGGCCACAGCACGAAGAGAGGGAGAGATTGTTAATTATCTAACGTGGTGGTGATAATTATGGTTGTTACAGCGCAGTAGGGAAATATTTATATACATTATGTAAGTTTAACTTCTTCCGCACCGCACATAGCCAATCGTGTTTAATTGGAGGTGCGGGAAAATATTCGTGGTGCTTAATTGGTGTTGTAATGCAGAGGGGGGATTTATATCATGTGGTGGTGAGTGTAGTGCAGAGGGAGAGACATCTGTGTAATGTAGTGGTGGTTGTAGTTAAGACACCGAGGAAGAACGTGTGGCTTGGGAGGCCCACACGACACGGGCTCTAAATCATCCGGACGTGAGAACTGAGAGACGGCTTTGGGCAGGACGCGCTGCTCGATGAGACGACGATGTTGATGACGATGACGTTTCCCAATGGCTGGAGAAGCCATTGGAATTGCAACCAGCAGAGGGAATGGACTCGAGGTTGGTAGCAGCAGCAAGCCCGCGGGCTGTGGGTTTCGTGAGACGGCGAGTGGGTGGCCACGGAGCCGGTGATGTATTTTGTCGGTGGCTGGGGCTCAAGATTATGAGACGCGTAACGGGGGGTTTGCACCTCCTTAAAATGTTTGTAATTCTACTTTCATTTTCATAGTGATTTAATTGTCCTCTAATTTGCACCGATATCGCCTTTTGTATTGCTGTGACTCGCTGACCTTCCCCGTACAGGACATCTATGATAGAGCTTCATAGCTCATCAGACTTCCACCTAGGGAAATGAAGATTACAATTCTGAGTTTTAAAAACAAAATAAAATCTGTAATAATAACCTACGACGAGTTATGATGTGACTGTAGTGGTGGGTTGATGCATTCGCATGATGCAAGGGGACTGTGAGGAATGAGAGGGGTGGGGGAGGTGTTAATGGTGTCGGGTGATGTTGTGGTTGTGTGGGTGTCCCTCCAAGGTGATTGTGGAGCGCTACTCACGGGAGAAAACGCTTCCTCCTCTCGACAAAACCAAGTTCCTGGTACCTCGAGAAGTCACCATGAGCCAGTTCGTCAGCATCATCAGGTGAGCCTCACGGGGGGGGGGGTGGGGTTGGAGTGAGCACCTGTAGCGGTCGTCACCGATGTGAGCAGTAGTGAGGAATCGAACTCTGCTCGCTGGGATAATGGAGCAGTTCGTTAACCACTGCGCCACCACTCCAGATCTATCACTCCCCCTCCCGTCCTCCATGTACTTTATCGGTCTTCCAATACCGGGGGCCCTTGCTCAATCCACTGCTGGATGGAGGGGGGTTACCAACTCTGGTCAAGCCATTTGCGATGTGAACGGAATCGCAGTCGCATTGATATTACCGGCATGCACTATTTGACATCGGCCGCGTTTATTTTAAAGATTGCTATTACTCGTTGTAAAATACGCAAATAACATTTGTTAATTTTGATTTATCCTCGACTGCTTCCTCGTCCGTTTCCATCCTGCGAATGAGATAAGCTCCCGTGGCATTTGTTGGGAAGCGTCTCGTAAGCCCCCCCCACCGATTTCATTCCCCCTGACTCGTGTTTCGTTCTCTTACCTTTGTGTTGTGGTCGTCCGTGATGTCCACGTGGTGGTCTGGTGGTGGTGGGTGTGGCTTCGTCTATTGATGGGGCTGGGCCACCGTGGCGTCCGTCCCGTGGATTGGTCGACTGACTGATTGGACAACGACCAATCGGCTGCTCGCCCAGGAACCGCCTGCTCCTGCGCTCCACGCACGCATTCTACCTCATGGTGAACGGCCGCGTCGTCCCCTCCATGGCCGCCACCATGGCCGACATTTACGTGGAGCACAAGGACGAGGATGGATTCCTCTACATGACCTACGCCTCCCAGGAGATGTTCGGCTGAGACGACGACGATGGTGATGACGATGACGAGGAGAGCCGGTCTATTACGGGTCCCTAATTCTTATATTCCTGTGACACTGAAACCTCTTTTTTTAACCGATGAGGTGTGGTTGTGGTGGTTGCTGCCAAGCGTGGAATGTGTGGTGGTGGTCTGAGATCGCCTATCTCTGTCGTTGTGGTTGTTGCTTTGTTGTTGTGGGGGATGTGGTTGTTTTTAGCGAGGTTGTGGACCGCGTGCGAGAGTGGCCATTTTGGCGTTGGGGGGGGGGGGGAGAGATGTCGCAGAGTCCGTCCCACAAGATTTCCGCAAAGGTCTTTGCCTAGTGGGGGTGAATGTTAGGGAGATATTTAGTTTCAGGGCATCGTGTGTGTAATTGAGTGCATAGGGTGATGTGTAGGAGTGTGGGGGGGGGAAGGCACGTGACTTTAGGAGGCACCCTTTAAATGCGTGGAATAGTTTACCGGATCGCGAGACGCCTTTTTTTAAATGTAAAATTGAATGTCTTAACTAATCCGAACAAACTTGTTTTGCGTCGATGTAGTCTACTTTTAAAAACTTTCGCGTCTTTGAAGCCGCAAGTCAAATTAAGTTCTAGACATTTAGTTTTTAATGATAATATATAAAATGTATTAAAAAAATGGTCTTGAGCTAAATTACGGTCGTTTTATTTTTTTAATGCTCTGGCCTGATCGTAACTTTATATTCCTGCTGCACAAACACGACATGCGTAAAAATCGACAACTTTTTACCAAATTGTGTTTATTAAGAAATCTTCGCCTGGCGGTGATGGGTGGTGGTCTAACAAGAGCCCGTGTGTAACCATTACCATTCTGTCTCTCGCCGAATTTATTACACATCGTGGTGCCGTGTGGACTCCGTGACTGCGCGCGAGTGCCCGTTTGTTCAGCCGTTGCGAACAACGATTTAAATAAAGTTGATTTACAAAAAAAGAAATACGATACTTGTTCGCATTTTGTGTTTTTGTGTGTAAGTGTTGCTGCGAGTGGTGGTTGTTTGAGCTACAGCCCTGTCAATCCACTGCTGGATGAAGGCCTATCCCCAGGGGGTCTGCAACCGAATTAACAAAGAGTCCCTTTTGTTGAATTCGGTAAAAAAAAACTTTCATGATCCGCAATGTACGTGAGATACGAGAGTGCGGTGGTCCATGATGAGTAACGTCACCAAAGCAGTCTATAAAGGGCTGCATGTTGTGCCGGCCCCTGGTCTAGCCCAATCGTCTCAACTGGGCCTAACGCTACCAAGAAGACTGCCGCCGTCTCTATATAGATAGGCGAACTGGACGTCGTGAATTCTAACACAGCCTCATTCGTGCCCCCCCCAACCCTGATCGCACCATCTCCAGGCTTTAACATTCCTACGCTTCGAAGGCATTGCTGGTGTAACCATGTAATGTACCTAATGTGTAACAACGTTCGCACCGTACGTAAGCCAACCGTGCTAATCCGACCGCATCTGAAGATCCTAATCGGGCCTTCGTGAATGGGGGGGAGGGGGGATTTTTTTAAAAAGCCACGAGCCGCGGGAGTGATTGTGGCCACATGAGCTACGGACCACGTCGTAAACCCACTGGTATATGCTCCTTCAACTGCGGAGTGACACAATTTGCGCGATGTATAGATATCCATAGGCACACGTAGATGGAGACGCATGTAAGGCACGAGCCTCACAAGGAGTGCGACTGTGTGCAAACACCACACTATGGACCAGCGTAGTAAACCCACTGTGGTTTGCGCTCCTTCAACGGACGAGGAACAGCGACACGACACGAACTCTCTCTGCTGAAGCCCTCGTCGAGGCCAGCAGCAGCAGACTTGAACACTGGCATCGCTGTGCCTGAACAATATTGGGGCTATCGTCGTGCGCGAGGGGTGGGCTTGGACGCTACCCAGTGCCGGATTAAGCTAATGCGGGGCCTGTAGCATATGTTATAAAGGGGCCCTAAATAAAAACACATAACTATAGAAACATCTGTTTTTACTTGCATAGGTAATTGTATTGTTTCATTTGCTATACAGCCAGATAATTCGACAAATCGCTAACCTTAAACACCCGGTCGTTCGTAAAAGTTGAAGGCAGTATAGTACTCTAGTAATGGAGCAAGTGCAGAATCGCTGAACCGGAATTGATAGCTTGAAACAGTAGCTGCTACAGATGTAGTAGCTACTATGTAGTGTCGGTGATGAGGTGTACGTGGTGATGTAATGGTGGTTATGTGATGGTGGCATTGGTGATGTTGCGTGATGGTGTTGATGATGTTACAATGTGATGGTGGTGATGTTACGTGATGGTGTAGATGGTGATGTAACGTGGTGGTGGGTGATGGTGTTGATAATGGTGGTGGTGATGGTGTTGAAGTTTCTGCCACTCCGCCCATCCTTTAAAGTCTAACATTCGTTAATGACACTGTAGACTTAAAAGAACCACCATACATACATTTTTTCCCAGTCTTTGCTTAAACATATTTTTATTTATTAAGAATCACAAAATGGGGGGGGGGGGGCGCGAAAGATGGTATTGGGCGCGTGCGATTCGTTGCATGTCTCGTGACATTAATCGACGCATCGTAGCACCGTTAGATTCATAATCGAGGTTGTTTGCGTTAAATCGCGTAAATATATAAATGCGTCGTTAAACCCGCCACCACCCGACACAGCCAATTAGTAAGGGGTCGTCACGTAAACAGGACGTGCCAATTAGTTACTACGGGTGTGTTGGAGAGTAAAGCCACTACAACATTTACAATTCGAGTACGACGTTTCGCCAGCAATTACGGATAGCATCATCAGTTGTGATTCCTGATGAAGCTGGTTGTAATTACTGGCGAAACGTCGTACTCGAATTGTAAATGTTGTAGTGGGTTTACTTTCCAACACACACACACACTCAACCGGTGTGCTGTACTAGTAACGGATTTGCATATTTAGTTTACGTGACAAATCCCCTACTAATTAGCCGTATCGGGTGGTGGCGGGTTTAACGACATTCATAATGACGTGATCTAAAAAAAAAACCTTTATGGATACAATTGGTCACGAAACCGAGCGCCGTTAGAGGTTGGCGGTCTCTCCTAGGACACGAGTTTCAATCAACGAGCACACAAACAAGGGCACCAACAAAAAAAATCAACACGAATAAAGTCACTCGGCCTTTGTGCATCGTGTAACAAAAATATAAATAAACCGGCGGCAGTTCGTGACGGACTGCGGTCCTCTTTCGGACAACGGCCGTTGCACGCATGAAGCGGTAAACAAAGTGGTACTCGATTTATCGACCACCCCCTCCCCCCCCCCATTGGGCTTGACTGTAAGAACTGTAATGTTGTCGAGGTGGTGGTGGATTGGTGGGGGGCGCTTTGACAGCACGTGCACGCGGGCACGCGCGTTACCCCCCACCCCCCTCACCCCCTCCCCCCACCACCTCGGGTTCGCGCTGAGTCGACACAATTCGCGAGTTCCGAATTAGCTCGGATGTTTAATTGTCACGTGGGCGACAGAAAAACACAACGAGATTGCAAACAGCCGCATGGCCGGGCCCCCCCCCACCCCACCCCGCCCTCCCCCGTCGACGGGAGGGTCAAGTGGGTCAGCGATAGGTGCTCGCTAACACCACGCGTCCCACCACTCCATATTATTGCTGTGATCCTCACCCCACCACCACCACCACCATCCCATCATCCCATCACCACCATCCCACTACCACCAACCCACCACAACCATCCCACCATCAAGATCACCTCCTCCGCTTACCCCGCGCCCCGCACCTCTGAAAGGTGCAGGTTGTTGAGAGTAGTTTGGCCAACTGCTATACATCTCCACGTGATGATGATGATGAAGGTGATGGTGGTGGTTGTGGTGGTGATAAGCCACTTCATTGAGCTGTCATTCTGTGATGGCCAGGCCGCTTTATAAAAAATAAAACTACGTAGCTCAGTGGGCCTTACCTGGTAAAATACAATAGTTAATTGCTTAATATGTCGACACTGCCTTAACTACATCATGAGACCTCCTTTGCCAGTACCAAAATATACTAACAGGGGTTTTCCCTTTTTTTTCTGGCAACAAAACCGACAGCTTTTGCAAGGAATCATGTTTACATTAACCACAATACTTGCAGTCAAATGCAAACAAAAAACAATACTCTGATAATTTATGCATTGTCTTTGAAACTGATTGGTCCACACCAGAGACAGCTTTCTTTAGAGCCTAGTCTCATATGGTGTTCGACCAGATGACGCCAAAAGGTATTGTTTTTTGTTTGCATTTGACTGCAAGTATTGTGGTTAATGTAAGCATGATTCCTTGCAAAAGCTGTCAGTTTTGTTGCCAGAAAAAAGGGGAACAACCCTATTAGTATACTGCCTTAACTAGTTTAATAGTGGTTTGAAGGTGATTAACGCCACAATGTGGAGAGAGATCACACGAGGCGCTTGCTTCATGCTGTGTATCGGCGTTGTTTTCGTCGGATCAACGTGCCGCTTGGCGTTCCGCGCGCACGATCGACACCTCTCCTGCACGGCAACCATGCTCCGGCCTACGCCAACACGTAAATGATTATATCTGTTTCATTTTATTTTTACCAGGTAAGGATCCACTGAGCCACATGGCTCTTTTTCATAAGCGACCTGGCCACAAATGATAGCTCGACGAAGAAGTGGCCTTTCATCACGTGGACATTTAGAGCATAATAAAACAACGCTCGTGTATTGGTCGGAAACAATCTTCAAATAAATAAACACAAATTGCCACGTGGTAGGACTGGCCTGAAATCGAGTCGCGTGACTCCGTTAGGTCCTCCTGGGCCACCACCAGACGTGAAACGCCGAGCACAGCGACCAAATCACAAACTCAATTGCCAGTGGCAAAGCGGGCAGCACTTCCGTGCGAAGACGCTTGCAGTGATCGATATGAACATATGACAACTCAGGTTGCTGAAGAAGGCATGGGGGGGTAGGGCGGGGGGGGTACGCGGTGCGAAACGTTGGACGCAGCGCGGAACGAATCGCGGCACAACCACAAAAAAAACTCATCCCGGAGAACGGATTACGAAATCTATATTCTTAGGTTTTTTCGGTACAGTCACGTAGGTAAAAAATTAAAATTAATAAAATAAAAATAAAATAAAAATCACGACGTTTCGGAGGCAACACAAGCTTCCTTCTTAATTTTACTTTTATTAATTAAAATTTTTTACCTACGTGACTTTACCGAAAAAACCTAAGAATATGAATCCTTGCAGTCACGAAAGCTTCAAATCTAGAAAGGATTACGAAATCTCGATTGTGGGCGTGTGACGTGTGCTCGCGGGTCAGGCGTCGGCCCATGGGCCGTGGGTTCCCCCAGGGCCATCTCGTCTCGTTGGTGATGTCAGCTTCATCATGAAAGTCTCTCGCTCGCTTCGCTTCGCTGCACCGTCAGGACACCGACTCTTCCCCTCGGCCATCGTACGGCCACAGCGCCTCCCCGTGGCTCGTCTCATTATCGTTATTAATAATATTATTAAAGTACTCTTTCTGGTCCAACCCATGTGAGACTAGGCTCTAAGGAAAGCTGTCTCGGGTGTGGACCAATCAACTTCAAAGACAGTGCACATTATCAGAGTTATGTTTTTTGTTTGCATTATGACTGCAGGTATTGTGGTGTATGCAAACATGACTCCTTGTAAAAAGGTGTCAGTTTTGTTGCCAGATAGAAGGGTAAAAAACTAAATATCATACTCTTTGGTTCTTTCGGTAAAGTCACATAAGTATAAAAATAAAACAACCAAAGAGTATGGATTCCTGCAGTCACGAAAGCTTCAAATCAATAATATTATGCTTCAAATCAATATTCAAATCAATATTATTTCCGTTAAATGAAATAATAACAGAGGTTTGTTGGAGGGGGGGGGGGGTAAATTGCGTAAATATAAATGTGTCGTTAAATCCGCCACCACCCGACACAGCCAATTAGATTAGGTTTAATCGCGTAAACGAAACATGCCAATGAGTTACTCGTTCAGCACACCAGTGTGTTGGTCAGTAAACCCACTAACAATATTTACACTTCAACTCTACCACAAAAATTATCATCGGAGAGCGGTGGTGCAATGGTTAGCGCAGGGGCTCGGCAACCACAATAACAAGAAGAGCAATTTTTTTTTTCGAATTCTGAACCAAAAAACAACAACAACAACAACCGCTCAATATTTCACGAGTCGCACAACGCACGCGCGTGGTCAACACGAGACGGTGCTGGTCCTTAATAACTAAAAAATAATTAAAACTCTCACGAAGCAGCGGTACTTTAATCGAGCCACCCCATGCGGCTACAGGGCCAGCAGCTTGCTGAGCGCCGGGCCATTAGCGCGCTCGATGTGATCTTCCGGTGGCAGCCTGTTGACACAATGCCATGGGAACATTTTGTTGTTGTTGCCAATATCAAAGTATGACACGTAAGAAGAGGTTTGACCCATTTCTGGCAATAATAAAACATGAGGTGCTGAGATGTTCAAGCACCGAACAAGACACATACGCTTCTTGGTTCTTTCGGTAAAGTCACGTAGAAGGGAAATAATAAAATAATAAAAATAAAACATAAGGCCGTCCTCAGGTGAAGAACAGGTCTGTCGGAAAAGAACAGGTCTGACCTGTTCTTCACCTGAGGAAGGCTGCTTGCGTTGTGGCCGAAACGTCGTGAGAATTGTATTTTATGATGTTTTATTTTTATTATTTTATTATTTCCCTTCTACGTGACTTTACCGAAAGAACCAAGAAGAAGAAGAGCTTCATAGCTCATCGGATTCATCCAGGATAAACATTCCGATTGTAAAGATTCTGAGTAGTGGTGCAGTGTTTGCTTTGCAATGCAGAGGGCGCTCCAGACTAGGGACAGACCCGCGGCTTAGAGACGTCTCATGCTTTAACTAAATTCTAATAAACATGTTTTTATTTCACTATGTAAGGCCCACTGAGCTATATAGCTATTTTTTTCAGAAGCGACCTGGCCACAAACGATAGCCCAACCGAACGGGATCGTCGTCGTGTGGACATTTACAGCAGCCAGATGCTTTAAACGCGTGATGTTGTTGATTCTAAATGGGGAGGGGAAACCCAGACGACCCGGAGAAAAATCCACGCGACCGCGGGGAGAGAAACAGAGAGAGAGAGAGACACAAACTCCAAATTTGCAGCAGGCGACAAGGTCGGGATCAAACCCACTATCTTCTGTATACCAGGCGAGGTAGTTAACATCTCCTAGCCACCGTGACGCCCAATACTTTTTATTGCTTCCCATGCCCTTCTACATCTCCGATGGGCTGTGTGAGTGAAACACAAAGCAAACGCCGCTGATCTCTATCACTATCGATATTCTCCACGCTCACGGCTCGGTGTTACGTAACCCTCCAACATCACTCCACGTGGTGTGTAAACCACATTGTCCTAGCATTCATGATTCCGTTTTGTTTTATATATACACGATATATATATACACACAATCACGGTTGTTCAGCACATGCCCAATAGGCCCCATAACGCCAAACGGCGAGTAACAAACAGCACCATTGATGAAGTTGTAATGCTACAAGAGGTGATGCGTTCTTGGGCTCGGAGTGTGGGACAGATTTAGGGGGGGGGTAGGGGGGTGGATTCGGTCACGTGAGATCAGATTTGAATGAATGAATGAGCCGTTTTACATTAGAACGTTGTTCACGGGTGGCTGTGTCTGTGTGTGTGTGCGCGTGGCTGTGTGTGTGT
>CM025640.2:4599770-4611100 GCA_014621495.2 Entosphenus tridentatus
AGCAGCCAAATACCCTCACCATTGGATGACGCGCCTTTAGCCACAACCACCAAACCCTGTGCCGTGGATACCTTAATGGATACTCTTAGTTCTTTCGGTAAAGTCACGTAGGTAAAAAAAATAATTAGAATGAATAAAAATATAAATAAATAAATGAATAAACGTTAATTAATTCTAATTTCATTTTTTACCTACGTGACTTTACCGAAAGAACTAAGAGTATGAATCCTTGTAGTCACGAAAGCTTCAAATCTACCTTAATAGGTGCTCGCTAACAGCACTTGCCCCGACAGTCCGTCGTTAAAGGTGAGACGGGGTGGGTGGTGGTGAGGTCATTGTGTACACGTTTGCGTGCGACATGTCCCGTTCAACACGTGCTCACCCACGCGCCCTTTGTGATCTGGCTGAGACCGGCTCCGGGAGGCGGAATGAGGCTTCGCTGCGCGGTTTGCGACCCAAACCGGGCCGCCGCTAACGGCAGCGGAAGAGTCGTGGGGGGGGGGGATATTTGAGTTTCCCCCACGGAAGAGTGCCGATGACATTCATTGTCACGGCAGCTGTCTGCGTACACAGCGCGGGGCTAATTTAGCAGGGTATTGACACTCACCTCTGTCAATATCAGCACAGCGTAGAGAAGAGCGAGACCTTGCCGGGAAGGAAACACGAATCAACTCCAGCACGCATTAGTCACCCCCCCCCTCCTCCTCTCTCCTCTTCCATCAGCATCATCATCCTCATCCCGCTAATGTGTGTTTGTTTACACGCCGAGCAAGGGAGTCGTCTCGCTCTTGTACACTCTCGGTGGTGATTCTCAGCGCCAGGTCGAGCCGGCTTTCAGCGATCGGAAGCTTTTGCGTAAGTTGAAGTTCTCGACTTAACCCATCTTCCCATCCACGGGAGGCAGGCGGTGGGGTGGTAAAGTGAGTAGTACCACTTTGTAGGGGGGTCAACAGTGGCTGTCCTATGGCAGGGGTCGGCAAAAACCCTGCAGGTCTTTAACCACTGCTGATTCGTGACGTTAAGGGACCGCCACCGCCTCGTGTTCACCACACAGCGCATTGCTGCTCTTGAATATGGAGAGAGGTTGTTTCTAGAACATTCGAAATGAGTGGCTCATCTTGCTATATTTGGTTTGCGACCTCCTTGGACTAGAACAGGGGCGGGGAACCTTTTTTCTGCCAAGGGCCATTTGGATATTTATAACATCATTCGCGGGCTATACAAAATTATCAATTTAAAAAATTGCCTGTTTATATTTGGTCAAACATTTAATTAACTCACCCCTAATGTGATGGCTGGAACTGCTTCTCTCTCTTTGGTGAGGCGTGTGATGTTAGCTGGTATTGATGATGTTGTTACTCGCAACTGCTTTTCCAGGTTTGCGCCTAGATTTATTGAATTTCGAGTCCCGCCTGCGATTGCTTTGGCAGGGCCACACCAAATGATTTCGCGGGGCCTTATACGGCCCGCGGGCCGGACGCTCCCCACCCCTGGACTAGAACATCGAACAACAACAACAACAACAACCACCACCAGCACCAGGACGTGGGTTAGCGACTGCGACAACAACCAGCAGCAACAAGACTGCAATGACACCGCCACCACTGCCACCACTGTGATTGATGATTGCTACAACCTCCGTTAATAACAACAACAATAGCGGGCATATTAACCCAAAAAAAAATTTACCCGTAAAAACAAAGTTTTTCACTATAAATCCTTTATATGCGTGGCGGCTAGAGTCCTCTCGTCCTCTGGCTTGAAATGGCTGCCACCTATGGGTCAGATGATTGTCTGGCAGCATTAAGCAATTGGTAATTAAATATTAAAAAAAAATTCCTAAACAGTGTAAAAAATATATTTATTTATTTCAGAAAAATGCATTGTCACGCACAACGAGTCTGTGTGCAAAATGTCAGCTCGATTGGATCACGGGAAGTGGGTTAAAAAACGACCGAAAGATTTGCACGGTCCTAAGCAAGCAAGCAAGTGAACTTAAAATAAAGGATTTTAAAAATACAACATTTTCGCATAGCAATTGCGGCTCTTGAACTATTAAAGTTGTTTTTTTTACCGAATTCGAAATAAGCGTCTCTTCTTCGACACGTCGGTTTGACGACCCCTGCCCCCTACGGGGAGACTCGCTGTGGAGAATAGAAGCCGTGGATAGGAGACGCACTGCCACTCGACGTTCGTGTCCCCGTCACCGGTCGAGCAGCACTGCCGTAACGGCGGAGATTAGCAGCGGCGAGAGGCTACACCGGGGGATCTTTGTCTTTGTCGGGGTGTGTGTTGTGCGTATCTCGGGAGCGTGCGTACGTAGCGTGTGCGAGCGTGTGAGCCGGGTTCGATTCCAGCTGACGAACAACAACACCAGTGGCGAACACGTGACCCGGTCCTGGGCCACCCCCTAGGTCGACTCAGCCTCAAGTGAGCTCCTGGTGTATAGTAAACATCGACACTGGGGAGACGAAGGCGGTCGGGCGTGGTGCTGGCCACCCACCCCTTCGGGTACCGTTGCGGCCTTCATAGAGTGCTGCCCGCTAACAGCACTTGGCCCAATAGTCTGTGTAGGCTATACGAGTGGGGGAGGGGGGGGGACTTTGTTGTTTTCTGTATGCTCCTGTGAGCAGAAAGTCACACACAGCCGTGGGTCACTCCGGCCAATGAGGATCTCCATCCTGGTCTCTTGAGTTCTCACCACCTGGTTTGAACAAATAAACTTGAACAACAAAAAAATGAACGGCGACAAAGACAAAGCTTCCCCCCACCCCCACCCCCCGTTTCGATTGTATAACATTGTGCTTGGGGCAAGTGCTGTTAGCGAGCAGCACCTGTGAAGGCCGCGAACGATACACGAGGGGTTGGGAGACCAGCACCACGCCCGAACGTCTTTGTCTCCCCGGTGACGATGTTTACTGCACACCGCGCCAGCTACTCATTTGAGGCTGATTCTACCTAGGGGAGGCCCAGGACCGGTTCGTAGCGCAGCGCAGCGCAGCGCTACCGTTCCCCACTTGGGGCAAGCGCGAGCCGCACCTGTGAAGGCCGTGAACGCGACACGAGGAGTGGCTGCGTGGGTGGGTGGCCAGCACCACACGCACGAGCACGCACGCGCGCGCTCTGCACAGGTACACAAGATAAAGATGGGCCCCCCCCCCCCCCCCCGTATAACCTTAAACGACTGTTGGGGCAAGTGCGCAGCGCACGACGGGGTGGTGTGGATCAACACCGCGACCACCACGCCCGGCCGCCGTGCTGATCTTTACACACCGCAGCAAGTTATCATTTAAGGTTGAGTCGACCTAGATGTAGGTCCAGCACAAACCGGTGCGAGACATACGCCACCGATATTGTCCGTCAGCGGGAATCGTGCTGTGTGTGAGTTTGCATGGGGTAGCCGGCTCCGTTGCGTCGCGCAGTGCGCTAACCACTGCGCCACCGCTCCCCAGAATGCGTTCTGGATTTGCTTGGTGGCTAGGAGATGTTAACTCCCTCGCCTGCTATGCAGGAGGGTCGTGAGTTCCTTCCCGATCCTGACGCTTGCTGTATATTTGGAGTTTACGATCTCTCTCTCCCCGTGATCACGTAGATTTTTCTCCGGATCGTCCGGGTTTTTCCCTCCACATTAAAAATCCACGTCACGCTTTTGGAGAATTTGACTGCTATTACTACCCACGTGATGAGAAGACCACTTCGCTGAGCTATTAGTAGTGATGGCCAGGTCGCTTCTGAAAAGGAGCGACATGGCTCAGTGGGCCTTACCTGGTAAAATATATTTTTTACAAAGTTTTAAGTTTCGTTTACATTTACAATTGTTAAAGCGGGCTGTCCTGTACAGTCCTCCAATAGAACCTATAAGTGGGACTATCCATATGCAAAGGGACGCAAGGCACGGGGTTTTAAGGGCTGTAACCCAGGGTCATCTGCCAGCTGGAGGCCCTCCAGAGATGAAGTGAAAAGTTATTTCGTTTGTGAATGCTGAATTTTAGTTGTTGTTAGCCTTGTAAAAAATGTAATTACATTTTTCTTTAACTTTGTTTTCCTTTTGAAAATATTACTGGGGGGGGGGGGGGGGGGCGCAAATTACCTGTAGCCCAGAGACCAACAAAATCTTAATCCAGCCCTGCAAATGCACAATGATGTCAACACTGGCCATCAGGAAAACGAATGTGAAGATTAACTTCATCATCAGGCTCCCACGGGGTTCCGAACGAGAGCATGCTCCAACGCGTCTAGTCGACTCCGTCTCTCGTCTGACACGTCTCTCATCGTTGAGTTTGGAGTTCATAAGTCCTGGATGCAACGGTGATGGTGCAGAGATGCCGGTAATTCAATGGGGACATTGACAATGTGTGCTGGGGGGAGGTGGCGGGGGGGGTACGGCGAGTGTGGGGGAGGCGGTAGTGTAGTGGTCTTGGGGCGTTGTCGGAGAAACTCGGCGACCCTTCGATTCGCGCTCACGGCCAACGCCAGTGACGATTGTCTGAAACCGACCCCTCTGGGGCTCCTCGCCTAGGTCCACTCAGCCTCAAAATGAGTTATTTTGTTGCGATGTGCTGGCCGCCCACCCCCTCGTGCGCCGTGCCGTGACGGGCTTCATCGGTGCTGCTACTCACAAACAGCACTTGCCCCAATAGACTGTGTAGGCTATGCAGGGAGGGGGGGTGGAATCTGTGTCTTTGTTTGTATATGTTATGTAAATGGTGCGTATATGATGTACATTTTGTACGTGTACGTTTTGCGTATGTTTGTGCGCGCGTGTAATTATGAGGTTGAGCTGAATGGTGGGTCATGATCATCAGCCATGCACTGTCTACTGCCGCATGCAGATCAATGCCATGGATGCGTCCAACCTCTCTAATCCTCGTGTCTCTCTCACTATCTCCCTCTCTCTCTCTCTGTGTCAGCGTCATTTCCAGCGTGCACGTCTCTCTTCATGCTTCTTTGCGCAACTCTTTTCAGCGTTTTGTTCCATTTCCCTTTGTCAGTGTCCGCGCGTCTGATCCGCGTGTCATAACAAGTGCTCATTTAAACGACAACAGGCAAACGTGGTGCGGTCCGCATGCGGCCCCATCGTCGTCATTTTCCGTGTATCCCACAAGTAATCGAACCTGTTTACGCTCCCCTCTCGGCGTCTCATCCCGGTACGCCCATCAATAGCGTCCCTGAGTCGGTGTGTACCTCTCTGCCATCCATCACATGTGCCGTATCTCGGTTATTCTCAAGTCGGTCAACGACCGTGCCACCACCTGGATCTTCCCCGTGACCTCCCGCCGCCAGCACTTCCACGTGGCGGCCTCAAAGCGCACCTAGCTTGGCACAGGGCGCCGTGGTGACGTCGCGCCGTCAAAGTGAAGCAGATGTTTTCTTGTTCATGTTCATGTTTTTTGTTTGTTGCGGTTGCACCCGATTCAAGAGCCGAATGGCTCACAGGGCTATACCAAATAAATTAACTTGAACTTGAAGCGGTGATTGGCGGTTGTTGTTGTTTTTTGTGAGTGTATGGTGGTGTTTGTGAACCACCTCGAACGGTGGTCCTTAACCCTGTGGTGCCAGATGCCCTTTCTGACAACCGACGTGGTGCAGGCTGCAGTAAACATGAATAAACACTGACCCAGAGGGAGAGATAGCTACAGATAACATACTGTCATCTTATACGTCGATGGATAGATAACACTGGTCAACAACAACAACAAAAAATTCTGGCCTGGACTTTTGCAGCTGTTTAAGACTCATGTCAGGGTGTTGATGCCAAATCTGATCTCAGATTTGCTCTATCACATCTAATTTTTATGCTATCGGCATACCCCATTTTCATTGATTTTACCCGAAATTAACTCTATCACTTATGATTGCAAGTTGTTGCGAGTCAGTGACTGCTTTAGTGTTAAAATATGGTGCTGTATTTTTAGGATAGTGTGTTTATAATATAATTTTATGTAGATATCCACATTTATTTAATATTTTTCTTCTGCCGTTTTTATTGAAAATTCAATATTTGATATCTCAAAAACCTGATGTGATAGAAAAAAAAAACTGATGCCAGATTTGGAATCAGCATCCCAAAATTACCTTAAAACCGTTGGAATACCTTATGCCAGAAGAAGTGTGTTGACCAGTGTAAGTGAAGCAGTCTTATTGTCTGCGTATTCGTTCGTTTTCTACCTACCTACATACTCCACAGCAACACAAATGCTCATATTAAACTGCGATGTGTATTATAATTGTTTTTTTACCCTTCTATCTGGCGGAATCCGATGAGCTATGAAGCTCTTTTCTTCACAAATGCCCAGCTGGGGCACGGGGTCAGAACGTCGCAAACAATAGCAAAACCAACGCTCGCAGTGCAAAGTGTCGGAGAGATAAACACATCACAAACAACAAAACACTGCACTGTTTTATTTATTTTACCAGGTAAGTCCCACCGAGCTGTTAGCTGCTTTATCAGAAGCGACCTGGCCACAAATGACAGCTCGACGAAGTGGCTTACCACGTGGACATGTGCAGCAAATACTTTTCATAATCACAAACACATGCTTCTAAACGCAGAGGAGGCGTACAAACTGCCCGCTTGTTTAACAACACAAACCGGGTTCGACTCCTGACCACGACTCACGCTTAGCTCAGACATCTCGGGAATAAATTGCTTGCGAATTGTATGCACCACGTGATATTATCCATCGCCCCCCCCGTAAGCACGTGCATTACCCCTAGCCACCAAATCAAGACGGAGCCTTGGTAATGAAGTGCTTAGCACATCACGCACGAGTGGATGGTGATTGAGTGGTGCAGGAGATGGTGATGGTCGTGAGTGATTTTGGCGGGTTTCTTTTGGCAGTGTCAGCGGCTTGCGCGCTGCACTACGAAGCCGGCGAGCCGAGTTCGATTCCCGCTCACGGCCCAACGCCAGTGACGATTGTCTGAACCGGTCCTGGGCCTCCCCTAGGTCGACTCGGCCTCAAATGAGTACCTGGTGCGGTGTGTAAAAACATCGCCACTGGGGAGACAAAGGCAGCCGGGCGTGATGTTGGCCACCCACCCCCTCGTGTGCCGTGCCGGCCTTCATAGGTGCTACTCGCTAACAGCACTTGCCCCAACAGTCGGTCAAGGCTATCCGGGGGATTTTTTGTCTTTGGTGATTTGTGTGGAGTGCGGTGGTGCAGCGGTTGGCACTCCGCGTGCTGCGAGCCGAGTTCGATTCCTGCTCGTGGCCGCCAACAGCAGTGACGATTATCTGAACCGGCCTCCCCGAGGTCGACTCAGCCTCAAACGAATGCCTGGTGCGGTGTGTAAAGATCAGCACATGGGGAGATCGTGCGCGCGATGTGTGTGTGTGTGTGATGTGTGTGTGTGCGATGTGTGTGATGTGTGTGCGATGTGTGTGTGCGATGTGTGTGTCTGCGATGTGTGTGTGTGATGTGTGTGTGTGCGATGTGTGTGTGTGTGCACGATGTGTGTGTGTGCAATGTGTGTGTGCGATGTGTGTGATGTATGTGCGTGTGTGCGATGTGTGTGTGTGCGATATGTGTGTGTGCGATATGTGTGTGTGCGATGTGTGTGTGTGTGTGCACGATGTGTGTGTGTGTGTGCGATGTGTGTGTGCGATGTATGTGTGCGATATGTGTGTGTGCGGTATGTGTGTGTGCGATGTGTGTGTGTGTGCACGATGTGTGTGTGTGCGATGTGTGTGTGCGATGTATGTGTGTGCGATGTGTGTGTGTGCGATGTGTGTGTGTGCGATGTGTGTGTGCACGATGTGTGTGTGTGCGATATGTGTGTGTGCGGTGTGTGTGTGTGCGCGTGTGTCACTTCAGTCGGAGTGAAGGGAGGGATGGAGCAAGGGTGGATGAATGGACATTGAAGGGATGGATGCGTCGATGAAGAGTTGAGGGAGATTGAGAGGGGGGTAGGAGGGAGCCGGGGAGAGGAGGAGTGAGGACGACGAGGAGGAGGAGGGAGATTTGGGAGGGATGTATGAATGGAGGAAGGGGGGTGGGGAGGAAAGTCGGGAGGGTAAGAGAGGGAGGGAGGGATTGAGGGAGGAGGGCGAGAGGAGGAGGGGGGGAGCTACGGGTGGATGCGCCTCTGAGTGGCTGGGTGGTGGTGGTGGTGGGGAGAGAGAAGGGGACGCGGTTCTTTTTCTTCACTTCTCACTGAACGCAACCCGAGGGTCGCAAGCAACCAGTGCGGTCGACTAAAGTTCCCGTTGCAACCGCGTGCGAACGCAACTCCCGTAGCCACGCACAGACACACACACAGCCGTGTTTATAGACACAGTCGTACAGGCGCACAGTTTGCTCATACACACGTGTAGACTCAGATGCGCAGTACGCGTACGCACATACATCGACATGCATATATAGAAACACGCGGACGTGTATTTATAGACACGCAAATACAAAGATGCCCCGTGTAGTCTTCTTATACCGTGAGTGAGCAACTATTAAGTGCAGAAGAAGAAGGGGGCTACAAGGGGGAGGTGGGTGGCCAGCACCGCGACCGGCCGCCTTTGTCTCCCCGGTGCTGATGTTTGTGCACACCGCGCCAGGTACTCGTTCAAGGCTGAGTCGACCCAGAGGGGAGGCGTCCGGACAGGTATAAGCACGCACACAGACATACACACACACATATATACACACATACACACACACGTAAACACATACACACACACATACACACAACCACGTACACACACGCACGCACACACACATACACACAGACATACGCACATACACACACACGCGCATACATACACACAGCCACGTACACACACGCACGCAGACACACGCATACATACACACAGCCACTTACACACATAGAGAGACACACACACACAGACTCGCGCAGACACGCACACAGCCACGCAACAGTGAGCACACTTAGCACCCACTCATGCACACACTCACGTCCGTGCCAACGCAAGCACTCAGACGAGAACACGTGTTCGCACACACACTCACACGCACACTCACACACACTGGCACGCACTCACACGCAGACTGACACGCTCACACACTGTCACACACTCACAGAGGGACACGCACTCACACAGTGACACACACGCTCACGCACACACTCATACTGTCACGCACCGACACACTCACACACACTGACACGCTCACAAGCACACTGACACGCTCACACGCACACTGACACGCTCACACGCACACTGACACATTCACACGCTCACACGCACACTGACACGCTCACACGCACACACGCACACTGACACGCGCACATTGACACATCCACACGCTCACACGCTCACGCATT
Organism: Entosphenus tridentatus; assembly: GCA_014621495.2. Lineage (NCBI taxonomy): Eukaryota > Metazoa > Chordata > Hyperoartia > Petromyzontiformes > Petromyzontidae > Entosphenus > Entosphenus tridentatus. The sequence continues at coordinate 4,609,047 of CM025640.2, forward strand.
GACGGACTGACAATCACATGAACACACTGACACTCCGATGCGCTCACCAATTGACACACTGACACACTCACCCACTGATATACTGACACACACGCTCACACCCTCATGCATCAACTCACACACACACACTTAACACACGTGCTAAACAAAAATTGTTGACCACACGCCAAAGTGTGTCAGTGACGAAGTTGTCATGCGTTCGTGCGTGTGTGTGTGTGAGTGATTAGACTGTGGCGAGCGGTGGCGCAGCGGTTAGCGCGGTGGCGCGTAAATTCGAGAGGGTGGCGCAGCGGTTAGCGCGCTGCGCTACGAAGCCGGCGTTCCGAGTTCGATTCCCGCTCACGGCCCAACACCGGTCGTGGGCCTCCCCTAGGTCGACTCAGACTCAAATGAGTACGCTGGTGCGGTGCGTAAACATCGCCGCTGGGGCGGCAGGGCGTGGTTGCCGCTCACCCAACCCCCACGTGTGCCCAACACTGGCGGCCTTCAAAGGTGCTGCTCGTTCGCCACGCCACTGGCACCAACAGTCTGTTTAAGGCGATACGGGGGGGAAGGGGGGAGATTTTTGGCTTTGTGTCATTAGACTGTCGGGCCGAGACGCGATATCTGATACCACACAAAGTGGGATCTGTAAATACAATAATCCCCGTGTGTGTTAGGTGACTCACACACACACACACACAAAGACACAAAGATGCCCCATATAGCCTTAACGGACTGTTGGGGCAAGTGCTGTTAGCGAGCACATATGAAGGCCGGCACTGTGGCACACGAGAGGGTGGGTGGGTCAGCACCACGCCCGCCCGCCTTTGTCTCCCCAGTTGGCGATGTTTACACACCGCGCCAGGCGACTCATTCGAGTCGAGGACCGGTTCGGATCATCGTCACCGGTGTTGGCCGTGAGCGGGGAATCGAACTCGTGTCGCCGGATTCGCCGTGCAGCGCGCTAACCGCTACACCACCGCTACCCCACCACACACGCGCACGTGTACACACACGCACGTGTACACACGCGCACACAAAGACCTCCCCGGAACCCTTAAGCCGTAACAGACTGTTAGCGAGCACCTCTTAAGGCCGGAATGGCACGCGAGGGGGGTGGAGGGTAGGTGGCCGCCTTTGTCTCCCTAGTGGCGGTGTTTACACACCGCACCAGGTACTTATTTGAGACCGAGTTGACCTACAAATACACACCCGTAAACACCTCCCACCAGTGCCGAATTAAGCTAGTGCAGGGCCTGTAACATATGTTATAAAGGGGCCCTAAAGAAATAAATAAAACACTTAAATATTAAAACACAAATTTTTGCTTGCATAGTAAAGTTATTGTATTTTCGCATTTGCTATACAGCCAGATAATACGACAAATCGCTAACCTTAAACACCCAGTCGTCCATAAAAGTCGAAGGCGGTATAGTACTATAGTATTATAGCTAGTGCAGAATCACTGCACCGGAATTGATAGCTTGAAAGCATTTAGCGCGGGACCCTTGAAAGTGCGGGGCCCGTATCTACTACATAAGTAGTAGCTACTACATATGTAGTAGCTACTGCATATGAAATAGCTACTACACATATGTAGTAGCTACTACATGTAGCTACTTTTGCTACGAGGATAATCCGGAACTGCCTCCCACCCACGCACACGCCACCCGAGTGTAAGCGTGGGTGGGGTGATCCATCGCGCAGATCTTCTTGATGTAGTCAATATCACCGCTATCGTTGCTGATGACGGAGGTTGCAGCAATCGTCAACTGGAGTGGTCGTGTTGTCATTGCCGTCTCGTTGCTGGTGATTGTTGTAGCCGACGTCACCCCCATCCTGCTCTTGGTGGTGGCTCTGGGACACCATCAGCCACCAATCAACATCCTCGCTGTCCTCATCCCCGCTTCTCATTGTATTCCTGACAGCAGCTAGAGGGGAGGGGGGGCAGAAGCCACCACCACCACTAGCAGCAGCTAACCTCTCAAGCAACCTCTCAAGCAACCTCTCAAGCAACCTCTCAAGCAACCTCTCAACCAACCTCTCAACCAACCTCTCAACCAACCTCCTAA
>CM025640.2:4644830-4657960 GCA_014621495.2 Entosphenus tridentatus
CCCACTGACCTGCCTAGAGACTCACAGACTCACATAGAGACCCATTGCCCTGCTTAGAGACTCACTGACACATAGAAACCCATTGACCTGCTTAGAGACCCACAGACTCACATAGAGACCCAATGACCTGCATAGAGACTCACAGACTCACATAGAGACCCACTGACCTGCCTAGAGACTCACAGGCTCACATGGAGACCCATTGACCTGCATAGAGACTCACAGACTCACATAGAGACCCACTGACCTGCCTAGAGACTCACAGACTCACATAGATACCCATTGACCTGCTTAGAGACCCACAGACTCACATGGACACCCACTGACCTGCATATAACTCACAGACTCACATAGAGATCAATTCACCTGCTGAGAGACTGCTGAAAGAGACCCATCGAGGTGCATAGAGACTCACAGACGCGCACGTAACAGGCCACGTGTTGTTTGGCGTTGTGTATCGGCGTGTGCTTTTTGCAGCCGCATCGAGGGGCACCTCACGTTCCCCGCACACATTTCGACATTTCTCCTGCACGGTATCCATGTCGCAGCCTGGGTCTTAGCCCCGCCCCCCGCCTCCCACCCACTTCATTGAAAAGCTTGGGGGGGGGGGGCGGGGGTGACGTGTGGAAGGAAACCAGGGCTCTCACATTGTATTGGGGGCTGCCAGGGAACTCTTCCTTAACCCCCCCCCCCCCGTAACACGCACACCGTAATAATAATAAAGTAGCCGCAATTCTGGTTTGCGAAATGGAATTTCCGCACTTGGAGGCTGAGAGAAGAGGAAGTGTTGGGTATTTCTTTAGGCGTGCGTGCGGGGTTGAGAGATTTGTTTCTTTTTTTTTGGCTTATTTTTTTGTTTGTCAAGTTTTACTTTTAAAGTTTTTACTTTTGCAAAACAAAAAAAAATCTCCTTCGCTCGTGCGCCCTCGTCAGAGCACAAGCACTGCTGCCTGTAGTGAAGGTTAAGGCGCAGCCCCTGCAGTTGCTCTCCTCGTGCCACTGCCGGCGGAAGGAACCTCCAACAGAGGGAGCTCGAGAGAGAGGGAGCCTCCCTCCTCCTGTAGGGCGTGGTCTTGGTCTACTCTTCCGAATAGGTTTTCCCATTTTTTCTGGCAATAAAACAGGTGTCAAGATGTTAAAACACCAAACTGAAACCTTTTACACGGTGTTAGATCGGAGGACGCCAAAACGCCTTTTAGCGTCCGCTGGTCTAACACCGCTTTGAGACGAGGCTCCAAAGAAAGCTGTCTCTGGTGTGGACCAATCAGTTTCAAGGACAATGCATTTATTATCAGAGGATGTTTTTTTGTTTGCATTCTGACCACAAGCATTGTGGTTAATGCAGACATGATTCCTTGTAAAAGGTCTCAGTTTGGTGTTTTAACACCTTAACACAGCTGTTCTGTTGCCAGAAAAAAGGGAAAACCCTATCCTCATATTTGTGTTCTGGCAAAGGAGGGCCCATGATGTAGCTCCTCTTCTTCCTACTCCTCTTCTTACTGTTTCTACTCCTCCTACTCTTGCTAATCCAACTCCTCATGCTACTATTCCTACTCTTCCTCCAGCATTGGTAGAGCCAAGCAAGCCTGACTCTCCAGCTGCTGCTGATGAGACACTGGAGCGTCGAAACTGGTCCAGACTTGAAATGACGCACTCCGCAGGAAAGTCCGTGTTACCGATGGGATGTGTACAATTATTACTCGTGTTGTTGTTGTTGTTGTTGTCGTCGTCGTCCAGCTCACCACATTTCGCGTCTGTCTCCATCCCGCCTCCTACCAGATCCGCGCCTTCATCAACGCGAGCGGCGCTCCGGCCAACGAGGCCCTAGACCTGCTGGGCCTGCGCATGTACACCATCACGCCCATCCTCGACCCCTGGATATACATCTTCTGCCGCAAGTCGCTGTGCCGGCGGCTCTGCGGCCGCTGGGTCGGCTCCCGCGGCTCCCGCAGCTCCCGCGGCTCCCGCGGCTCCAGCGGCGGCGGCGGCGTCGGACGCGGCTCCCGGCTCGGCGGCGACGCGGCTCGACGCCGGCGGCTCAGCGGCTTCGAGCCCGATCAAGAGACGACGGACGCGGCGGCCTCGGCCGTCGCCGATCGCTCGCCGTGCTCCACCTCGTCGCTGTCGCTGGGGCCGAGGGGCGAGAGGCACCAGCAGCAGCAGCCGCAGCAGCAGCAGCCGCAGCAGCAGCAGCAGCAGCAGCAGCCGCTCGTCAACGGAGGGGCCCCGAAAGCTCCGGAGGGGCCCGCGACGGCACCACCGACGGTGATGCCGACGGTGACGCCGAGCGGAGGAGCCGCTGCGGTGGCCGCGGCCGGTGGTGCCGCTTGTCCAAACGCCGCCACCACCGTCACCGCCACCCTCGCCGCCGTCACCGCCGCCGCCGACGCCACCGCATCGCTCAGCCGCCGCCACTGCCTTAGCGACAGCCGCCGTGACGACGATAGCTACGACGACGACGAGGGTGACGAGGAGGGTGACGATGGTGACGATGGTATTGTCGATGATGATGGTGAGCACGGGATGGGCCGTGGGGATTCGGGCGACGAGCTGGCGACGGTCGTTGCCATCGTGGAGGCGGAGGAGTCGAGGCGAGTGCCGGCGTTGACCACGTGATCTGCCCGGCGTGGGGGCTGATCGCGGCTCGTGGTGTGTCCGCGTGCGGGACGTTTTCGTGTTTTAATTTAAATTTGTGGGTTTTTTGTGTGTGTGTTTTTTACGCTAAAAAAATATACAATTTTTTTCAGGGTGGGGTGGAGGTGGATGGTGTGGGGGGGGGAAGAAAAACATCTAAAAAGTGATAGTAATAATAATGTAAACAATAATAAAGGCGCGGCCCCTGCAATTGCCTGCTCGAGCCGACAGAGCCCTTCCCCGCCCCCACCTCCAGAGGAGGGTACATGTGAGTCTACTTCACGCACGCTGGCCAGACGTCTCCTGGTAGGTGTGAGTACCCACACTTCTCCCCACCCGCAACGCGAACCTCGCCCTGTCGGGTCGAACCGGCGTAACGCATTGAAATACCGCTGGCTGGGGCAGAGGGCCGGGCCACTTTCGAGGGCTACTTCCCTTGCGGCTTCGCACCCGCCACGCCGGGGAAATCTGATCGGAACCGGCGGCTTCTCTGGATCGCAAGTCGCAAGTGTGATGCTGGTGGCACAGCGGTTAGCACGCTGCGCTATTAAGCCGGCGACCAGAGAGGTTCGATACCCGACCACGGCTAATATCAGTGGTGAGTGATGTCTCGACCAGTCCGGGTACCCGCCCCCTCCCCCCCCCCCACGACTCCTCCAACCCTGTCTTCTGTCTCCAGTGCACACTGACCAGCGCGGTGAAGTACGCTCATCAATCCCCGTGAGCGACAACAGCGTGGGATGGAGGCCTTCATCCAGCAGTGGATTGAGAAAGGGCTGTGTCAGTGTATTAGTATTCTTTACATCCAGCGCGGGTGAAGCTGTGGTCTGCCATCATCATCGTCGTCGTCGCCGTGTGTACGGGGTAGACACATTTAGTTCCACATCGTGGGAAGTCAGCAGTGTCTGCGTCGTGTGGATGGATGGACTGGCCGCCGCCATGAGAATGTGGAATTCACCCGCACGGGGGCTCTAGGCCAGCAGTGGGAACGGCGGCAGAGAGCGTGGATGATCTAGGTCTCCATGGGCTAAGCCAGGGGTGGGGAACCTTTTTTTCTGCCAAGGGCCATTTGGATATTTATATAACATCATTCGCGGGCCATACAAAATTATCAAATTAAAAATTAGCCGTTTATATTTGGTCAAACATTTAATTAACTCGCCCCTAATGGGATGGCTGGAACTGCTTCTCTTTGGCGAGGCGTGTGATGTTAGCTGGTATTGATGATGTTGCTACTCGCAACTGCTTTTCTAGGTTTTCTCCGAGATTTATTGAATTTCGAGTCCCGCCTGCGGTTGCCTTGGCAGGGCCACACTAAATGATTTCGTGGGGCCTTACACGCCCCGCGGGCCGGACGTTCCCCACCCCTGGGCTAAGCGAAGTTGAGCCTGGCTATTGTTTTGGACGGGCGACCACACCTTACATGTGCCCTAGACTGCTGCGTGGCGACCGCTGTGTGTAGCAGTGGAGTCGTGCATCGCAATCCGCACTGTTATACTGCACCGTGCTCCCACGTCTATGCTCCCCGCCCTTCACCGACATGCGCTGACCTGCGTGGTGAAGTATGATCATGAATGACGGGACCCGTTCCCTCCGCGACCCGCACGGCGTGGGGGAGGCCCTCATCCAGCAGTGGATTAACTAACGTGGCCGTGCACGTGCAGGCAGATCTGCCGAGGCGCGTGCCCTGCAGGCAAAGTTTGAGTCTGCGTTCAAAGCGCTCATTTAATTTGCGTTTGCAAAATCTGTTTTGTGTCAACAACAACAAAAACGAATGCGAAGAAATGACTTGTTTTAATTCGTAACTTATTTCTGTGCGGGGGTCAGATCCCCTGAACTAAATGTGTGTGTGTGTGTTGTACATCCCTCCACCACCCGACACGGACAATTACAGGGTGTTTCAAAAAAATGTTAACGCTCACACGGGGCTGTCGTTTTTTAATGCGAAAATAACGGATACTAATAATACGCTGTCACGTGATAACAAATGTAATGTTAATAGCCTCAAAAAGTCAGAGTATCCCACTTGTTCGCCATCGTTGTCAACGCGTGGCCTGGAATTTTCTCCATGTGGTTTCCAGAGCCCGGAGTCACATTTCACGTGGCATTGTTGCAAATTCTCAGAAGTGTTAAAAAAATGTTTAAGAACTCTGTCATATAAAGTTGTCACGTGACGAACAAACGCGCCCAAATGATTACCGCCTCAGCCGCAGAATCATATTCAGAATATTTATCAACACTGGAGGAATCCGATGCGCTATGAAGCTCTTTTTCACAGATGTCTAACAACAACAACAAACACAATACAAACAACACGGTAGCAGCGGCAGGCAGCAGCAGCAGCAACGGTAGTGTTTGCAGAGAGATCCGCACACATTTTAACAATTGCCGATACAATTCTTTGGCTGTGTGTCGGGTGGAGGTGGGGTGTACGACACACACACACAAGTTTTTTACTTTAATATTAACGTCAACGCCAACAGCAGCAGCCGCAGCGTAACGATTATCAGCGTGAGCGATGATGATGATGGTATTCGTAGTATTATTGTTTTTTGGTATATCGCTGGTCATATTTGCAGTACTTATTGCGTCTAGAAAACTCGAAATATGGAAGCCAAGTCATCGTTTCTGATATGGAGCGGTCTCTGGGAACGAAGCAAAGCACCGACGTAGAGCAGAGCCCCCCCCTCCCACGCGTGCCCGATTGAAGGGTAAACACATTTCATTGTGTGTGTGTCGCTGTGTGTGTGTCGTTGTGTGTGTGTGTGGCTGTGTCGCTGTGTGTGTGTGTCGGGAGTGGTGGCGCAGCAGTGGCGTAGTGGTTAGCGCTGCGCTGCGCTACGAACCTGGCGACCCGGGTTCGATTCCCGCTCGATTATCTGAACCGGTCCTGGGCCTTCCATAGGTCGACTCAGCCTCAAATGAGTACTCTGGTGCGGTGTGTAAACATCGCCACTGGGAAGACAAAGGCGGCCGGGCGTGGTGTTGACCACCCACCTCCTCGTGTGCCGTGCCGGCCTTCATATGTGCTCGCTAACAGCACTTGCCCCAACAGTCTGTTTAAGGCTGTACGGGGGATCTTTGTCTTTATGGCGCAGCGGTTAGCGCGCTGAGCTACGAACCCGGCGACCCCCGAGATTGATTCGAGTGGCGGATATCTGAAGCGATGGACATTCCCGCTCGGTCAACTCAACCTCGGATCAGAATCTGCGGCACTGGGTCATCACTGGGGAGACAAAGGCGGTCGGGCATTGCTGTGTGTTGGGCACACATCTCTCCCGGGCCTTCGTCAGTACTCACTCTCAGCACTTGCCCAAACCGTCTATCTGGCTGTATGGGGGACCTTTATCTTGCGTGTCATCGGCGCTCGCTAACAGCACTTGCCCACGCCGTCTGTTCAAGGCTACACGGTGGCTCTTTGTCTCGAGCTCTGCGTAGTGAGCCGCTGCGTACGGCGCGAAGGAAGTTCAACGCACGCGCATACGGCCAAGGGCACGTCCACGGAGGGGAGATGGGAGCAGCAATGAGACGTGGAGGCGGCTAGCTTGAATCGTTACATTGTGGCGTTGGCTTGGGAGGATGCCTTCGTCCAGCAGTGGAATGATCATGGCTAAGAGTAAAGGCCGTGATGATTGTGATGAGGATCTCGACGTGCGGACGGTCATCAATCACCAGTTTTCTGAGTTGTCCCTGTGAGGGCAGTGATGCTGCTGCTGCTGCTCGGATCGGGGAATGGAACAAAAAATACAGACGGAGACGTTGCATTCCATGCGCCTCGACTTGGCACGAAGAAGAACGTCGGATGCAGCATCACAACAACATCAATCACATCACAACAACAACAACACCCAGAGAGCTGAGCACGGGGTTCAACTGGCGAGGTGGAGGGAGCGTGCCACCATCGCCAACATCGTCAACTTCATCATCATCATCGCCAACATCGTCAACATCATCAAAGTCAACATCGTCATCATCGCCAACATCGCCAACATCATCATCATCGCCAAAATCGTCGACATCATCATCGTCATAATATTGGCTATCGGCATCGCCATTATCAGATATTAATTTGAGGCTTGGATCAACATAAAACAACAACCGCCAATTGATACTCAGTGGCGGTGGCGTCACCACGCGCTTGTGACAGGCTAGGTACACTTTGAGGTCACGTGTCGCAGTGCCGAAGGGCGGTTTTCAGAAGGTCACGGGGCAGACCCCGCCGCTGCCACGGGTCGACTGACTGACAGACGACTGGCAAATGCACCACCTGTGCCCCCTACTGTGCCAACTCGCTACGTTTTATCTACTCGGCGCTCCGCTCGTTGTTGTGAGCGTCGCTCCTCCGTCATCCATTGTTGCTGGAGGGCGACCGCCTCCCAACTGCCCAGAGACAGCGTCCTTCACGCACCTCCTCCTCAACAGAGGCCGATCTCGACACCGCTGGTACCGGTCATCGTCAAGTCCACTCAGCTCCATATCGGCCCATCTCTTCTCCAGCCCGTGCGGCGCCTTTTCAGCACTCCCCCCCTCTATCCGGCCAGACAGAAGACGCTTGGGCGTGCCGTGGCTGGGCAATGTGGGGGGGGGCGGCTACAATGACCCAGCCAACGCAGCCTTGGCCTGCTGGGATCGTACACGGACGCACGCACGCGCAGGAGGGCCCCTTCATCCGATCGCGATCATTAACCCGTTTTCCCCCTCCTCCCCCCCCCCAAAAAAAATATATAAATAAATAAGCCTCTGTTGCCCGCACTTAGGATGACCGGAATGCGATCCATCACGGAACGTCTGTCTAACGTTTGGGCCCTTCTCCCAAAGAGGCAAGGAATGTATTCCATAAGACGGGCCTTGGGGAAGTGGGGGCAGGGATGGGGGGGGGGTTACGAGGGGGGGGGGGTGGTCAATAAATAAATAAATCGCGCTCGTGGCTCGCGTGTGATTTCTCCACGAAGCGTAAAGCCGGGCTCGGCTTACGGAAGCCACTTAGAGGAGGGAGAGAGGTTTGACCAGAATATGTATAGGGAGGGTCGAAAATAAAATAACAATCCGAGACGTCGAGTGAGAGAGAAGCGAGAAGGAATCCAGTGGCGGTGGCAGGAAGGGGCTTCTGGAATTCTCTTTTTAGCTTCATTCTTTTATTTTCCACGCCGCGGCACTTAAGCGAGGGGCCCATTATACGACAGATCGTGGAGAGATGTGAAACTCAGCCGTGGCTCTGTGGTTAAAGGAAACAAAACAATAATATCTGCGCCCTGCGTGTTTATATTATATGAAGCATATTTATCACCCGATGGGAACGGTAAGTGTCGTGGTTAGCGTGCTGCGCATGGGCTATGCACCCAGCGAAAACGAGTTCGATTCGCGCTCACGACCACCAACACCAGTGACGATCATCATCACCCAGTAGTTAGACAACTTGTCTAACCACCACCACCACCACCAGGTGGTTAGACAACCAACGGTGGCGAGACGGGCGAGCTCACCCTGTGTAGGTCTTCTCTCGCGACTCACCTGTTCCACCTGCACGCCCCACCCTCCCCATCGTCGTGTGACCCAGTGGGACTCAGCACTTGGCAGTATTTCTCGTTCCTAACCTCGTGCATGGCGCACTGAGACCACCGGATGAATTGCGCCGTATAAATGTAAATAATGACAATTATTACCACCGTCATCATTATTGTCATCATCGCCGGAGCTCCTCGCGCATCGTTACGGCTCCCTAAGTCAGACGGATGCGATCCGAACGCAGCCTCAAAGCGGCGAGTTGATTCGTCTTCATTTGCTTGGAGGGCGGGTGGCGGAGGAGTGGGGTGAGGACCGGCTGGTTTCAATAACAGTAACGTTGTTGTTATTTTATATAAGTTTTTATTGTGTTATGTATATATATAAAAGTCGTGTTTGGTTTTCCGGCAGCAAACTTTCCGCCGCTGAGAGTAAACCGCGTGCAAGCGCGGTGGCGAGCAAGATTACGAAAATGCGAAATCATCAGTCAAACTGAATGTGATTCTCCCGGTGGTGGTGATGGTGATGATGATGGAGTTCGTGGTGGTGGTGGTGATGGAGTTTGTGGCGATAGTGGTCGTGGTTTATTTCAAAACCTTGACCACCGTGGATTTGATGTATGTGTAAAAACGAAACGTGCCAAAATCATGGAAAATATAGCTGTGAAATATCCCTTTGCTTTATCTTTTGACCCCCCCTTCCACCTCCTCCTCCTTCCACCTCCTCCCCACTCCACACTCACCCTTCTCCCAGCATCTTCCATCCACTCCGATGCCCACGGGAATTTATCTCAGCTGATGGGTGAATATCCGGGAGGGGGGAGGGGGTGGTGGGAAGTGGGAGGCACAGAGAAATTCACATTAATTCAATATCCCATCGATCTCTCGATTAATCCTCGCCCCACGCTCTTCACACCTCCTCATCAATGCCTGTGCGTGAATTATGCGCTATTCCACCGTCGGGTTTTTTTTTACACGCAAAGACAAAGATCACCCGTATAGCCTCAACAGACTGTTGGGGCAAGTGCTGTTCGCGACCCCATATTAAGGCGGCCAGCACCACGCTCAGCCACCTTTGTCTCCCCAGTACTAATGTTTACACACCACATCAGCTACTCATTTGAGGCTGAGTCAACCTAGGGGGAGGCCCAGGATCGGTTCAGATAAACATCACCGATGTTAGCCGTGTACAGGAATCGAACTCGGGTCGTCGCCGCATTTTCAGCACCGCAGCGTAACCGCTGCACACAAAGACAAAGATCCCCCGCATAGCCTTTCAACAGACTTTTGGGGCAAGTGCTGTTAGCGAGAAAATATGAAGGCCAGAAAGATACACGAGGGAGTGGGTGGCCAGCACCTCGCGCGACCGCCTTTGCCTCCCCAGTGGCGATGTCTACACACACCATCAGGTACTCATGTGAGGCTGAGTCGACCTAGGGGAGCCCCAGGACCGGTTCAGAAAATCATCAGTGGTGGTGTTGGCCGTGAGCGGGAATCGAACCCGGTGCGCCGGGTTCGTAGCGCCGCGCGCTAACCGCTACACCACCGCTCCCCAACTGCACCGCTGCGCACGCACACGCACGCACGCACGCACACACACGCACGCACACACACACGCACACACACAGACACACACACACGCACGCGCACTCACATACGGTACACACGTCGGAGAGGGTCCAACAACGCGGAGATGGAGCGAGAAAATCGACTCGGTTGTGCAAGGCGCTGCGATGGATTGTGGCATCATAGGGCCAAGAGGGATTGCCACGGAGGGGATGAGGATCTAAGGATTTGCATTTATAGCGGGTGCTTACTTACATTCCTCAGCATCTCAAAGCGCCATACATCTCATCCCGACCATCCCATTAACCCGTGGGAGTCTAACCTCGCCCCCCCTCCCGACTCCATGTGGCAGCTGTCCCGAACGTGAGACAAGGTGTGTGTGTATCACCACTGGTGGCCTGCCAGAGCCTGATGATGATGATGGGAATAGACTCAGCTTATGAGAACGTTAAAACATGTCTACGATGGGAGGGAATAATGTTCATATCGGTGTCTGCGCATGTGTGTGTGTGTGTGTGCGCGTGTGTTCACGGCCAACACCAGTGACGATTACCTGAACCGGTCCTGGGCCTCCCCTAGGTCGACTCAGCCTCAAATGAGTACTCTGGTGCGGTGTGTAAACATCGCCGCTGGGAAGACAAAGGCGGCCGGGCGTGGTGTTGGACACCCACCCCCTCGTGTGCCGTGCCGGCCTTCATAGGTGCTGCTCGCTACTGACAGCACTTGCCCCAACAGTCTGTTAAGGCTTCTCGGGGGGTCTTTGTCTTGTAGGTAGGTGAGTGGGTTGTTAGGACCTGCAGAGTGGTGGTTGATGAGAATGTGGATGAGATGAGACAGCGAGTCTCGGAGACTGAGTCACTTAGACGTATATGGGACCCATAGATTAACATCGGACCTATGCAAATGTTTATCGGACCCATAGACTAACTAACATTCATCGATTAACACATGACCCATAGATTGACATCGACCCATAGAGTGACAGGACCCAAAAGACGAACGTGGCTTTCATCCCAGTTAATCCATTTACAGATACCCCCATTAAGATAATGGGGGGGAGGGAGGAGGGAATTGTCGATAAAACGACATGATTCCTCATTCAGACAACTCATTCAGTCTGACGCGCGCTCTCTTCTTCGCACACTGTGTGAGCCGTCGCGTTCGCGCGACTCAATCAGCCGTCGAGACGAACATAAGAGGTGGCTCGTAGGGGGGGAGGGTTAGGGCACGGGGCGGCAGACGTTAGAGAATTAGATATTATCAGCGGAGTATCTATAAATGGATCAGCTTGTACACGCGCGCGCATCGATAGCGTTGCACCTTATCGCAAGCGCGTTCAAGCCATCAACGCAAAGTGCTTTCACCCGAGATAACCTTTTATTTCCCACGGCGTGGCTCCAACCATTGCCCCCCCCCACGCCCGCCCGCCCGCCCATGTTCCCAACCCGTTCACTGCTCCCCACAGAGCGGGCACGTGAGATCCACGCCGTGTCAATTAAATTGATCGCTGCAATTTTGTAACCGCCCGACCGCCCGCCCGCCGCCGCCCCCCCACGCCCCCCTCTAATCGAATCAAAATCGCGGCTGCGTGTGGCTGGACGCGTGACGCCACGGCAGACGGAGGCGGTGCACTCGACTCGATGGAAGCGTTCGAAGACAAAGATCCACCCCGTGTGGCTCTCAGCGACTGTTGGGGACAAGTGCCCCTGTGAAGGCCCGCACGGCGCGCGACGGCGGTGGGGTGTGGTGGTCAGCACCACGCCCGAACGCCCTTGTCTCCCTAGCGATCGATGTTTACGCACCGCAGCAGGTGCTCATTTGAGGCTGAGTCGACCTGGTGGAGGCCCAGGACTCGCATGCCCAGCTGCTGAGTTACCTTTCTTACGCGCATGGGGGCAGCTGCCGCTGGGGGTGCCCATTGAATGTTTGGGATGAGATGGCGCCGCGGTTGCTAGGAGATGTTAACTCCCTCGCCTGGTATACAGGAGGTCGTGGGTTTCATCCAGACCCTGACGCCTGCTGTATATCTGGAGTTTGCGGTATTTCTTTCTCTTATCATCATCACGGTGGCTAGGAGATGTTAACCACCTCGCCTGGTCTACAGGAGGTCGTCGGTTTCATCCAGACCCTGACGCCTGCTGCTGTATATTTGGAGTTTGCGGTGTCTCTCTCCCCGCGGTCCAGTGGGTTTTTCTCCGGGTCCTCCGGTTTTTCCCTCCACGTTTTGAATCAACATCACGCGTTTATAGTATTCGGCTGCTGTGAATTTCTACGTGATAAGCCGACTTCGTTGAGCTAGCATTTGTGATAACCAGGTCACTTCTGAAAAAGAGCTATACAGCTCAGTGGGACTTATCTGGCAAAATAAAGTAAAATGTTGTAGTTTCATTTAGAGATGCTATGGTAGGCGCTTTCAGTTGATGAAGTCATTATCAAGCGCCCTATGAATTCAAACATTACTTCATGGGATCTCCTTTGCCAGTACCAAAATATGATAATAGGTTTCTCCCCTTTTTTCTGGCAACAAAACAGGTGTTAAGATGTTAAAACACCAAACTGAAACCTTTTACAAGGAATCGTGTCTGCATTAACCACAATGCTTGTGGTCAGAATGCAAACAAGAATATACTCTGAAAATATATGCAGTCTTTGAAACTGATTGGTCCACACCAGAGACGGCTTTCTTTTGAGCCTCGTCTCAAACGGTGTTAGACCAGAGGACGCCAAAAGGCGGACAGCATCTTAACACCTGTTTTGTTGCCATAAAAAAAAGGGAAAACCCTATCATCAAACATTACTATTATAATATCAACAACAGCAACCAATTATCGCTCATCGAGTAGTAGCGCTGCTATTTGCAGGATATTCAAAATTAAACACCGGCTGATCAGTCGTAATAATCTGCGTCTGATTGTATTCACCCCATGGAGTCTAAATAATGACTCTCACCGCCGCTAATTGCTCATGCAGCCGCTGCCGGCCGTCAGAGGCAACGTTCTCAGTGCTTCTTAATTCTATTTTACTCGTGACATTTAATCCTTAATGGCTGGCCAAAAATAAATGGTTAATTAGTTAATTCCCGGAAAGACCCAACCCAGTACTACTCCCTCCACCTCCTCCTTCTCCCTCCTCCTTCCTCATCCTCCCTCTTCCTCCCGCTCAATCATCCTCCTCTTCTCACCTTCTCCCTCCTTCTCCCTCCATCATCCCTCCTTCCTCATCCCTCCTCCTCCTCCTCCATCTTCCCTCCTTTTTTTTACGATCAGTGGAAACAAGAAGATGCTCGGTGTAGTCGGCACTTTGCTTCGTTCATCATTTCTTTAAAAAAAATTAAAATAATAACTTTGCTTTATGTAAACCCCCACCGCTCGGTCACTCTCTCGCTCACTCTCTCGGTCACTCTCTCGCTCACTCTCTCGGTCACTCTCT
>CM025640.2:4682257-4705068 GCA_014621495.2 Entosphenus tridentatus
ACCCGTCTTTGGCGGGGAGGATCGGCTTGGAGGTGCGGCCGGGGAGAGGGGGGGGCAGGAGAGGGGGGAGGAGGGGAGGGGGGAGAAGAGGAGGGAAGAGAAGGGGGGGGAAGAGGAGAGGGGAGGAAGTGGAGAGGAGAGGAGAGGGGGAGGGGAGGGGGGAGAGGTGGGGGGAGGACAGGGGGGAGGAGAGGGGGAGCAAGAGAAGAGTGCGGGGAAGGGAGGGGAGTAGGAAAGGAGAGAGGAGAGGAGGAGGTGAGGGGGGAGGAGAGGGGGAGGGGAGGGGGGAGGAGAGGGGGGAAGAGGAGAGGGTGGGGAGGAGGGGGGAGGAGGAGTGGGGGGCTGTCTTTTCTTACCGAGAGTCAAAAACAGGACTCTCGCATACCACATCATATAAGAGTCGCGCCACGGTGGCTCGGAAATGTTAACTCCCTCGCCTGGTATGCAGGAGGTCGTGGATTCGATCCCGACCCTGACGCTTGCTGCATATTTGGGTTTATAGGCGCACGCGGTGAATGCCACGTGTGAGTGGAACAATCCGTTAACCACGTGGCGCGGCTTTCGTATCGCCGAGCGGACACCTTTAACCATGGCTCTCTATCTCATCATCATCATCATCATCACGGTGGCTAGGAGATGTTGACTACCTCGCCTCGTATGCAGGAGGTCATGGGTTCCATCCCGACCCTGATGCCTGCTGCTGTATATTTGGCATTTGCGATGTCTCTCTCTCTCTCCCCGTGGTCACGTGGATTTGTCTCCGGGTCCTCCGGGTTTTCCCTCCACATGTAGAATCAACATCACGCGTTTAAGAGTGATTTTGCCTGCTCTAAATGTCCACATGATAAGCCACGAAGTCGAGCTATCATTTGCGGCCTGGTAGCTTCTGAAAAAAAGAGCTGCCCATATCTCAGTGGGCCTTACCTGGTAAGATATTTAGTTTAGTTTAACAGAGACAAAGATTTCCCGTATAGCCTCTAACAGGCTGTTGGGGGAGGGGCAAGTGCTGACATGGAGCACTGATGAAGGCCAACACGTTCCACGAGGGGGGTGGTGAGTGGTCAGCATCACGCTTCTGCTACGTGTGTCTGCCCGGTGCTTATACTTTAACTCACCGCACCCAGCTAGTTATTTAAGGCTGAGTCGACCTAGAGTAGAGTATTCGTTCCCGAGCAGGAATCGAACTCGGGTCGCCAGGTTCGTCGCGCAGTGCGCTGACCACTGCAGCGTGAAAAACAAAACTAAGATAAAGGTCCTCCCGATAGCCTTTAAAGGGCTCGTTGGGGCAAGTGCTGTTAGCGAGTGGCACCTATATTGAGGCCGGCACGGCACGCAAGGTGGCCAGCATCACGCCCGGCCGCCTTTGTCTCTCCAGCGGCGATGTTTACCACACACCGCACCAGGTACGCATTCGGTCTCAAACGGTGGTAGTAGCTGCAAACAGTGGTGGACTCAACAACACTATTTATGATACTACACGCGATAGGCGATTTATCGACAGCAAACTGCGTGACTGTTACAATAGGATCGGCCCTAACATGCCAAATCACATGGCATCACCGCACACGATAAGAACGATGAGTTCAACTTGTAGCACTGCGCTGTCCGCTCGCTCTCGTAGTGAGTGAATTAGATATTTAGTGGGTGAGTGAGATATTGTGACCTGCAGGGTGATGAATGAGTGAGTGGGTGAATGCGTTAGCGAGTGAGTGTTTAAGTGATTGAGTGGTTGGGGGAATGGATGGGTGGGTGAGTGAGTTAATGAGTTGATGAATGGGTAAGTGGGTGAATGAGTTAACGAGTGAGTGCGTGAGTGTTTGGGTGAATGGGTGAGTGAGTGGGTGAATGCGTGGCTGAGTTAGTGAGTTAGCGAGTGGGTGTGTGAGTGGTTAGGTGAGTGGGTGAATGAGTGACTGTGTGAGTGAGTTAGCGAGTGAGTGTGTGAGTGGTTGAGTGAGTGAGTGGGTGAATGAGTGACTGTGTGAGTGAGTGAGTGGTTGGGTGAATGGGTGAGTGAGAGCGTTAGTAAGTGGGTGAGTGGTTTGGTGAATGTGGTGAGTGAGTGAGTGAGTGAATGAGTGGCTGTGTGAGTGGGTGAGTGAGAGCGTTAGTGAGTGGCTGGGTGATGAATGTGGTGAGTGCCTGTGTCAGTGAGTGCGTGAGCGTGTTGTCGTGACCTTCGGTGTGATGAATGAGTGGGTGGGTGAGTTAGACAGTTAGTGAGTGGTTGCGTGATTTAGTGAGTGGCTGGGTGAGTGCGTGGTGGTTGAACACAGTTGTGGATGAGGCTAAACGCTCACTGTCTGGTCGACCGTGTTCATCACAAAACCATTTATCACAGCTCATTAGACAGGCAGCGGACTAATCTATCAAGGGGCACACACCCTCTGGTGGTCACTCCGATTATTACTCCACAGAACCTTCTGTGATGCCAATCTTTGTCATGAGCCATGATCAATCCACTGCTGGATGAAGGCCTCAATACATTTGTTGTTTTAGATTCATGCATGCCTGGTAGTTGGTGGCCAGCACCACGCTTCGGGCCGCCTTTGTCTCCCCAGTGGTGATGTTTGCACACCGCACCAGGTACTCATTTGAGGCTGAATTGACTTAGGGGAGGCCCAGGACCGGTAAAAAAAATAATCGTCACTGGTGTTGGTGGCCGTGAGCGGGAATCGAACTCGGGTCGCCGGGTTCGTAGCGCAGCCCGCTAACCCCTCCCTAGAAATACAAAGATCCCCCGTGAAGCCTTAACAGACTGTTGTGGCAAATTCTGATAGCGAGCACTTATGAAGGCCGGCACGGCGCACGAGGGGGTGGGTGGCCAACACACAACACACACACACACATCTCGTATTACCTGGCAATCCGTCTCCTTTATTTTTTGTTTCATTTTTGTATTTTTCCCCTTTTTACAAACTCTGTGTGGCCGGTTAAGGGGCGGGGGGGGGGTGAGAAACCCACAACAAAATCGTGGTGCCCATTTCACTGAAGCGTGCGTCTCCTGCGTGCCACTTGCACGCGTCCCGAGGGGGGTCGAGCCAGAGGGAGCGATGTGGGGCCTCACGTGTCACAGAGACGCTGAACCGCTGAGGACCCGGCTTCGAATCCGAGTGAGGTGTTAGCAGGGTCCGTCCATAATGTGGTGGGGGGGTGGGTGGGGGTGGGTGCGGTACCCGGGGCAACTCTGAGCCCACCACTCTTTTTAAACTAAACCGGAAGTAATTTTTCGATTTAAAGCTTTCGTGACTGCAGGGATTCATCTTCTTGGTTCTTTCGGTAAAGTCACGTAGAATGGAAATAATAAAATAATAAAAATAAAACAGACTCTGTCTTCTCGACAGACCTGTTCTTCACCTGAGGACGGCTGCTTGCGTTGTGGCCGAAACGTCGTGAGAATTATTTTATTACGTTTTATTTTTATTATTTCCATTCTACGTGACTTTATCAAAAGAACCAAGAAGATAAACCGGAAGTCTTACATCTGGCACCATCACGTCGAAGCGCGCCTCCTCCCCCCCCCCCCCAAAGCGCGGGGCCCGAGGCAGTCGCCCTGATTCGTCGTTACCCTAGGGACAGCTCCGGGTGTCAGTGGACCGACCACAGGGATCGATTAACGAGCTCACGGTCAACATCGAAGGTCACAGAGACCCCGAGATACACGCACGGAGAGAGTCGCAGGCTTACGGGTGCGGGGGCAGTCCCGCGCCTTGGCCGCCAATGAAACGGCTGAGAAATCCCTCAAGACTTGAGTCAAAAGTGAATTCACAATGTGGTCTCCTTCTGAGAAGAAAGAAAGAATGATTTCCGTTTCACAAGAATGCTTCCTTTTGAAATGGAACACAGCGTTTGGTGATGCTTCGTTGGCAATTCTAGACGACGTTTCGGGCAATTGTCCTGATTGATAGCACATAGACTATTTATTCGCTAGATCCATGTGTTATGCAGAAGGGCCATTGCCTGAAATGTCTAAATAAAATCCCCTTAAAAATTCTAAGCGATTTCCGCCCAGCGAGCATTTATGCATTGGCGCTCATCTCACGTGTCGTAGACCTGATCCAGTGGTGGAAATCCCACATTCCATCCCACCCCAGCCAGGATTTAAACTCGGATCCTTCCTCTTGAGGGCCGCTCGCCCTGCCGAGGATTCCTCTCGCGGGGTCCTTTAAGGCAACTAACGATACTGACGAACGCGTTGAGTCGGTTTTTTTTTGGTCCCGTCAAATGCAAAGGGGTCCTGCTGCGTTTCATATTTTTCACCCTCCTTGACTCTTGCACAGAGGCGCTACGGATATTGAAATTGAGATATGGTCATGCAGGGACACAGGTCATTAGCTCAGGAATATATAGAGAGAGAGAAAGCAGAGTCCATCTTTCTTACCTCCATCAACTCTGCTCTCTCCCACGCTGCTGCCTCTTTGATCCGTGCTGTTCCCTCCACGTCCCCTGACTCTTAGCTCCGTGTGGAGAGGAAGGGAGGGAGGGAGGAAGGGATGATGATGATACCTATGCTTCCCACGGACCACGACAATAATAATATAATAATCATGCCCTTGACGTAAGAAAGCCTCACTGAGTCACAACAATGAAGAGGCTTTTTTACAGAAGGGTCATGCTGGGCGGTGGGGTAAATTGTGGGTAGATCGTGGAAGAGTAGACCATAATAGCTGCTACATGGGGACTCGACTCTAGAGCTACCTCGAGTGCAAGCCCTCCTGCCAGCAGTGGAGTCAGTCAGCAGTTGCAGGGCCGCGCCTTTACCGCGTTACCTCGAGTTCGATTCCCACCCACGAATAACGTCGGAGACGAGTGGACATCCGAACCAGTCATGGGCTACCTCCCGTCCGGGTCATCCACGGTTAAATTGGTCGTGGGTCACGAATGAATGTGGTGCTGTGTGTGTGTCTGTGTGTGTGTGTCTGTGTGTGTGTCTGTGTGTGTGTGTCTGTGTGCTTGTGGGGAGCGGTAGTGTCTTTGTTAGAGCGCTGCACGACGAAGCCGGTGACCCGAGTTCGATTCCCGCTCACGGCTAACACCGGTGACGATTATCTGAACCGGTCCTGGTCCTCCCTTAGGTCGACTCAGCCTCAAATTAGTACCTGGTACGGTGTGTAAACGTCGCCACTGGGGAGACAAAGGCGGCCCGGTGTGATGTTGGCCATCCATTCCCTCGTGTGTCGTGCTCGCTAACAGCACTTGCCCCTACAGTCTGTTAAGTCTTTACGGGGGATCTTTGTCTTTGGTAGTGGTCTCTGTGGTCTCTGTGGTTGTTGTTGTTGTTTGTGGTGGCGGAGGCAGCAGTTGCTGTTGGTGATTGTAGGTGGTGATTGTTGTTGTGGCATTGTTCGTAGTAGTGGTGTAGTTGCTGTTGTCGTTACTGCTGTTGCTGTTGGTGGTGGTGGTCGTGGTTGATACTGGTGGTGATGGTGGTTGTGTGGGGAGCGGTAGTGTAGTACTGTAGTTAGCGCTTTGCATTGCCAATCATTCACAACCGGTGATAGTGGCGAATGTTTTAACCGGTCGAGGGCCTCCCCCCTAGGTCGACTCAGCCTCAAATGAGTTACTGGCGCGGTGTGTGAACGTCGCCATTGGGGAGACAAAGGCGGCGTGGTGTGCGGTGCCGACCTTCATAGGTGGCCATTCACAGCGCTCTCGCCCCAACAGTCTGTTCAAGGCTACACAGGTGCCTTTCATCTCTGTCGTTTGTGGTGGTTGTGGGTGTTGCTGCTGCTGCTAAGAGGTTTTGTAAAAGACAATAACAAATCGACCCTGGAGAGGTAAATTTCTGTCTCCAGGATGATGGATGGATGTTGTTTACATTTGCAATGCTCTGTACGAACGCTGGGCATATTGGGGTCACGTATAATACAATAACAATATATATTGCAACACAATCCTAGATAGTAATCATATTGTACACCGTTCGAGACTGTTGTACGTTACGAAGCAATAAAAATATAACATATAAATGAACACCAGGGGATGATAGTCGGTGGTTGAGACCAATGAGAGAACGGCAGCCGGAGGAGGGAAAACGACGCTGTTGGGAGCCGTGTCAGAAGCGGAGGAGATGGAGCGGTGAAATCTTCTCGCGTGCTGGGAGCGAGTTGGATTTCGACGGTCGCCGCAGGAGGGTGAGGGATGGCGACGGCGTGGGGAGGGCTTCATCCAGCAGTGGAGAGACCACGGCTGATGACGACGACCACGATGATCATGCGCATGAGGATGAAACCGCAAAGGCATTCGCTCCGCACATCGACACCGGTCCAATGAGAGCACGTGACGCACAATCCAAAGGTCAAGAGGTTACATTGCATGTCGGGAGTCGACTCAGCCCATCATCACCCCATGCAGGGATCGATAAAATTCGTACCACAGAGAGACAGAGTGTGTGTCGTCCGCGTTGCATGGACTCGTCCCCGCCACATAAAACGTGGAATGTCTACCCACTGGTTCAGGACCGCCAGAAGAGCCGGGCGCCGCTCCCATTGGACGTGAGAGCAGGAAGACTCTTCAATCCCGGAGGAAACCCCCCCACGCACACGAGGCGATAAAGAGGCCTACTCTGGTCACCGATGGCTCTATTTACCACCGTGAAGCTGCCCAGTGGTTTGGTGTTCGCCAATGTTGTTGGGGGGGGGGGGGGCCCTAAGCCAAAGGGTCGGGCAAGCTGCGGCTCCGGAGCCGCGTGCTATTTTCGTGACGTCATTGTTTTGTGACGTCGTTCATTGAGGACCACCGCCGTCTCGTGCTCACCCACGTGTGCATTGTGCGGCTCTTGAAATATTGCAAGTTTTTTTTTACCGAAATCGTCAAAAAATTCGCACTTCTTGTTATTCTGGTTTTGCCTACCATTCGTTGTGAATGTATACACTCCTAGTGGTGAGGCAGAATAGATCACGTGATTATTATGAGTATTACTACTACAGCATTGTCATTTTAATTGGTAACGCGCCGCACAGGATTCGCTCACTTTCCTAGACAAAGAACGATTCGGAGGCGCGAGGAGGATCCACGGACGAGCTGGAAGGCAGCAGCAGCCAGGCAGTGAAAAACCTGGCGTGCTACCAACAATTGGCCATACTCTGCGATCCTCTTTATATCAAGGTGTTATCGGAGAATTAATGAGTGTTTACATGTGGAAGGAATAAAAATCGGAATACTTATTCATACAGGAGGGAATCAGATGAGCTATGAATCTCTTTTTCACAGATGTCAAGCAATTGCACAGATGTCCAGTATTTTCACAGGTAACCGCAAGCACTGGGAGAAAAACCGACGTGCGCGAGGGGGAAAGACTATCCCGTACAGACAAAGCATACTCGTTTTTTTTTATTAATCCGTGGCCCCTTGGGCTGCTTGGGGCCCTGAGCGATTGTTTAGTGTGATTCTGCCTAGCGCCACCAATGCGCAACTCTCTAGGAGACCCACTAACCCCTGCCTTGAAAGCGGAGGCTCGCCGATGGTTTGACACGGTGGCTATACATCAACTGCAGTCACAAAAAAAGAGCACCATATATACAGTTGTGCGTGATTGATGGCGTGCTTTTAATATCCCATCAGGCTGCCTAACTTGTTTTTTGCTTAATTCTGCCCTTCGTGTGGCGCTCGTAAAAGATAAAGGCCCAGCCCTGCAATTGCTCGCTCACCCCGCTGCTGTAATACAAGCATATTAATAAAATGTAATTTAATGATTTATCCAGGAGAGAGCCTCACTGAGTCGTATGATTTTTTTTTCTAGGAAGGTCCTGCTGCTACATTCGATCTTATTTTAAGATGCTTTCAACCAATACATGACTTGTTCATTATTATTGTTGTTGTTGTTGCACGCGTGGGAGGAAACCAGAGCACCCACAGAAACGTTGGACATCATACCGAACAACACCTTTGGTACAACTCGAAACACACACGGGAGAGATTACTACGGCAACAATCGCGAAAACCTTCAGGAATTCCAAGAATGGTCGGGATTGGGAACGCTCCGAGCGAAGAACGCTCCGGTTAAATGAGATAGGAGGGGTGTTCTTCGCAAATTTTCAGAGGTGGGTAACTTTCGCCGATAAGACATCGCCAGTGTGTGCGAGGGTTGTCACAGGTAATTTGAAACTTCGATTTAAAGCTTTCGTGACTGCAAGGATTCATCTTCTTGGTTCCAACGGGAAAGTCACGTAGAAGGGAAGTAATAAAATAATAATAATAAATTAAAAATAAAAATAAAACATAATAAAATAAAAATATTATTTATTATGTTTTATTTTTATTATTTTATTACTTCCCTTCTACGTGACTTTACCGAAAGAACCAAGAAGATAATTTGAAACCTTTGGGGTTTGACAGCAGCACGATGATGATGATGCGGGGTGGGTGAATTCACCATTAATGTATTGTCGGGGGTTTGCACTAAAGGTCACCAGGGGTTGCCAGTGGCCGACGAGCCTTGCAATGAAGATAAACTGCTCTAAGGGGTGGAGGGAGTGACGGTTCAGGCGGGGAATGATAAGGAACTGAAAGAGCGAGTTTTTCAATGCTCGCGTGGGTGGGAGTTGTGCGTATGTTATACTGTACTAGCTTTACTACCCGGCTTCGCCCGGGACTTGGAATCTTGTCTTGGATTAATACACGGCCTACGCGGAGGGTTGGGGGGGGGTGCGTGACGTCAGCAGGCACACTGCGTGACGCTGCCGCATGCGGGTGACATTACAGATGTGACGTCACCACTCACTTGCCGTGCAAAATATAACCATTATCTACTTTTATACTTTTTGCATTGTGTACAGTCTGGAAGCTACCCACCTGCCAAATTTCAAGTTTGTTGCATGTCGGGAAGTATGCTAAACATTTCGAAAAGACACATATTCACAAATTTCCCTTTTAAATACAGGATGTTTAAAAAGATGGACCAAATTTCAAAGCTGTATATTTCACGATGGCAACATGTTACAATTACACAAACAGTTGCAAACGGTTTAATGAGTTATCAAGTTTTACTAACCATTTTATAAATGCTCTATGTGCCCTCCACCTGCTGTACGGACAACATCGAAACGATTGTTGAATTCTTCCCAATTCCCTCTCAAAGTGTCTTCTTCCACTGAAGTCACCGCTGCCGTGATTCTGATGTTATGGTCATCCAGACGAGTCGCTAATGGTGGCACAAAAACCCGGTCTTTGACGAATCCCCACAAGAAAAAGTCGCAGGGTGTGATGTCTGGGGATCTTGGGGGCCAAGAGTGTAGCGCCAAGTCTTGGGGTCCCGTGCGACCGATCCAACGTTGAGGCAGTGTGTCTTGCGAATGACTGAGGCTAGGGACTGTTTGTGCGCTGGGAGAGGCATATAGTGGTAATAATTTGAAACTCTATGCGACGCCCTTTCAAGTGGTAAGAGTTTCATTCATGGGCGGTTCGTGGTTGCACAGAAATAGCGATTTCAAATTGATTCCATTCTTTTTGAAACACCCTGTATGTAGATTTATTTACAATGCGTCTTAGGTGAGTGAGGAACGGTGGCGCCGTGGTTGGCGCACTTCGTTACGATATCTGAATCGGTCGTGGTCCTTTAACAGACTGTTGGGGCGAGGGGGTGGGTGGCCAACACCAGACCCGGCCGTCTTTGCCTCCCCAGTACTGATTCTTTACACACCGCACCAGATACTACTTTTTAAAGGCTGAGTCGACTTAGGGCAGGCCCAGGAGCGATTCCGATATACGTCACCGAATTTGGCCATGAAAATAACACCTGTCAACCGATACGGTTTACCCGTATTTCTTGTACATGGAAATTGAGTTTTCAGGTCCATACGGCGTACAGCCGTTTCAATACGGGGCAACAAAAAATTCCATTTGTGTTTCTCCCTTGTGATGGGACTTTGTAGGATGAACGTTGATATTTATAAGGGGCGCGGGGTGACCAACAAGGTCTGAATTGGTCTGCAATAAGGTAGGGCACTGATAAGGGGTTGACAGGTCTGTGAGAGCTAAACGAACTCGCGCTAACCGCCGCACCACCGCTCCCCCCCCAACCTGAACCCCGCCCACGCGAGTGACTCAACCGAGAACCCAAGAAACTTTAAAGGGCCAGTCTCGCGCATGCGCACGGGGTTACCGGAAGTGCGGCGTTGGACGACCGGAAGTTAGTCGGGCTGCGCGCTCGCGGCGTTACGCGCGCTTTTGCGTTTAATTTTTAATTTTTCGTTTCTCTTCTCCCTTTCTCACAAAGTTTCTGTTTTCCATTTCCTTCTGCAAGCCTTCGCACTCATGGGCCTGTTAGGAAACCGTCGCGATCGGATGCACTAATTGTATTTCTTTTTTCATGCACACATTTTTTTTTTACCTCAGATTTCAAATGTTGTGACGGACGGGCGGAGGGGCATTTAAAAGATGTAGTCCGCGCAAGAAGTTCAACAACAACAGTCGTCGTAAACGTAACGCGTTCACGCATTTACTTGGCATTACTAGGTGATAAAGTACTGGGATATACATTTTAAATTGCTAAAAAAAACACAGTTCTGACGTAAAATTTAAATACGCTGCATGGCAAGTGTTGAAACGTTGTTTCGTTTAAGTAATTACGCGAACGCATTTCGGCGTAGTTAAATACGTTTTATGTTCGAGGTCATGTAATCGTTAACATACAACACGTAGCCACCAACAGGAACTGCAGTTCCAGTGGTATTGTACTAACAAACTATAGCAACCATCAGAAGAGGAATAATATATCACGATTACCGTAATACAGTAGGAATTAATCAACAATCTAGCATTACCAACAGCTAAATAGAACCTAGTGTTACTACAACGTAATACCTCAACATTGGCTCGTTTGCTATAACCAACCAACCAACTCTTGTCAACTTTAGTACGGGTACAGAACTAGTAGTAATCAACTCCAGGACTTCACCCTACTCCGTGTACGCGTGTTGCCCCGCGGAAATTTGGTCTTAAACCATGTCTCTGTGGCTGTCGATGGCCATGTTAGCAGCACCATCACCAACACCACCACCTCCTCTATCATCCTCGTCTTCATCATCTCTCACTTCACCACCACCACAACCCCCTTCAACGTGGGCGGGCGGTGGCGACGTCCCGGGCCCTCCAGCTCCGGTAGGGCCCGCAGTGCCTCCCTCGGTAGCCACGGCTCTCACGGGGCTCTTCACGGGCCTCTACGGTCTACTCTTCCTCTGTGTCTACCTGCAGCTGTGGCTGGTGCTCAGGTACAGGTACAAGCGCTTTAGTTTCCAGACCGTCTTCCTGGCCCTGTGCCTCCTCTGGGCCGGCCTCAGGGCCACGCTCTTCGTGTTCTACTTCGAGAACTGCCAGGCGGCAAATCGACTGGGGGCATTCGCCTTCTGGCTCCTCTACTGCTGCCCCGTGTGCCTGCAGTTCTTCACGCTATGCCTCCTCAACTTGTACTTCTCACAGGTACTGCGGTGGTGGTGGTGTTGTTTTGCTGTACGTGCGTGTGTTCAGGGCCTTCACCTTATGACTACTCCGCACACTGAGTACGCTGGTGCGGTAAAAAAACATCAGCATTTGGGGAGACAAAGGCGGTCGGGCCTGGTGCTGGTCACCCACCCCGTCGTGTGCCGTGCCGGTCTTCATAGGTGCTACTCGCTAACAGCACTTGTCCCTACAGTCTGTTAAAACTATACGGGGGATCTTTGTGTGTTGTCTGGCCTGGGGAGCGGTAGTGTCGTGGTCAGCGCGCTGCGCTGCTCGAGTTCAATTCCGGCTCACGACCAACAGCACCGGTGACGATTATCTGAACCAGTCCCGGGACTCCCCTAGGTCGACTCGGTCACCAATGAGTACCTAGTGCGGTGTGTAAAACATCAGCGCTGGGAAGACAAAGGCGGCCTGGCGTCGTTGCTGGTCACCCGAACCCCTCGTGTGACATGCCGGCATTTCATAAATGCTCCTTAACAGAGCACTTTCCCCAACAGTCTGTTTAGGTCTTTGTGGACTGACTGGCCTACCAGAGGTCTTCAAACCGAGGTAGTTTGGTGTAGTGTGTAAATACTTTTGCTCGGTGAGATAATGGTGTAGTATTTGTGTATACCACATGCGTGCTTGTGCGTGCGTGTGTGTATTCAAGGTGCACGTAGCTTGGAACGAGCGACGTGGGGACGTTTTCGTTGGTATTTTATTTGGTGTTGGGTCTCCCCCAGGTCTTGCACGAGTATAGTACCCGATGTGTGTACACTTCAGCACTAAGGAGACAGCTGTGTGGGTGGGCTAGTCACACCACCCCGTTGCGGGCCTTGATCGGTGTTTGCGAACAGCATCTTGCCCATCAGTTGTGTGTGGCTTCAAATTAAAACCAAATCTTCGTGATGAATTGTCGATGTTCTTGTTGAGGCTATCTTCCAGGTGAGGTGATGGTGCTACGATCCTGGCCACCTGATTCCTGGATATGAGCAACATCTTCCTCAAAATCATGATCACCATCGCTGGGATAATCTTAAATAGAATGTGTATCATCATTGGTATTTATATCATGTGCATTATCTTCACTTTTACCATTAAAATCATCTGCATTATGGTCATCCTCACAATTTCGGTCCTCGGTTGAGCTGTCATCTTCACCATGGTCACCATTATCATATTTATCAATGTCATCGTATGAATACTGTAAGCCATGTAATAAATAATCAGCTTAACATCTTCACTGGCGCTATTTTAATAATTTAAATTGTAATCGTTTTGCTGCCATTTTTTTGCATCGCTGTGTTAAGCTTCATCATTGCCATCTGTAAAATTGTCATTAACGCTTATCATCCATTTTAGTTTCATCATTCTCATCATCTTTACCACAATGAGGTTAATCAACATCATCTTTACTTGAAGAGACTTTTAATCTCATCTCTATATGCAGGGCTGTTATTTATTTCATTTTTATTTCATAAATAACTCTCTTAAGAGGCTTTGTGAGTCAGCGGGCTCTTAGGGTGTTTAAAGTAAACAATTATGTTTTATTACTCCCACGATTTATCTCCTACCAATGGGATAATGCAAATAAATTATATCTAAGTTGCTGTTTATTCTCATCACTCCGCTGCACAAAACAGCCGTTGTTATTTATGGCCTCTCACCTGGCTTGAGGTATTTATTCGTGTGTATTGTCTCCTGCAGGCCTATACTTAATTTGGAGCTTTCGTGACTGCAGGAATTACTCTTTGGTTCTTTCGGTAAAGTCACGTATAAAGAGAAAATAATAAATTAAATACTAGCATACGACGTTTCGATTGCAACACAAGTAATCATCAGGTATAAATTAAATAGAAACACAAATCTAGTATACTTAGAAATGTAATGTAATACAACAGAGTCGGATAACATAATATTCAACACCCTACCTGGTTGATTACGTTCTTCCTGAGAATGCTAAATTTTAGAGAGAGGTAAAACACAATACCAGAGACATATAGACAGACATATAAGTAGAGACAGATATCACAGAGATACATAGAGAGAGTGCCTATGTTTGTCTCTCTCTATGTTTGTCTCTCTCTCTATGTATCTCTGTGATATCTGTCTCTACTTATATGTCTGTCTATATGTCTCTGGTTCTGTGTTTTATCTCTCTCTCAAATTTAGCATTCTCAGGAAGAACGTAATCAACCAGATAGGTTGTTGACTGTTATGTTATCCAACTCTCTGTTGTATTACATTGCATTTCTAAGTATACTAGATTTGTTTCTATTTCATTTATACCTGATCATGATTGCTTGTGTTGCAATCGAAACGTCGTATGCTAGTATTTAATTTATTATTTTCTCTTTATACGTAACTTTACCGAAAGAACCAAAGAGTAATTCCTGCAAGCCTCTCACTTGCTTTTAGGTGAACGCCATCGATTAAGGCACAAATGACTGCCTGTGTTCGGACCTATTAATGTGGTGATGGATTTGTGATTGCTGTGCTTCAGCCAGTGCCCTTAGAGACCCAGCATATTGTTTACACAGCTTCCACTGGGTTTAGTCGGGAACATTCTCGGCCTTGAATATTACTTGGTGTATTTTCCAAATAGGTCGAGGCCAGTTGGCCAGCTTGCCTCAAGGCTCTGCTTGTGTGTGTGTATCTTTCCCAAGTTTGCCAACTTCGCTTGTTTGGTTACACTTTGCTGAACAAACCGATGTTATTTCGGAGCTTTGCAGGTCGGCAGCTGTCAACAACATTACCGCAGTGTAAACGCACAATGCAATTAACACCGGCAAACAATCACACTCATCTGTCCCCCACTCTGCTCTCTTGACCATAGTCCTTCAGCACAGCAACATTGGGGAGAATATTTTAAGCTAATCTCACACAAAATAATCATTACCATCGTGGAGAATGTAAGTTAAGAAACTTATAATCGGACAATATGCCTCTATCACACATGTCTATCATATAAAAAAATACAATATTTTTTTTCATATTCCGTGAGCCACACGGTCTACGAGAATGTATAGTTTCGGTGACATTTGGTTAAATACCAGCAAACTCTGAACTGGTTTTGACATTTAGTGTCGTCAGCAGAGTCGCTTGACTGCTGAGATTTGTTGCCAATAAACATCTGGCAGTTCACCACCATTGGTTCAAGCAAGTGTGACTACCGATGGAACACTAGATGTCGAAACCAGTCCATCAATGTTGAACCAATCCTGCTCATTTGGAAGCACGTGCTTTTTTATGTGTGTGTATGCCTTGTGTTGATTCGTTGTTGTTATGGAAGAGCACATTCGTGTCTTTATTGTTCTTGCCTTTATTAAAACAAAGTTAAAAGAAAAGCCATTAGCTTTGTCTCACCTGTCACTGGCACCATTCAACCTTAAGTGAAAGAAGGGATGAGTTACCCATCTGGTTATTGTGTCACTTGAATCAAGACCTAGATTAACAAATGCTAAATCCAAACCTTAATGCTTTGTTGATGTGCAGCTATTAGTTTTGAAGATGTGTAGTTTTCAACAACAAAAACACGTAAGGCTTGCACTAATTGCAGCAGTAATTTTCCTGAGCAGTTACGTGGAAAATGAACATGCGCAAATTGCCAACGGAGCAATACAAGAGTTTCATACAATAGTGCTAATCAAGACGAATGTATGTGTGTCCCTATTTAATGATCATAACATTGTCGAGTTTTGTTGCAAATGTTACGTCTTTGTTTCTAATTTCAGATGGTAATAAGAGCAAAATCGAAGCACGCTGACGAGCAACATAAAAACAAGTAAGAATGAGTGCCTGGGAAACTATCCGATTGTTTGAAACATACACAAACGTGTGGGTGTTATTAAAACTAGTGACAAAATCACACGGCCGAATTCCTGGCAATCTGCATTGCTGATTTAAAAACCTCATGGTGCAACGAGTGTGTTCCACGAAGCCGTTTTAATGAGGCAAATCAGAGCAGGCTAATTTCTGCAAGTCACAGTGATGCATTTTTTTTATTGCGTGTGAGTTAGGCACTCATTGCCAATCCACCATGCAGCCCATTTGTTTTCTCAGCTGTGCTGAGGGCAGCAGTCCTGCTGATGTTGTCCATTCAACTTCCTGGCTGTAAATCCATTGTTGTGTGTGAGCTCTTGAGCACGCAAAAAAAATCTGCATTGTTTTGGTTTTACACTTGTATATTTATATTCGGTTTTTCTTTTGTGTGCCGAACGGGCGTGGGGTGAAGGTTGGTGTATTATGTAAAGTTGTGGGCTGAGGATTGGTGTGTTAAGTAAAGTTCTGAAACTCCGAAACATCCTGCTGGGATGTGATGTTGTCAGGAGGTACAGCAAATGGGTTTGGGAACCATCTACATCGCAAAAGATTTTGGTGTTATCACCTAATACACTTGGTACCTGTTCTGCAGCTACTTGAGTTTCCTCCCACACAAAGCAAAACATGCTTTTAAAACATTAGCCAAATATCCCAATGCAAAACACTCCTGATAATGAGACTCATCATAATGAGCATTGTGACTTTCCTGGGTAAGTAAATAAATTTAGCTATGCACCATGTGATCAAACATTCATTGTATGGACTGGAAATGAAGAGCACTCTCTTTCAAATATGAGCCAAGGACTTCAAATCCTTGTTCATGCTTGTGTATATCATATGGCTGGGTTTCTTTAATAAACAGACAGAAAGTCTGCTGGAAATGCAGTGAAAACCCTTAGCTAACGTTATTAAAGTGGACCAGAAAAATGGAATGCTCGATCTGGGGAAAATTGGATTTGGAAATTCGGGAACAATATTTGTGATCGTAAAGATAATTTTCCCATGCTTGAGCTACGAATTCATGTCGTGTGCAGGTGTAAGACAGATTGTGAGAGTGAATGAAAACTGCTTTACAAAACTATTAAATCATTATTTGTCCTCCTTTTGTGTGTGTGTGTCTGTCTCTTTCTCGAATAGCCGGGTGCTCAGAGGGGTGCTGCTGCTCGCCTCGCTGCTCTTCCTGGCGGTGAACGTGTCGTGCGCCGTCCTCGTGGCGGGCGGCCCCTCCTACATGGTGCTCAAGCGGCTGGTGCTGCTGCGCGTGCTGGTCAACGATGTGCTGTTTGTGGCGTGCGCCGTGGGGCTCGCCATTTGCATCTGGCAGATGGCCAAGCTGCCCGCCACGGGGATCTACCTGGAGTCTAAGGTGCGGGTCGGGCTCAAGCCAGGTCGGAGCTTAGAGCCAATTAAAACTATAAATTATTTTGATTTTACCAGGTAAGGCCCACTGAGCTATATAGCCCTTTATCAGAGGCGACCTGACCACAAATGATAGCTCAACGAAGTGGCTTATCACGTGGATATTTATAGCAGCCAAATACTCTAAACGCATGTCAATTCGAAAAGTTGAGGGGAAAACTGGAGGCCCTGGAAAAAAATCCACGTGACTCCAAATATATAATTCTTTGGGGGGTCAGAGAGCAAGCATTTGGGGTTAAGAGCTGGTGGGTGTGTGTTAAAAAAACTTGTTTAATGTGTATGTTGTTGCAGCCAATGTTATGATTGGGAATCTTCCTTTTGGTCAGGACACATAATGATGCTGTCATCAGACCCTCCACCACGTGACGTTGCCAAACAATATTGTCAAGTGTACAAGCGTTTAACTTATTGTTTCAGCTCACTGGTATTTAGCGATTAGATTTGATGTTTCGATTAAAACTGGGCCAAGCATTTTCGGGACAGAATCCAGGTAGTCTGATTTCCCAGATGCTTGAAATCCAAGAAGTCTGACTGCACGTGACATTTCATATTTTTTTTGGTCGATCATTACGTGGCCTAACCCAAGTATCAGTTATGAATTGTGTATAAAATATCGTTTGCAGGCTATTTCGGAGGTGGTAGGCCCCACTCCTGGAGTAGGAGCTAGTGTCAGGTGGCTAGAGCAGGAGGGGAACAAGCGATAGTGAGGAATGGTCACATCAACGACCTTGGCTGTTTTGGCCACTTGTGCTTGCTTTGATTCAGTTAACCTGCTTGGGTGGCTGTATTGCAGAGGAGGGTCGGGTTAGCCCGTCATCTTTACAGGATTAAAATAATGAACTCCACTTTGTGGAACTCTTTTTTTGGTTATGCTGTGGGTGGAGAGGTCCCTTTCACAGGAATGTGGAGTTTCCACCAATTGATCAGAGATGTGCACTGCCGAATGCTTGTTTTTAAGCATGGAGACGCTTTTTGTAGCTTTTTTTTCGCTATTGGGGTAAAGGTTTTAGGTCAAGGATGTTATATTGTTTGCAACAAGGACTTTGTGTGGTTTTCGCAAAAGGGTTTATTGCGAGGGGTGGTGCATGTGACTGACGTTTCACCTAAACAGTTAATGTTTATTTTATTTTTCAGGCTTTACTCTTATGACATGAAGGGATTTTTACTTTAAAATACATAAATATAAACTCAATGTAAAGTAACATTATGAATGTAACACTTTATTTACTACACAGCTACAAGCTGTTTCAAACGTGCTTAAGTTGGAGTAAAAAATTAACACCCAAGCCTATAGAGGCTGGCAAAATATGTAACTAAAAATACTAAAGCATAACATGCGGGGTTAACCCAGGGATTATAAATTGGCGAACTTTACTTGGCATGTTCGGTCTGCAGGCCACACTCGCCTCGACATGTCTGGGCAGATCTCATTAAACAATCGGCATCGTTGAGAAATGGACACAAAACTCCCAACAGACCTCGTTAGACGTTTGCATATAACACATTTAATTAGGCACTTACCGCTAGCTGCATTAATTATTTGTCAAACTAAAAAATGTGTTCAGTATTTACACCTTAATGACTTTCATCAGTGGGGCTTGCACACTGTTGTGTTTCATGAAACTTATGGATTTGTTGTTACAGAGCAACACAGTCAAAAGTGATATCATAATTAATTCCTCCGTAAAAATGGATTATTATGCTCACGGTAAATGCTTTAAATTTGCCTTTATAAGAATCAAGTTATTTGCGATTGATGCAAATGTTATGCGACATGTTTGAAATATACTAATGGTCAGTATAAATATAGCAAATTGTTCAAAGGATTCTCTACAAAGGCATTCTTTCTAAGGAGTTTACAAAGGAATACGATGCAGCCATACAAATGAGATACTACAAAAAACTATATCATTAACAAGACAGTGTTGACTGGGCGTACATGTGGTGTTACAAATGATATGGCCTTACAAAGTGACGGTTTGAGACTGAGGGATTGGACATATATACTAACAGTACAAACAAAGTTGAAAACAAAACAGTTCTTGGATCGTGCCTCAGAATTGTGACATGCAACGGAGTCGATCGTTAAGTGTCTTAAAACTTGACAGAGATTTGGAAACGCAAAAGAGAACTTCCACGGCCGCAAAAACGTCATGCTTATATGGCAGCACAAACAACATGCCTACACGATGCTTTTTACCCGGGGGCGGGGTGGGGGCTATTGAGATACCCGACTGTCTGCTTTGGCACCTGTGGTTATTGTAGGGTTAATGGTGTGCCGTTTAGGAGGCTTAGTCGAGCAATGTTGACAAAGTGAGGCTGTCTAGCCAACACGCCCACATTTAATATTTTTTAACTGCTTATTCACCCCCCCCCACACACAAATGCGACCTGTGCAGTGGGAAAATGAATGGCCACACTGTTAAGTTTATAATATTTTGTCAATCTGCTGCTGAATGATGAGAGGGCCTCCCCCACACCCCGTGCGAGTCGTGGAGGTTGTTTGTATGTACATGTTGAACTTCTTTCACGCCGTACATAGCCAACCGTGCGAATCGGAGGTGCGGCCATACTTGACCACGCTGATCAGTGCGGGTTGGTGGAAGCGGTGAAATGTGGACGTACACACTTAGCAACAATGGATTTTGCTGTGCAGCCTTCTGCTGCCAACCACATCGTTCCCCTACAAACGCTACGAAAATCAGATTGTTGTATGATGGTCACCCAACCAAGGCTGCTTAGTTTTCGAGATTATACGTGTTCCAGCTGATATGGTTGTAGGCATTTTAACACTGTTTAAGTTTAGCTTATTTATAGCAGCTGTGGGTGTCTTTGTTATTAAGGCTCTTGTGTCCCAAGGTGAAAAATAAATGAGTGGTAGAAACGTTTTACATTACCTTGTGAGCATGTGGCAATTCACAAGAATAACCCTAACGTCACAACCTTAAGCCCACAAGTGCAACGTTTATTCACTGTTGGTCACACTCCATGTTGGTGCTTTTCAAACCACGTGTGTAGCATCTGCTACCTTTATAACCTAGGCCAATTTAAGTGGCTTAAAAATCCACGAAAATTATGTTTTACAAAAAAATATATCTGCCGTACATGGTTAAAGTGTCATGGTATATATTGTATGCAGTTCATAAGATGCTAAATATTTGAATACGTTGGTTGTTCTTGACTTTTTCCTTCATTCTTTTTGTTAACACCTCATTTGTGCAGCGAATATGGTCAGAAATGCATTCTCGTTCTTGTCCCCACCGCAGTAATTGTTGAAAATTGTCCAATCACACAGGTGCGCCACCAATTTTTATCACTTATGTGCCTCCTCCCTCGTGTGCATAATGGTTGTGAAAGGAGAGGACAACGTGCCACTCGCTTTTAACTCCCCCCATCAGCTGACCAGCCGGTCCTAAATTCTCACTCAGTCACGGGTGAAAGGAGTCGCAGTGACACACACAGAGCCCGTCGTCGGCTGAGATCCCTTTCGTCGTCGCATCGGTGTCGTTGGGACGGGCTCGCTCGTGCCATCCCCATCGATTTGTTACTTTGGTTTTCGGGTGTCTGTTGCCCTTTATCGTCACCTGCGCTCAGGGTTGAGCTTCTTGTGTTGCCAGTTAAGAGATTAAGTATTCATCATCGGTTGGAGCGGTAATGTTTTTTACATCTCGCGTCAAGCCCTGCGTACATTATAATAACTGTAATCAAACTCGTAGTGCATTGCTGCTGAGAGTTACGGATATTTCATAAAAAAAACTCTGTTGGCTATCTTCA
Source organism: Entosphenus tridentatus (assembly GCA_014621495.2). Classification (NCBI taxonomy): domain Eukaryota; kingdom Metazoa; phylum Chordata; class Hyperoartia; order Petromyzontiformes; family Petromyzontidae; genus Entosphenus; species Entosphenus tridentatus. Next base: position 4,702,694 of record CM025640.2, read on the forward strand.
CGTGCAAATAAATAAAAGACCGTTTAGCCTATCGTTCTATTCGCTTTACAGACCAATATTTGCATTAATTTATTTAGACAGTGTACAGAGCTCTAATTATGTATGCTTTTATAATTACTTGAATGTCAGTCAGGACTCTTCCTGTTGTTTTATATCCATCACTCTGAAATACTGTTGTATCCTCACCGCATCATTATCAGCTTAATTAAGATTGTAAACATATGTTGCTCAACTCGATTAAGAGAACTAACATGAGCCAGAGCAGTGTTTGCAGCCAATCTCTTGTGTCAGACCGGCTCAACGAGATGACATTGCAGTAATTTATATTCTTGGTTCTTTCGGTAAAGTCACGTAGAAGGGAAATATTAAAATGATAAAAATATTAAACAATAAAAAATTATCACGACGTTTCGACTGCAACACAAGCAATCATCGTCAGGTGTGACATCCACAGCAAGAACATTTGAAAATGTAAAATTATCTTTTTTAATTTTTTGTTATTTTATTGTTTTCCTTCTACGTGACTTTACCAAAAGAACCAATAATATGAATCCCTGCAGTCACGAAAGCTTTAAATCAAAATTGCAGTAATTTGTCATGTTTGGAAACCGCTGTAGTGCTTTGTACTAAACGGCCATGACTATCTTAATGATGTTCAGAAAAAATATATTTTTTAGTTAGTGCTCATCAGTAGTACATTCCATTTTGTTATGTATGTACATTCACGTAATATTTTCACTTCCCCATATATAAAACACTGTACGCCAATACGAAATTGTCTCGGCTGGCAGGGCAAGACATTATTAAACAGTCATAACTTGGGAAATTCCCACCGAGAGAAGTTTGTTTTTCTTTATTATTATTGCAACATATTTTTAAGCCTTACCCACATCCCCCCCCAACTGCCAAGCCTGTAATAGGAGGTGCTGCAAAGAATGCTTGGTTCACCCTAGGCTCAGGATAACCTCGTGATGTTGTGTCGCGAAAGGAGCTGTTTTCTTAGTTGCCAAGATGTCTGGAGCTATTTTTAACTTGTCTGACCACCGCAAAGCACCAGCGCGTTATGCCTCTCTCTGCACAAGCATTGCGATTCATTGCTGCTTACCAACCACGCGTTTTCTCCCACATACGCGCGCGTTTAAAAAAAATCAGAATTGTACACCGAAAACTTCCTCTTTCAAAATCTCGTGGCTCCCTGTGCGTGTATGTGTAGTGTGTGTGGGGGGCGGTGGCACAGCGGTTCGATTGCCGCTCACGGCCAACACCAGTGACGATTATCTGAACTGGTCATGGGCCTCCCCTAGGTCCATTTAGCCTCAAATGAGGCTGTTTAGTAAACATCACCACTGGGGCGACAAAGGCGGCCGGGCGTGGTGTTGGCTACCCATCCCCCCATGTGCCGTGCCGGCCTTCATAGGTGCTCGCTAACAGCACTTGCCCCAACAGTCTGTTCAGGCTATACGGGGGATCTTTGTCTTTGTAGTTCAACATAACATAATGTGGTGAACGTTGACATTTTTGCTTGGATTTTGCAACTTGGCGTTGTGCCAATGCGGGCTCTATATAGTAGTAGTAAAAAAGAACGTCTTAATAGATAGGTTTTCGTAGCCAATATTACGATTCGTGATTTCTTTTTTTATTTAAGACATCATCGCATAATCAATTATCAATAATGTTATGTATTGATAACGAAGCCTCATATTCTCAAGACTTTTTTCAAGGTCGACCTTAAATTTCAGATTTAACCAAATCCTTTCTCAGGAGGATTTCTCATGTGGGAGGAAACTGGAGGGCCCCCGTATAAAACCAATCGCACGTGCAAGAGGATAACATTAACCAATTGGTAGACTTATTACTCGTTTGTTGTATGATATTTCACAAAAATCCGTTGTGCTCCAGAACCCTTGTCCGTGTACCAAAAGCATTCGTGTCCACTCCCAGCTCGTTGAAAACACAGCACGTGTGGAAAATAAATCATCGCCGCTTTCCTGTCGCCCCAATTATAAAACGTCAGACACTCCATGAATGAGGTGTTATGTGCGATATCGATTGTTAGTCAGATCAACATAGCCAGGTATCAAACTCAGATTTTCCAGGTTTGTAGCGCAGTGCTTTAACTGCTGCACCATTGCTCCACGGATCACCATCAAAGCGGGATCCAACAGCACTTCCATCACGGCTTTTTACTGACTGGCACGTTACAAATATTGGATTGATTGATGCGCAGACCTGAATTTAACATGAAAAATTAAGCAATAACAAACTATAAATAGTATTTTTCGATTTAAAGTTTTCGTGACTGCAGGGATTCATCTTCTTGGTTCTTTCGGTAAAGTCACGTAGAAGGGAAATAATAAAATAATAAAAATTAAACA
>CM025640.2:4705468-4729929 GCA_014621495.2 Entosphenus tridentatus
ATTGTCTTTGAGTTGTGTGCCTTTTGGCGTCATCTGGTCCAACACCATGTGAGACTAGGCTCTAAGGAAAGCTGTCTCGGGTGTGAACCAATCAATTTCAAGGACAATGCATATATTATTAGAGTTATGTTTTTTTGCATTCCGACTGCAGGTATTGTGGTCAATGCAAACATGGCTCCTTGTAAAAAGGTATCAGTTTTGTTGCCAGATAAAAGGTTATTTTCATTTCATACATATGATAATTGTACATTTCAGTGCAAGCTTAGCGGTTTGAGAATAACGCATCGAGAAGCCATCGTGTGCCGCGCGTTATAAAAGACTTGTTGTTTTATCTGTAGAAGTGACAAATGCTGGCTCTTTTTGGAAGCGACTGGCCTTTCCCGTTGGCCCCGTGGGGGTAAAGAAATGAAACAGGCGTTGCATAGACGATGACGTTCTCATGATGAAATTCTCAAACACGAGCGCATTTCGAGAAGGAAGAAAATATGATCTTCATTGAAGGGGGTGCTGGGGTGTGGCGCTTTGCAAATTATTTCCTACTAAAGGAGCGTGCTCAATAACCTTCGTACAATGCCCCCCTGTTCAAATTAAAGCGAACGCTGCAGAAGAAGAAAATAATGAAATTGCCATACATCTTGAGGACACGAAAAGCGTCACGCCGGCGTGCTGCGCCGTGCGCTCGCCCCCCGGGTCCCCCCCCTTCACTCCACCGTCTCTGCTGGACACAAGCTGCTATCCGCAGAGTTTATTTCGCAGCCCTTCCTGCAGATGCCTCGATGGTAATAGGGCAGTGGCGCAAAAATGTGTTCCCGCACGTAATTGCCCTCATTATAAAACATCGCAACCTGGCGACCGTACCCCATTGCGGAGCGATTTGGAAAATGATGACGCTGTAATTATGGCCGATCAAAGGACACATGTTCTGACCCCTCTTCTTCATCTATCATTCATGTTTAGATCTAAGTCTGCAAAGGAAGGCCACTGCAACCTGTTTATTACACAACTTCAACAGATTTACAACTTTAGTAAACATTATAATTGTCTGTTACTCAGTTTGGTTTATTGTTGTTTTTGTGGATATTGAGTATACTGTTTCAGAGATAGACCATAGCATATTACATACAACAACAATCGTTTGAGTGCTAAATTGCAGTGATGATTATTTTCTTGCCATTGTTCTTACACTGCAATTGTTCAGTATGCGCAGTCTGTATTTTCACGTGCATGTTTCTACCAAGCGTGGAGGTACACATGTTTTACTGTATGTCCATGTTTGTGTGTCAATGTGTGCACATGTGTCTGTGTGCACCCATGTTTCTTTCGGTCGTGAATGTGCCTGTGCGTGTACCCTGTGTTTATGCCTTGTGGTAGTCATTAGGTGTGTCTATCCATATGAACGTATCGGCAATGCACCGCTGCAGCATAACACACCAGTCCTCCTAAAACAGTCTGACGATGTTGCTATTGTCTTTGAGAAACTTGCACTCTTCCCATCAGAAGTTGCCATCGATTAAGCAGCTGCTTCCCCATTCGAATGTGTGACATGAGTCATAATCTTTTGATGCCACCGTCTGCCAAGAAATGATTTTGTAAATGAGTCAAGGAACCATCCAACCAAATCGAGCACACTAGTCAAATCTACCTTTGGAACGCGAAGCCAATCGTCATCAAGCTGGGTGCTATCCAGCAAAAAACTGTGAAGCTCCGTGTTCAGCTACTCATAACATTCGTCTTCCGACTGCTTCGACATCACGAAAACTGATTTAAACGCACCCCCCGCAAAAATTTCTGGCCGGTGTTGTGAATCGTGGGAAAATAAATGATTATTTGGAACATTTAGATTTTTTTCATACCGCACACCGATGTACCGCCAATACATTCGTGTATGTCTGCATGTGTCCGTGCGTCCACTCTAACCACCGTACTGTGGAGCAGTATTGCAGTGGTTACTGCTGTATGGAATTGTATTAGAGTGGTTAGCCAAAACCTAGATACCTGGTTGCGATAGCTGGCCAGCGTTAACATCAGTAGTAGAAAAGTGTGATCGGAACCAGCGCAGGACCTCCCATCGTTCGACTCGACCTTCGATGAATACCTGGTTCCGTGTGTCGACATCAGCACTGGGGAGACTGGCCACACCACCCGTTTGTGTGTACTATGCCAGCCATTATCTGTGCTCGCGAACAGCACTCGCAGCAACAGCCTGTTAAAGGCTACACCGGGAGTCTTTGTCCATGAGCATGCCTAACTGCACGCCCACCCCCCGTGCATGTGCTCGTTTGCCCGCGAGCAGGGCACGTCCGTGTGCCAGGCGGTGACAGTGGGCACGCTGGTGATCCTGCTGTACGCCACACGCGCCTGCTACAACTTGGTGGTGCTCGCCAAGTCCGCTCCGGGATCCTTCAACTACGACTGGTACAACGTGTCCGACCAGGTACCGCAACACGGCTGTGGCCAATTGCAAGCCATAATCTCAACCCCATTTGTGTGTTCCTATTATATAGTTAGGGCGTGCCTGTTATTAACACACCTATTGCCAAGCATCATGAGACCTGAAAGCAATTATACTTTTTGTGGCAGTGGTATTTTTTCTTTTAGAAATGCTGCTGGCATAGTGGTTAGGGCATCGCACTATAAGAAGCTGTCAAAACAGTGTCGGATAGTTGACAAAGCTTTAAATCCTTGGCAAGTGATATCTGAAACCTGTCATGTTGCCCCCTTTTTTTGTGTTAACTGCACTGACCAACATGGTTAAGTATGGTCAAAGAACCCCCCCCCCCACGCCCCCCCGTGACCAACACAGCAATGTAGTGGATTGACAAAGGGCTTTGAAAAAGTAAAGTGCATTTTTACTAACGCACCAAGCATCAGCTTACAGGCAGAGGTGGCAGGCAGGGGTTCAGATGGAGGCCAAAGGGCAGCGGGGAGATATATGACAGGCAAGAAGAGGCGGGAGTGGGTGGGTGGAGGGCCGGCAAGGGGCTGTCAGGCAGGGGCAGTGAGAGGGGCAGGTGGTGGTGGAGGGTAGCAGTTGGCCAGAAGGCAGGCGGAGGGAGAGTTCATTATTAGGCAGAGAAAAAGGGGTGAGTAACTTGGGTTGAGTGTCTTTTTTAGGGATGGAAGATCACCATATTGGCAGTGTTATTTATGTTTTTTACTGTACTGGCAATAATTTGGACTGGTTTGAATGAAAGTTAGTTTGAATTAATAGTTTAAATTCATTTAAAGTTTGTGGCTGTCTTTGTGTGTGAAACGTTGCTTGCGTTCATGTTCTCTAAAAGAGAGGTGTTGGATTCGTTGTTGGTAATTTATTTCCGCAACTTTAATTTGTTTTACTATTATGTAGCCAAATAAGGTGTTACTTCATAACAAATAGCATCATTCAACAAAATATAATAATGAAGGTGTCGATGTAGTTCATTAATGTTCTTGAAATTGTAGCTTGTTAACCCTTGCGCTATCAATATTTCATTTCAAAGTGCCACTTTTGTTGATGAGGGGGGCTGGATGCCATGCATTTAGACTCGAAAAACAAACAAGTCAAAAAACAAAACAGCTTGAATTATTCAGATATATACCTCGCTGCGGTTTGAGCCTTCCTTTGTGAGAATAAATAGTTTTGAAGTCGCAGCAACGCGGCTCAAACGTTGTCACTGCGCCCTCTAGTGACGTGACTGCACTTGGACTTGCACTTTTTAAAATACATCTACAACACGACGTGCTGTGCACGTTGGGAGACTGGCACTGCAGCTGCAGAACGCCGCGGTGGAGATATGTTAACTCTCTCGCCTGGCAAGCAGGTGGGCGTGGGTTCGATCCCGACCCTGATGCCTATATATCTGGAGTTTGCATGTTTCTCCCCCCGTATTTGCGTGGATTTTTCTCCGGGTCCTCCAGTTTTTCCCTCCACATTTAGAAACTTGCATTCAGAGTATTTGGCTGCAATGAATTTCCACGTGATGAGCCACTTCTTTGAGCTATCATTTGTGATAGCCAGGTCGCTTCTTAAAAAGAGCTACATCGCTCAGTGGGTCCTACTTGATAAACTAAGAAGTTTTATTTTCATATCTTCTTCACTCGTTGTGCGGTCAGAACCGGTCTTATCGGGCCACTGTTTGTTATTGGTGCGCACCGACAAACGTCAAACGAGAGCCAATAACTCAGCGGATGGGTTAATCGTCGGTTTCCTGTTTAGGGGAGCAGACTTGTACCACCGCACTGCTGTTGATTGATGTTATTTTAGTAACAAATAAACAATAATATGCTGTTGGTAAAAAAAATCATTCAATTTACCAGTGACAACAGCAATAAACAACGCACCCTTGTCTTTATTTGTGCAAAAGCGATGTGGCTGGATGTGGTTGCGTCGGGCAGCAGCAGCAGCAGCGCCTATTTTATTGAAATGTTAACAGTGGACCATGTGGATGTTGTCACGTATGTTCACGGCAGCACAGTGTTCGAGAAGACTGAGCAACGGGCACAACTCTTACAGAGTTGGATACATACAGAGCTATACTTACCATATCTTACTCTATTACTGATAATTTGTAGATAAAACACCGACCAAAGTCTGATTAATACTGACCATTATAGTCGTCGTTTACCTTTTAAATAGGCCTTGTCGTGTATTCACATCTATGGTATGTGTGGTAAGTAGTGGTGGCAGGGGGTTGGGTGAAGGCGAGTGGGGAGGGTTGGGTAGAGAAGAATGAGCATTCCAATCCTGGGTTCAAGTTGATTCAATTGTGCTGCCGCTTGTGTTTTTCTCTTTGGTTAACATCTGTAAAGATTTAAAGACAACGCCGTGGTACAATCCGGGTTCCCAGTGGTGCGGCTTGGTGTGGGCGTTTGCGTTCACTCACCCACAACCGCCCCCCCTCTCTCTCTCTCTCACTCACCCCGTGCCGCTGGAAGGCCGACCTGCAGGAGCTGCACACCAACAGCAAGTTTGTGCTGTTCGGGGTCGTGCTCTTCGTCTGGGAGCTGCTGCCCACCGGCCTTGTCGTCATTTTCTTCCGCGTCCGACGGCCTAACCAGAACCTGGTAACGTTGACTTGTCAACCTTAAACCCGATAGAGAGGGTTTCGTTGACGATTGGGCTACTTTCACGCCCACCGCCACTCTGGGAATTGTCCCTGCGAGCGTCGCACATTGACGCCCGAGGCAAGTTGTGGGAGCGTCCACAATAGAGGGATTTTTTGGGGGTTAGATCACGTAAATATAAATGTGTCGTTAAACCCACCACTACCCGACACAGACAATTAGTAAGAATTGTTAAATAAATAAAACATGCCAATTAGTTACGAGTTCAATACACCAGTGTGTTGAAGAGTAAAACCATAACATTTACGATTCGAGTACGACATTTTTCTGTTAATTACAACCAGCCTCATCAGGCAACGACCAGAATTGTGGAGAAATCCTCCTCCTGTTTCGGTGTTAAATAGGGGGGGTGAATGTGATGCCGTCACTTGTGAGCCAATCAGGTGCGACGAGAGGGCGATGAGCAGTGTCCACTGTTCCCAAACAAACTCTCATCCTCGGGGTCCCTCCTGGCAAAGCCACCCCCCCCCCCCGGGGGATCCCTTCCTAACCCCGACACTTGAGGGTCGATTGGATGTAGGCACAAGGCCGATGTACCTATTCTCCACCAGGGGCAGTCAAGGGCAGTCGAGGAGCCACATGCCCAAAGTGCCATATCCCGCTATTTCCATATCGTGCAGGAAGCAAACCCTAGCTGTGGTTTTAGATGTTCACAATGAACTGTGGGAATTCTGCAGGTGCCTCTTAGGACCTTTGAGTCTCAGCAGGCACTAACTCGAATACTGTGTGAGAGCGTTCAGGCTGCGCTGGTGAAAGCCTGGGTTTACATTGCAAGTTTCGGTATCCTTTGATCAAACCGGGTTGATGGTCTCAGCCGGTCATCAATGCATGACTTGCACAAAAAAAACCATTGCATTAAATCGGTTCTAATCCTTTTGACTAATAAATCCTATATAATTAAATTAAATTTTGTTTTGGTATATCAATGTGAAGGAACATTGCTCTCGTATGCTGAATGGGTGAAGAAGTGTGGACCAGAGGTCACTTTTAAGGCTCTCTAGAGGTAGCTCTGTGATGTCCGCTTCCGAGGGTCTTGTCTCACACGAAGGTATTCATTGCTGTGTGAGGGCGAAGCACATGGATTGCTTCGTCTAATAACATGATGCCGATAGCACGATAGGGATACAATTGGGTGGGATATGACAAAGCAATATAATAGTAACAATAACAGAACTCCAGTAATTGACGTTTTTCTTCCCCGCAGTCTGCTGCCGGAGTGCTCGGCGTGCGTGGCTTTGCCTCCCGTGTTCATTTTTTCGACAACCCGCGAAGGTACGACAGCGAGGATGACCTCACGCGACCCCTGGGAGCCCATCCCAACGGCCTCATTGGGAGGTGAGTACTGCGGATAGGCGGTGGAAATTGTCAAGCGTTGTGGCAGTGTTAATTTAGTCGGAATTTCTAGTCATTGTCGTCTTGGTCAAGTCTGACAAATGTGGAAATCTAGTCAAGTCTTAGCCAGTGGATTTCATTTCGTCATTACAATATATCATTCTGACCAAGGTATCACTGTGGAATTTCCATCCAGTAAATCCATTACTACTACTACTATGTGAATCACGAACCAATCAAATACTGCACGAATCGTAAATAGCTAATTTCTACGAAACGATAATGGACCGCTTTGGGGTAATAAAATAGGGAGGGCAGATGCCCGAGAGGATATCCGTCGTGGAGATGGGCAATAAATTCATCTGGTGTGTGTAGGTGCTCGATGGCAGGATGTGTGTGGTCGGGTAAACTGTGGGTGCCCCACCTCTTCCAATTCGTTTGGCCAGCTTGGAGGAATAGGCCACAATGTCCTCGAGAGAATATGCTTAAATGGGTAAAATGCCAAGTATGCAGCTAATCTGGAGCATTGTTGGTCTTTATGCTTCGTGCATGCCCCTATGGGGGGAGCGGTCGTGTAGGGATAAGCGCACTGCGACCCAAGTTTGATTCCCGCTCGCAGCCAACAACGGTGATGAATTATTACCCGATCTTGTGACTCCCCGAGATCAAGTCAGCCTTAAATGAGTACCTTCATGCAGCGCTTAACCATTAGCACTGGGGATACAAAGGCGACGAGGCATGGTGCTGACCACTCACCCCGTCGTGTGCCATGCCAGCCTTCTTACCAGCCCACTCGCTCATCGCATTTGCCCCAAACAGTGTATTAACGGCCATATGGGGGGGGGGGGGATCTTTATCTTTATCTGTGTGACCGCATAGCCTATCGAGCATGTGCGGTCTGTACGGCAGCCCCGGGCGCTATGGCTCCATCCGCAACAGCAATGCGAGGTCGGCGTCGCCGCTGCTGGTGCACGGACGTCCAGGATTCTCGGTGTCTCCGTACACCACGCCGCAGTCCTAGAGGAAGAGGGAGAGCCACCACAACAACCACCACCACACAGCTATTACAACAACTGTGCCGAAGCTTGACGGTGGTGGGAGGTTCGCTGTGTTGCTGCTGCTGCTGCTGCTACTGCTTGACGTCGTGGTGTATGGGCAGCGCACACTCCGACTACCGCACGGCATTCCCAATCGCACAACGCACAATCGACACGTAACCATTCACCACCCCCCCTCCAGTCCAGTGATTCATTCATTCAACGTTGTCACCAGCCTGCTTCCCACCGATTTATTTCACTTGATTAGTTGTATTGTTGGATCAACATTTTTTTTTCAGTATAATTTTGACCGTCTCAGTTGTATTATGTTTTTTTCAGTTCCGTGCTGTTTCGTTCACTCAATTAGCCTACATGTATCATCAGCGTTATATTGTGCATATGGTGTGCAGTAAATAGTAATAATTCTGCAAGAGCATGATGCTATGCGTGCAGCATGGGCATAAATTCGATAGGTCAGTGAAACCGCTACATACCTCTCACGCAAGCACCCACACGCTCGCACGCAAAACTTGTAACCTACTGTCGGACAACTGTGGTTATTTTGTATTTTTCCTTTTTTAATATTTCAATCTTTTTTTTGGTTACGTTTTCTTTGCTGTCAGAATTTCACCTTCAGTGACTCCGAATGGTTGTCATTGTAGTCGAGCAATTGACTTGCAAGAAATAACCTTTGTGGTTTGGCCCATTCCGCAGGGTATCGCATGAAAAAACGCCTTGGTTACGCGAGAAGACACGCGACCATCGTCGCTGTTACGTTAAACTGTCAATTCAACGTCGTCATCGTTGCTGCCGATGGCAAAACAGAGCAGCTCCCCGATGGTGTTTTCGGATTGTGCCGCGTATTATCAGGCATGGTGTCCGGTGTTTCACTCCTTGTCCTGGGAGCTATGCTCGGGAACTAATTTCCCCGAGAAGCTCCCAGTGTGTGGAGGAATTTATTTCCTAAAGAAGCTCCCAAGCACACAGAGAGAGCTAGAGTACAACTGCAAAACGTTGCATAGTAGCTGCAGCGCAAGAGTGGTCTTCAATTTTTCTTACTGCTTTTCTTACACGTCGTCAACGGATTTGATGTCAGCTTTTGACGATGGTTAGTTGCTTTCTACCGCCGCGTCTGCCGGCAAAGCCAAAATCGTCGCGAGATAATTTCTATTTTTATTCGCTCCCAACGGCGAAAAAACTAAAAAATCCCAGCTTGTAATGGTAGCCCCCCCCCCTCTACCTTTGCACGCTTGATGTGGTCGCCGCCACCGTTCGGTCCGTCTGCCAGCGGAGTTGAACATGGAGGTGGCAAGCACGCACGCCTTGCCAAAATAAAACGCGCATGCCGCACCTTAGAGAGGGCTGCCAGTTTGCCACGCCGCGTACGGTAGTGCACTTTGTGCCACGGTTGGTTAGGCCACCGCGGTGAAATAGGCGTTTGTGCCTTTGCGAAATTGCGGGCTGGGCACGGTCACTTCTTTGGCAGCGTTGAGGAGGATCTATGCCGCCTTTCTCGAGCCCAGTGACAGACATGCTGAGGGTTAATGGTGGTATGGTTTACAGGTAGGAGATTTTGTTTCGAAAAGTTCTCCTACCGCTGTGATTTCCACATTCATTCGTTTCATGGTCTTTTTTTTTCAACGTAAAGTAAAAAAAAGCAGAACCCGATGGTCAAATCTGACGAATTGGAACGGGTGAAACTTTGAACTGAGGGTGAAGATATCCGTTGGCAGTTGTCAAGTGACGTTAAGCACCGATGCCGTTCAGGAAAATGTAACATTGCCCTTTGTGTAGGAGGTGTGGACGCGTTTTATTAAAGGAGCCTTGCGACCGTGGTGTCAAAAGTTCAGCGAGGGGGTCGATCGACCGCGAGTCCACCAAAGCAACGGCCAACATTTACACCAAAACGCTTTTGAGTTTCAATGCAGTCGGAATTTTTTGTTTACTGTTCACGTCATTTTAGTTAATACTTTAATTTTCAACTTAGCAGTGTTACGTGTAGTTGCGTCACTTTCTGTCGTTCTCAAGTTTTGCCTGCACCAATCATTTCCCTCATGCCACCGTTATAATCCAGTTTAGCAGCCGGAATTTGACATCAAATCACACTTTGTTATGACCAGTTGCCTTGTCGTTTCAAAATTCTTACACTGAAAGCAAATTTCATTTTTATCCAAAAGCCAACTCCCACTGTCGGATTTTTCTTTAAGTCTCAAGTTTCAGCCTTAAAAATAAACATTTGAATTTATAAGGCGCATTTCATCTGTAGATCGCGTATGGAACGCAGGAAATTAAATAGAACCAGTACAAATGGCCACTACAAGAGGGTAAAGGCCAATTTAAAGAGGTGATTATCAACACAGATTTAAATAACTAATGACTTATTGCCTGATTACCAAAGGCAAAAACTTGAGCGTTCCGCTTTGGTTGAGCAACACTGGGGGTGCTTTGAGTTGGCACGATTGATGGTGTGGTTGTCACGCGGGTGGCGTTAACCACCATGGGCTTATGCCAAAAAAAGACGGTGTTTGTGGCTGGCAGATGATATGTGAGAGTGAGGGGGAGCTGTGGGGGTTGGGAGGGGTTGTGGTAATAATCTCCTGGCACCAATTTGCACAGTCACAACTTTTTTCCCCAGACGTTCCACCGTATCGTCTTACGCTACGTCGTTTTGATTATAGCGTCGTGTTGGGGTTTCCCCCCCCTCTACTCCGTGTATTATCTTGCAACCTGAATGTGTACGATCGACAAACTCGGAACAACACCGTTGGATTAGTGGAAACCTCACGTGGACGGTTTTTAAAAAACGACGCCCGTTATTTTAATAGGCCGTCAACTGGCAGCGTCCGTGCAATTTGTTGCGTTTGAATTTAGTTTCCAATTTCTGAGGTTTTTAAACCGTGGTTAAGGCCCGATGCCTGTCACACCGCCTGCAATTTTGGTGCCCGCTTTAACCTCGCTGAGGAAATGTATAATCGAAATATCATATGAAAGTTACATCATAAACTGTTTTACGGTCACATCATTGTGACTGTACCTGTGGAATCTTTTAACTTTCTGCTGTAAATCCTCTTGGTATGCAACTCCCCCCCACCTCACCCAAACCTCTTTCTCTGAATAAGGATAGATACGTGACAAAGCACCTGTAACTTACTTGATTATTAACATGACCGATGTGTTTATTTTGTCACTTTTGTATTGCATAGTTTACACTAGCGATATCACGGAGGTGAAGTCCAGCGTGATCCACCGTGCGTTTTTTTTCTTTACAAAGCGTGCATTTTGGTGGAAACTCTCTCAATACCTGACCTGGACTTGCCACAATACCACTGGTCCACTAAATGCGTCGTGAAGGACGCTGTGCCCGCGTCTTGCTTTCGTTTTGTTGCTACGTGGAAACGTCTCGTGTGTTTCTTTGCCTTTAAATTGCACAGCTTTCCACGTGTTTTCTCGCTCTCTCCACGTGACTGAAAAAAGTCGGTGATTTGCCAAAAGTAGATTATTCGCGAACCATGTAAAACATTCCACTGTGAAGATTTTTTTGGTTATTCATTAACGTTCATCTCTTTTTCTAACGGTTTAATATTTAACCTTGTTGTTTTGTTGTATATATACTTTTTTTGGTTCTTCAATCGTAAAAAAAACTAATTTGCACCTGAACTTTGATTCTCAAAGTACTGTAACGCCAGCTCCATTGGAAGTGTCCTGTCATTATAAGGGAAATGGGCTGGCGTTACGAATGTACACGGGCTTGCCTGTTTCTTGGAAAATTACAAAGCTAATAACATGTCAATCCGAATCGGAATCGCAATCACCGCGTTATATATGTTGACGTCAACATTGGGCTACGCTGCTGTGCCCACTGCAATCCTGTTTGCACTGTGTGATCTTACTGTTGAAGCCCACTTTACTCTCAGGGGAGTTTGCTCACGGCGTCACCAATTACCACCTCCCCCGGCTATCGGGGGGACCCAGGTCATGGCGTCGCGTACGCCTCCTGGCCAGCGATCGCATCCGGCAAGAGACAAATTGGCGCGTCCACGCTGATCAATCGCACACCCCAAAAATGATTTCCGGGTGGTGTGCCCGTCGCCCAAGCGTCAGATTTGGAAAATGTTTCTTTTCCCCCCCGCACGATCGTCGTTTGGCCATTTTAGCTTCAATGTCAATGTTCGTTGGCGGAGTTTCACCCCTTTGGTCCTGTGGCCGCACGTGCCGAGACGTACAGCACAAAGCACGGAGTGGTCACGACGCGAGAGATTGGATTATACCACTCTGGGTCGTCTCCAGAGTTCTGAACACCACATGCAGTGGGTGGCTCAGTGGGACATCACACGCTAGTGTGATGTGCCCGGGTTGTGTTGGGAAGATTTTAATTGCGAGCATCTCCATTTGCCCAAAGATAAATGTGTAGTAATTAAACTGCCGCAAGTTCCCCTTGAGAGTTCCCTATAACAAGTGTGGGTGTGTGTTGTATTTTGGTATTTTCTATTAGAATTAGTATAATTGGTTGTCTTTCTGAATTTTTTTCGAGTAAAATGTGCAATGGTTTTAATAAAGTCAATTTGTGTTGTTTTCAACAGCGAGTCGCAGTGTGGTTGTTAAACTTGGATGTTTTTTTAAAATAGTAAAATTTATATTTTAGGTCGCAAAAGACAACAAATGGTAATGCATAATTGCTCTGTTCGTGAAAGCCAAATTGTCCTTAATAATTTCAGGCTCCCCCCCCCCCCCCTCATTAATAATGATGAGCTGAACAATGTTTCTATTAAATATTTCAGATTTAATGCAATATACACCCGTCCTTGGTACGGACTTTTTGTAACGCCGTGTGACGAGGGGGGGGAGGAGGGGTCAAAAATCGGCCAAAATCGCGTGACGTCATTTATGGACGGCCCCATAATCCCTTGTTCATCATGGCGTCATTTTTACTGCTATGTCTCAACAGCGTGACGGAGATCGCGTGATGTGAGGGTTCTGCCTTTGTAGTGAGGTGAAGAGGCTGTTCGATGTGGAGTGACGTCACCTACTCATGATTATTAATGAGGGTGGTACATGTGGCGTGACGTCACCCGCTCATGATTATTAATGAGGGGGGGATCTATTTGGAGGACATCACCTGCTCATTATTATTAATGAGGGGGGCTGGCCGACGTGGAGTGACGTCACGCGCAGGCCAGACATTCCGACATCATTGGCTCATTATAGTAGTAAATAGGGTTGTGTTTGGTGATTGCATAACATGAAAATAATTTTGAATGTTTTGGGGGATACATTTTTTTATTTACAAACCGACACGATCCGCAAAATTTGCGGAAAGTCTTCAGTAAAAAATGGTTCGAACTTTAATGCCTACATGCAGTTGGTAAATAATGAAATAAAATGCAAGATATTGTTCCCAAATATAACATGCTGCAATGACATGAATGCGTGATTTCGTAATAAGAGTTATATTTCTGTAGGCGTATATTGGTTGAGTGCACTGCGATCGACCTTTTAAGAACAGTACTGCAATCGTAATTTGTAATAGTGTAAGCAAAGCAGATCAACAATATTTACAATTAAGTCATGGGAAAATTATACATCGTTAACCGTTTGATATTGCGCCAACCATAATTACAACTGACAGGAAAAATATAATTAAAGCACTTACATCTTGACTTAAAAGCTTTCATGACTGCAGGAATTCATGTTATTTGTGTCTTTCGGTAAAGTCAAATGAATAAAAATATATTTTTTTTAAATAAACAAAAAACTCACGACGTTTCGATCGCAACACAAGCGGCCGTCATCAGGCGGCGAGAGAAAGTGGGGTAAGGCCTCTAAATGCAACTGCTAATAGAGGTTTAAACGTGGGCGTAGCCAAAGTGTCAGAACCGAGTGGGCGGGGCACAAGAGTCTAGGTCAGCAGAGGATAGAGCATCCTGTAGAGATGGAGTCCCGGCCTTGATAGAGCAAAAGCTATAGAGATGGAGCCTAGGCTAGCAGTGGATAGCGCATGTAAAAGGCATGGTGTACTAGAGGTAGTCTAGGCCAGCAGTGGATAGAGCAAGCTATAGTTATATCTACGTGACTTTACCAAAAGACCCAAATAATATAAAGCACTTCCGTTGATTCACACCCCCCCCCCACCCTCCTTCCCTCCCCCCCTTTCCTCACCCCTCCCCTCCCCTCAATCGACACCCTCATGAGACCCGGCACGGCACGTCTCGATCGGGCCACCACTCCCATCACCTCGCGCGTCTTCAGGACCAGAGCTTTCCATTTGTCGTTCAATCATTTCCGGAACGGCGCTGCTCGGCTGTCTTG
The DNA here is from genome assembly GCA_014621495.2 of Entosphenus tridentatus. Lineage (NCBI taxonomy): Eukaryota > Metazoa > Chordata > Hyperoartia > Petromyzontiformes > Petromyzontidae > Entosphenus > Entosphenus tridentatus. The sequence goes on from CM025640.2 coordinate 4,719,247, forward strand.
GAGTCGAGATTAGGGTACAATAACAACAACAACAATAATAAGAGTTGTGCATAATAAGAGTTTTTTGGGGGGTTAGAGCGCGTAAATGTATAAATGTGTCGTTAAAACCCGCCACCACCCGACACAGCCAACTAGTGAGGGTTGTCACGTAAACAGAACGAGAAATGTCTGCACAGTTGTGACAAACATGTTCTGTTTACGTGACAAACATTTCTAATTGGCTGTGTCGGGTGGTGGAGGGTTTAACGGCACATTTATATGAACGCAATGTAACCCAAACAAAACCCGTATTGTGGATCAATAGCGTTATTTTATTTTATTATGTTTTATTTTTATTATTTTATTACTTCCCTTCTACGTGACTTTACCGAAAGAACCAAGAAGATGAATCCCTGCAGTCACGAAAGCTTTAAATCGAAAAAAAATCAATAGCGTTGTTTTGTGTCCGTGAACTGTGGAATTTTTTTCAATACGCCTGCCTGATCGACTTTAAGGCGGGTGGTGCCGGATCGACTGAGCGAAATGGATTGCAATTAGTCTCGATTCACGAGCCACGATTAGCAGACACGGGAGGGCAAATCTCTGATCGGTGATTTCGTCGGGTGTACGATTGTAATCGCTCTATTGCAGCGCCGTTCCTTTGAGGAGAGCACTCGTCACACTCGAACGTCGATGGCCAACGTGAGATGAGTGCAGTCTCTCTCTCCGAGCTGCAGGTCAGCGCTCAAGTGGATGTACTCACAATGCAATGGGGGTTTTTTTTCGATTTAAAGCTTTCGTGACTGCAGGGATTCATCTTCTCGGTTCTTTCGTTAAAGTCACGTAGAATGGAAATAATAAAATAATAACAATAAAACATAATAAAATAATACTCGCGACGTTTCGGCCACAACGCCAGCAGCCGTCCTCAGGTGAAGAACAGGTCCATTCTACGTGACTTTACCGAAAGAACCAAGAAAATGCAATGGGTCTCTGTGCACAGGTGAGCAACATGGTGGAGACACCTGGAAGTGAGGAGGTGACAACTTGAGGAATAAATGAAAAGAGTGGGAGGGGTGCGCTGTTTCATGACGTTTGGCCTTCAAAACGCTATTTTTGAAGAAGAAAAATGTTCAAACCGGATTATCAACCAATTTAAGCCATAAACTACGGTTTTACGTGGAACTGCTGTGGGGACGGTACTAAGCTCATATAAAACGCCGTGGGAAGCAGTAAATGTGCGATTTCTCGCCACTAGAGGGCAAGATTTTGGTGTAAAATCACATGAAAAACCCCGTAATTTGGACGCCGAAAACACACTCACGGGAGCAAATCCGCACATTAAAACCGGTTTTACGATGAATATAGTGATAGTATATCACCGATATAATATGTTACGCGTAAAAATGTTTAATTACCGTATTCTACCGAGTATCAGGCGTACATTTTCGATGTTTGTAAGGTTCCGTTTTAACTTATCCGTAGCGTTACTGCAAATCCGGAGGTTTTCAGGAACAAACACGTTACGCCAAACAAATATAAAAAATTTCTGATTTTAAAACATTACGTGGACAACAGCCGTTTAGTGGAGTCCCTGCCACAACCGAATCAAACTTGAACCCAAAAGAATTGCGCATTCTCAGGATTAGCATGCATGTTTAATAAGAGAGCGCCATCTACTGAATAATTATGGGGGTTACATTACTTATCATACAGTCCACGGTTTATTGATAAGTAGGGATTACCGTATATCTGGGGTAAAGGTGATTGGGCGGATCTACCAAGGAAGCCTCTGGAACGTTCCCGAAGGTTCCAGGAGGGGCGTGGCCAGAGGCGGGGCGTGGCCAGAGGAGGGGCGTGGCTATGGGCGTGGCCAGAGGAGGGGCGTGGTCAGAGGCGGGGCTAGGCCAGAGGCGGGGCGTGACGAGAGGCGGGGCGTGGCCAGAGGAGGGGCGGGGCCAGAGGAGGGGCGTGGCCAGAGGCGGGGCGTGGCCAGAGGCGGGGCTTAGCCTCCGGGGAGCGAATATAAGCCGGGGGGCACAGCAACGTGAGGGGTCGGTGTTTGAAGATCAAGAGGAGCTCCCCGTCGCTGCTGCCCCGCCATCTCCACCTTCCACGTGGCGGCTTGACCTCCAACCGCTCAGCCGCTCCCGAGCGCGCCGTTAGCCAGCGGTGTGTTAGCGAGCGGGGTGAGCGCCACGTGGCGTGGGGCAGCGCAGCCACGAGAGCGGGTCGACATCCGCGGAGAGAGAGAGAGAAGTGGCTGTACCGAAGATTTATAAATAAAACACTTGAAGTTACTTACCGTGTCGGAGCCACTCATTACACATGCAACCACTAAAAACACTTGCGCCTGGTGACAATTAAGGTCTAACATGAAAAAAGACCGACACACGAACACTCGTACACTCAAAAGACAAACATTCCCCGTGTAACCTTTAACGGACTGCAGGGGCAAGTGCTGTTTGCGGCTGGAGAGGTGGATTAAACGCGTTTCGCTGCACCTCTGATGCTGATCGTATCACCTGAGTAGGCATTCGATGTTGGAATTCACAACCAAAATGGTTGAAAAAAAAACCATTTAAAATCTTAGGATGATTTCCATTTAAAGCTTTCATGACTACAGGGATTCATATTCTTGGTTCTTTCGGTAAAGTCACGTAGATGGGAAATAATACAACAATTTACATTCTCACGACGTTTCGATTGCTTGTGTTGCAATCGAAACGTCGTGAGAATTGTATTGTTTTAATTGTATTCCCTTCTACGTGACAGGAAATTGCAAACGTACTATGGTCAGAGGGAGGTCCGGACGTGTTCCAGGAACATGCGAATTCCTGTTAATTTAAAAAAGAAGAGAAATTGAGTGTTGCACATCACAAGGCTGGTTCAACTGTGACCAGGAGCAGAACACGCTTGCCACAAGGACTCTCAATTTATGTTGAAGTTCTGTGCAAGCCGAGTAACTACTGGCCAAGACTAATTAGATAATCTATCGAAATTGGAACGTTTTGTTTACGTGACAAACCTTACTAATTGGCTGTGTCGGGTGGTGGCGGGTTTAACGACTTTTATATATTCACGCGATGTAACAAAACACAACTATTATGGAAACATTGATTGGCTAGCTGCAGGGATGGTGGGAGGGGGGACAGACGTGTTCAAATGCCGTGCAAGTTCCTGTTTATTAAAAAAAGAAACAAGAAATTGAGTTTTGGACGTCACAAGGCTGGTTCCCTTTTCTCACGAAGTAGAAAACAAGAAAACTGATTTAATCAACTTCTCAGATGAGAGTTTTTTTTAATAAACAAGAAGTTGAGTTTTGGACGTCACAAGGCTGGTTCCCTTTTCTCATGAAGTATAAAACAAGAAAACTGATTTAATCAACTTCTCAGATGAGAGCATTGCTTTTCATTACATTCAAAATAAGGCTGGATATTACAGAGGTAAGGATAATTTTCATTGTTGTATACTTTATATTGATCATTTTTCTTGCAGTTGTTGTTTGGGGTGAGATGTTGTCACCATCGCCTGGTATACAGGAGGTCGCGGGTTCGATCCCGACCCTGACGCCTGCTGTATATTTGGAGTTTGCATGTTCTACCCAAGGTCGTGTAGATTTTTCTCCGGTCCTTGGGTTTTTCCCTCAACATTAAGAAACATGCATTTAGGGTAGTTGGATCCTATACATTTCCACACGATAAGCCACTTCGTTGAGCTATCATTTGTGGCCAGGTCACTTCTGAAAAAGAGCTCTATAAGCTCCGTGGGCCTTACCTGCTAAAATGAAAAAATAGTTTAGTTTAAAATAGTTTAAAACCTTCAAAACTTTACCAAAAGTTAAAACGCCGTGCAAAACGTACCCTATTATTCCTAGATTTTAGCAATTTTACATTCCGTACAAATCTTGCAGCCATGATAGGAGCTAACTTCCAGAATCACAAAGATCCCTCCTATAGCTTTTTACAGACTATTGTATAAAGTGTTATTCGCGAGCACTTAACTTCCATAATGGCACAGTGTATTTGGGCTGCTGCGTAAATGTTACCAAGTCCATTGTCTCCGTGTATCTCTGCTCAAACGAGCATCAGTGCAGATATGACATCGACAACCCAGATTGTGTGGTTCGAGCGTTCTTCTCCCACTCAGAAGGCGGACAGCTCTAATCCCTGTTGCAGGGAGCCTTAACTCATTGTCCCTCTACGCTTAATAGAATGAGAAGATTATTTTTGGTGTGAAGTCCATAGTGGTTCTCTTAATGTAAGGCGGGTTCCTATCAATAGTGGTTGTCCTAGTGGAAGGCTGGTTCCTATCAAGACGGCACCACATCTGGACATCTTTGTGCAGTATTCCCAGCGCAGATGTTAACACGTGGCACGAGATGCATGAAGTGGTGTGGATATACATACAGCAATGTGTGTACAAATAGAGTACTTTATAATTCTGTAGAAGTATTGTGGCAAATGTTTGTACTAAATCATGAATATAATTCTCGGGTTTTGGTAACCATGTTGAATCAATCACGCCATCACTTCATCTGTTACAGCCTTTCATGACTTATTATAAAAACGGGATGTTTTACAATGAGTTATTTTAATGTTTTTTCTGCTGATCATTGATGATAATCAATGAGGGTAAAAATAAGTAAAACAATGCTTCTGTGCTGCTGTGTCGTGCCATTGTACCCAGGTTTTTTTGTATTTCAATGCTATGAAAATGCATTTCCACGTGCAAGGCTTGGCAGTGTTTGGCAGAATATGTATCGGTGTCATTTGTTGGTTTGCCTTGAGACACCACCCAGAAGGTACGTTATGCCATGCACACAAATGTTACACCGTCTCATACTAACATGGCCAGAATGCCCGCCATATCCACCCTTCCATGGCACATTGGCAATGAAATGCCCTCATCATGGGGCGCACGTCTTCTTTTTGCTACTCCTGGAACTTTATCATGAAACCAAAGACTTGCTCTTGCCATTAATAATAATACAATTTAAAATGTATTCCAGCCTAGGATCCCAATGTGCAATGCATGAAAATGAGGCAACAAAAACAGAACCAGGGGCAACCGACTAAACTAAAGAGGGAAGGCCACTTTTATGTTTTCAAAGCAGACGAACATATTTACCGACTCCGATTGCCTGATTTCGAGGCATTCCATAGCTTGGGTGCCACGCTAACAACAGCCCGGTCACCAAAAGAGCACAACCTAGACCTGGCAGTGCCGAGCAGTTGGAGATCAAAAGACCTTGAGGACGTGATGGAGTCTATAAATCTATTGACATATATATTAGCCGTAAATGTGCAGGCCTGCAATCACTTACTCATAGCACTGCTAGCAGAAACTTCCCCGCGCGTGAGCTCCAGAGAGCTTCTTTCGAGTGGCTATTTGGCCTACGCTGTCCGCACTGGCCACGTGCCTGGGAAGAGGCTTCAGCACCCACACTTTGCCCCACCACACGCGACCTTGCCGATCGACTGCGGGGCATCCATTTAAACTGCTGGGTGCGCATGGCAGGGCGATCTTAGAAACTTTCCCATTGTTCAAACTGCCACGCCGGAAGATTTAATCTATTCGGCAACCTGTGGATAATAATTCCAGTGTGATAACTATTACACCATGACATCAACCCGTTTAGCTGTAAATGTATATATATGTATATTATCATGAATACATAGATGACCTATATTTTGCAATATTATAATTAAGCAACCGATTCACCAACCGTGTGATGCTCACGTAATGATATGACGAATTATTTTGACTGGTCATATGTAAACATTTTATTTTTTATATCATCGGTTGCTGGTCACGTCAAATTCTATGGATGTTTCACTTGTATCATGACCCACATTTGGCTGCTGGTTGACAGGTTTTACATGATCGTGATTATTGCTGCTTCTGTTGGCTCTGCTTCTAGTGGCAGCTGAAGTGGAGTGGGAAGTGAATTATGGCCCAAAGGTCGTGACCTGCCCTGGAAGCACCGTGATTCTTCCCTGTTCCTTCACGTACCCCGAGAGTGATGGATCTAAAGTGACGCTGGCTGTTTGGAAGAAAGGCTACGCGCATTCACCAACTAACGTGTACAGCTTAACATATCCAGTGGCATCGTATAAGGACCGGATGTCTCTGGTTGGAAACCTGAAGGAAAAAAACTGTTCCCTTAAGATTATCGACGTAAATAGTTATGATGCTTCAACTTATTTCTTTCGGTTTGCGGTGTCGAAGGGCTTCACTGGAGCGGGAGGAATTACGCTGGAAGTAAAATGTATGCCACACTTATTTTTATTCATGTTCTTAAGTCGTCGTGAAAATATAGTCATTGCATATCTTCAACAAAGTTTTTTTTTTACTTGCTTGTTGATGAATTTTGCGATTTCAAATATTAACATCACAATTTAGGACACATTCTTATACAGCATTTGTAGTGTTTATGCAATCTGATTTGGCTTTTTTAATTTCAGTGCCACCACGAGTTGGCAGTAAGTGTACGCAGATTTGCCCAACCTGCCGTGCAATAACTTGTCATGGTTCAACGGTGCCGTTTGATTCAATAATGAATCCTCTTTTTTAACACTTGGCGTGAATGTCGTGATTTTAATGGCTGGCTGGGGTTATATAAACCCATTAAATACAGCATATAGATATACAAGCATCCTATTAAATACAGTATATATAGATATACGAACATCCCATTAAATACGGCATATACAGATATACAAACATCACCGTTCACGCCTGCAGCTGAATGCATGAGTCGTGAGCTTAAGGTCGTGATTCATCAATGAATATATTCACCATCACACCCCTCGTTGACAACTTTTTTACACGGTAACTATTCACCAATGTTCACTCTGACATTCTATTCCCAGGGATACTTGAAATGTGCAATGCATTCGATTGCTCGGGTGCTCTTCGCATTCCACAGTATTTGGACATTCATAAAAAAAATATTAGTGGCAGAGTTGTACATTTTTGTTCGCATTTAAAATGGATTAACTGCAAAGATATTTGGTATTTAATGTGTGAAGTAACAATGATATTGCGCATTTATTAAGTAAACATTTGTGTTCTATATCATTCAATTATTTCCATCGCCGTAATCCATAATTCTCTCTCAATGTTATTCATCTGTATTTTCAGATCCATATAAACCCAGATACATCAAAGTTAAGTTTGACCCCGACAAAGTGACAGAGGGCATGAATGTGACTGTGACGTGTGAGAGTGACAGCTGCCCCCCGGCTCACAACGTCACGTGGGTCAGAGAAATGCTTAATAGTCACAAAGAGTCACTGGCCACGTTCGGAGAAAGAATAACAATACGACGAGTACAGGTGGAAGATTCCGGCTGGTACCATTGCACAGCAACGAACACCGAAGGAAGTGGTAGTTCATATAAACATCTAAAAGTGTTGTGTAAGTGACAAGTAACTGCCATTCATGTGTAATGGGTTCAATCTAGGCGCACACTTCTTGGGAGGCAACACTTAATTAGAACATTAAGTATTATAACACTGTACATTACATATAGGGTGGTGACCACCGACCTACTCTATCTAACACACACTTCTCCACTCTCAGCTACTATAGCGTGACCCAGCCATGTGGGCTACTGGCAAGTCCGCTGACTGGAGGGCCTTGACTCTTCTTGGCGTCTTCTCGATGCATCTTCGTTCTTGATACGGGCAGCCCCGAACCTTGCGAGGCGGCTGCTTATATGGGCTTCGGCGTGTCCGGGCCCCACACCGGCCACGCCTCCCGAGTCCAGAACCGGCCCTGACGTCATTCCCGCCTCCAGCCGGGATGACGTCATGTGTGTGTAGGCCCACGTGGTAGTAACGCTCACCCACATGGTGACGTCACACGTGTGCACACAGTAGTGATGCTACAATCACTACACATGCAAAACACATCGCTAAATCCCATTACCTGCACCATTGTGTGTTGGCAATAGATATGACTTGTTTACAGGCAGGTGAATTAACCACGCTGATACATTTAACCTGGAGAAGAAAGAAAACAACATTAACGGGAAACTATGACAAGAAGCCTTCGTCATAATTTAGTAGAACCAAATTACGCCGTTGTGTGCTATGCGAAATGCAGCAGAAAAAAATTGTGCAATAAAAAATGAAGTAAAAACCACAGAGACCTAGGATCAGTGGGGACTGGACCGGTTCTTTAAATGAAATCTTGAATTGTCTCGCGAGACGACGAGTCTGTGTGTACAAAATGTCAGTTCGTTAGGCTTAGTAAATCCGAAGGTATTAAGCGTCAAATATATAAACGGACAAAAATGTGTAGAAATGGCCTAATTGTGTGGTTCGATAAAGCGGTGTGGATGCGATCAGCGTAGAATCTTTGCAAGAAAAATATATCTTCAAAATTAATACAAATACAAAAAGTCGTAAATTAATACACAGAATAAATATTACTCAAAGAACTCCCAAAACGAACGCTCGAATGCAAACGTGACTCTTTATTCACAACAGGTGGAGGCGGCGTTGACTCCTCAGTGACGTATGGGGCCAAGGTGGTGCACGTGACGAAGGGTGCACAGGCCATGCTCCCGTGCTCATTTTGCATTGAATCGTTCACTAAATCGTCATACGTGGAAGGCTACTGGCTCCTCAACAATGATTTTACATACATTGTCTACCGAATCAGAGCCAAATCCACAACAATAATGGACTATCAAGGCCGCGTGTCTCTACCTGGTGACCTGACAGCACGCAACTGTTCTCTACTCATTGAAGACATCAGAATATCGGATGAGAAAACTTATTATTTTTACCCGGAAGTACATCGTACACAAATAGATGCAGGAATGGGAATTGAACTGAAGGTTATTGGTGAGTCTTTTTAAATAATTTCTATTGACAAGGCTTTATAATTATGCACGTAAAGACACATTTCTGGGGGCTTTGACAATTGAATTTGTCAGTCCCAAATTTCTAAATAACAGTCTGTATTGCATGTAAGACTACGTACTCTACGTGTCAATGTACCCATGCTTGTGTAGTAGGTTCCAGGACACTTGGACGACGTAGTCGGAGGCACACTTATTTATTAAACACCAAGCACATAACAGGCCGAGATGTACTACACTCGAAGGGGTATCGGCCCCTTCACCCGTCTAACAGGGAGATCAACAATCTATGTCACAGCTAGCCTACTCCTAGGTCCTCCACTACTGGGCTAGGGGAGGCTAGCTAACCCAGCCCTGGTTAAGCTGGGATTACAGCACCCTGAGTCCCCAGACCGGCTCTTACAAGAGCATCGGCTCTGGGCTCTTGGGGCCACGCCGCTGGCTTGCCCTGGTCGGTCCTTAGAAGGACAGCGATCCAGGGGAGTCCCAGGGCCTATCTAGCAGGTCTTCTTGCTTCGCTGGTTAAGGCTGAACACTGACTCCCGAGCCCTCCGGCTCCCCACCTTATATAGCAACTCCCCCACTGAGGGGTGGGGCCGTGGGGGATCCCAGCTCCATGTTAGCCCCCCAGGCTAAACGGTGCGGACGTGGATGTAAGCACCTCTCGGCGTACGGCCATAACCATGCCCAGTGTGTTTGTTTCCCATCCGTAACATCTCTACACTTGCAATACTGTGGTGAAAATGTTATTGCGCGTTCAGAAGCAGTGTGGGTTTTGTGCATTCGGAACTTGACTGAATACATCAAATCCACTCCCTTCATATATAAACATAAAACACGAACATAAAACACAACATATAGCACAACGTAAAACAACATAAAACACAAACGTTGCTTTCGTCTCTTGGTCCATCGGAAAGCAAACCTGCCCGGCGTGTCGGTCTTCTGGGTCTCACACCAGCAGAGTCGGCAACGTTAAAGAAATACACTCCTACTGATTTACCATTTGTCATTGGTAAGGGTGAACAACTAACAACCTTACCCCTGAGACGTTTTTTGGATTAGATCACGTAAATATAAATGTGTCGTTAAACCCGCCACCACCCGACACAGCCTGTTAGTAAGGTTTGTCACGTAAACAGAACGTGCCAATTCGTTACTAGTTCAGCACACCGGTGTGTTGGAGGGTAAAACCCACAAAATTGACAATTCGAGTACAATGTCAGCATCTTTTGAGCAACGCTGATGATACTGGGACCCACAACAATTACAATGTTGTGGGTTCCTCTTCAACACATCTGTGTGCTTAAACTAGTAACGACTTTGCATATTTTGTTTACGTGACAAACCTTACTGATTGGCTCTGTCGTGGTGGTGGGTTTAACAACACATTTATATATTTATGCGATCTCACCCAAACACATCTATTATGGATACCATTGGTCGTGAAACCCTACCGCGTGTTAAACTGACTACAACATTCTTAAAAAATAATACTCGTGGGCTTTATGCCATGAATGTCTAACATAAACGTCACAAGCGTTTAATCGTATAGACTAAAGCGTTGTGTTAATGTCCACTCCTCTGTCTCTGCATCACAGCGGTACCAGACAGCGTGCTCGCACAGCAAGATGTGCCGGCACTGGCGATTGGACAGTCGGCCTCCCTGAGCTGCAGTGTAGCGAACGTGTACCCCAGGGGCTCGATAAACATCACCTGGTGCGAGGATGTCATCACTGGAGGAGTGATCACGGAGACTGAAACGGCGCTTCCAGATGGAACGTTCAACATCACAAGCAGGCTTAACTTCACGCCATCAGCAGACCATT
>CM025640.2:4734929-4754088 GCA_014621495.2 Entosphenus tridentatus
GTTCAACATCACAAGCAGGCTTAACTTCACGCCATCAGCAGACCATTATGTGAAGAAATGTCCTTGCTCTGTCCGGGGTGTGAACCTCCCGTCAATGCTCCAGGACACTATCACACTCCATTACGAAGACAAAGGTGATGAAGACTCACTATCACAAAGATTTTCCAACGCGGTCCTTTCCTTGTTGAGTGAAGGCTCTGTCGATTAACGGGGCGTCTTAAATGGACTTTTCGGAGTGAATGACATCGCACGCTGTGATTATTCGATGTCCGTTATGATACTCGACGAATTAAACACATTCACACAGAGCACATCATATATTTGTAGATCAGTGTAGAAAGTGGTACTTCTCTTTTCCACTTTGATGTTTGGGGATGACGGGAGATCTGGATCTTATTTTTGAATATTCACACATTTTACTGTCCGTGTCCCAGTAGCATTGTGGAATACACAAGGGTAATATGAATAGATTCATCAGCAAATTATGCGTCACCTCTTATCTGCGCAAAAGCAGTGAGTTCTGGGTGACTGGTCCATGCAGGAACTTTAGTGGAATCAACCTGACCATGATTGCCACCATCATCAACACCTCTATTGCAATGATCATTTCCACTGTCATCAGCACCACCACCATCATCAACGCCCTTAATTATTATCACATCCATAATCATCATCATCAACATCTCCTCTATTGCAATGATACTTTCCACAGTCATCAGCACCACCACCATCATTAACGCCCTTAAACATTACCATATCCATAATCATCACCATCCTCATCATCACCTATACCACAACCATCACTACCATTATATCCATAAACAGGTGATGAACGCCTTCAAAATCTTCATAGGAGCATGACGACAATAACTTTAAGTGCTTCAGCCTTGTCACCCTTTCACAAACACCATCCAATTGGCTGAATTGACATGTTTTTTTTTGCCTTCACAGATCACTTGGATATAGCCACGCTGCTGGCTGTCGGAGTCGTTGCATTGGGCGTGCTGTTTATTCTGCTTATCATACTGCTCATTCTGCGAAGACGGAGAAGGGGTACACTGCTTTTTCGCAATTGCTTCCAACCAACGTACAGAAAACACATTTCAGAAGTGTGCAGTAACGCACGGCTCATTTCTCAGCCCATTGCCAGATGAAGGCCTTCCCATGCTGTGTCAGTTGTGGGAGTTGTTTGACCATATTTCGCCATGCTGGTCAGTGCTGGTTGAGGGCCCCCCTTTATTAACTTGTTCAGATATCACTCGCAAATAATGTTTGCGAGCCATGGCTGGGAGTTGAACTCAGGTTACTGGGGTCATAGCGTAGCGTGTTCCTGGTTTGGCAGTCAAGACAACCGCAGCTAAAGTTATTGCCAATCGAAATGTGGACCTTTGCGATAACCAGGCAGGCCTTCATCCAGAAATGTTTTAACAAAAGGTTGTAAAAAAAATACTAGAGGTGCACAATTGGGAGTGATAGTACCGAATCGCCAGTCTCCACCCAAATTCTACGTTGAGCTAATCCGATCAACTCAACGAATCCTCAGATCCAATTGCTGAGCAGCAAAATGCTTTTCCAATGTATCAATTTAAACGGGATCACTTTTTGCACAATAATATAACACAGAACTGTGTGACAACCCTGATAACAGAATGTTAACAAATAATGACGGTTATATTGTTGTGAATTGCTGCAGTTTGTCGAATGGTTAGCGCACCGGACTTGCAATCCAGAGGTCGCCGGTTCGATTCCATCTTCTGGCTCGGCAATTGAAACAATTGTGCGGGTTTCTTAAGTCCCACGTCTCGAGATGACTGGGAACGGAGTAATAAACAAATCAGAAACCGAACAATAGGGTTTAGAAGAGGTTTCTTCGCCATTGACCACATACTAATAATCAGATTCTGGAAAAGACCAATTAACTTCAATTAACCATTACGCCTAGCCTTTTGTAGACTTACGAAAAGACACTTTATCTAAAGTAGAAATGTATTGATCATCGAAGCTCTCACAAACCCAGGCCGAAATACAAAACATTTAGAAGATAATGGGGCCTTTTTTATTTCCATAAAGCAGAAAAGCCGCACTAGAATGACACGCAGAAAGTGTCACAGTACATTTCAAGAGGGGAGTAAGACAAAGGTGATATGCCATCACGCAAAAATGTTCACAGTGACGCCTGTCCAAATATACATGGGAGAAACAAAGGCATAACTATGAACGCAGAGAACATCACCGTCACGTCCACCAATGGGAATAAACTGCAGGAAATTCGACAAGAACCTAATAGAGAAGTATGGAACGCTGGGCTCTGGAAAAATATCAGCAAAGCAAAGGTACAACCAGTTCGCCAAACAATGTGAGATCGCTGTCAGAGGGGAACAATCAAATGACAGAGCCGAGAAATCTGGGACAACGATTAAAGGTGGATCATAATTTTAAAAAATGAAATTAAGGGGCGGACAAGCGCAGATTTGAATTTGTGGGAAGCTGAGCTTGATTATGAAAAGTAACATAGTATTAATGCGCCTAAGGAATCCGTGTGTACTGCCTGCAATGACATATGGTTCAGAAAACATGGCCATGAACACGGAATATAAAACAAAACTGAAATTTATGCACAAACAGGAATGCTGTTAATTGATTAGAGAACATATATATGTTGAACTGCTTTCGCATCATACATAGTCAACCATGCTAATCAGAGGTGCGGGGGGAAGGACAACAAACTATGGGTCTCTGTGAATCTATGGGTCTCTGTGTGAGTCTTTGTGTCTATGTGTGAGTCTATGGGTCTTTGTGTGAGTCTATGGTTATCTGTGTGAGTCTATGGTTCTCTGTGAGAGACTGGGTCTCTGTGTGAGTCTGTGGTACTCTGTGTGAGTATATGTATGTTGAACTTATTTCGCACCATACGTAGCCAACCGTGCTAAATCGGAGGTGGGGGGGGGACAACAAACTAACCACAAAAATAATTTCTAAAGAAATGTTTTCAATCTAGATTTAATAGTGCACAGCCCCATCGGATTTCTATTATACAGGTTAATGACGTCATCCATGACGGTTGGGTCGGACACATTACCAGAAGGGATGACGGACGATGATCAAGAATAATGGAGTGGTAGCCAAGGCATGGAATTACCCCTGCAAGGTCGTATTCCGTGGAGATGGACAATGCAATGAGCTTGCGCGTAGGCCGCTATGTGGATTGGTACATTGCAGGATTATGAGTCTTGATGGTGGCTTGGGGAGGGGTTCATCCAGCAGTGGATTGATCATGGATTATGTTGATGATGGGTGGTTTACATGAGGAAGGACATTTAAGCGAGGTTGTTTTTTTGTTTCCTAAAAAGGAAATTTAGCAACATTGTGGTAGTCGTTGCCTTATCTGCCTCAACCATTGTGAGTTCCTTCTGCTCATTTAAGGATCCACCAGAGCATGCAGTGTTTCTGATGTCATTGCCCATACATATTTCGTAATCACGTGTGTCTATTGCAAAGCCAAACTTTAAGCGGATATAATATAGACAGTAGAAACGTGATTTAAAGCGTTAGTAGACGAACTACAATTGTTCACGTGTCAAAACACGTCTCCTCTCTGCCCTCAACTTATCATCTCTGGGTCGAGGATTAAATATCCCAAACATGGCCTCTGGCAACGTTTGAAATTCCGTTAAAATAAAAATCTAAAGCCCGCTACATAATACCGTGCATATGAATTGTCAAGAGAGCAAATGGTGCAATAATGGCCATGGTATTTGGTCCTCCCAGAATGCCTTGCATGTCACGTGACATCACCACCGACATGTGTCATACACACACAGCTGTTTTAGAACTTATTTCGGGCTGTTCGCAGCCAACCGTGCTAATCGGAGGTGCAGGAAAACGAAATACATGTATTCCAGATTAGTTTTTGTTCGGCATCATCGGTGCGGTGAAAGCCATCATTGGACAACAGTTTTTTTGTTCGTACCACTGGGACTTCAGTGTGGCGAATTTCGTTCTACTCCGATGGCCTACGACATGGGTTGCGTGCATTATACATGCAGTTCGGTGGTGTCATGTGGCATGCGAAGAAGGCATGACGGGAGCAGCGATCCTTTTGTCACAATCACGTGTTTTGCTCTCGAGGAATTGTTCTCGTCTCCAGCCTGCATGTGCTTGTCTGTCTGATGCACTGTGCGTCGCCATTTTACGGACAGTCTCAGAACTGGTTCGTGTGTTTTTTTTAATCGCTTTTCTATATTATCTTAAGCAAAGCAAAGCCGACCTCACGAGTGCCTGCATCCAGAACTGATGTCATCGGCGCAACCTCCGTCCGACAACGACTACAGCCTGGATGCAAACCCCCGAGACGCGGTTCCGAGGGCTAGAGATACGGGGTACGATAAGCCTACCAGGGTGTCTGCAGAAGAGGCTGTGTACAGCAATGTGGAAAAGAAGCCTCGAAAGGCCAACAAAGGGGCTTCCAGTGCCCAAGGGCTGGGCCGTGCGGGCCCAGCAGTCGACAGTGCTACATTTTCAGGCGAGTGCACATTTCAGGTGTTACCCTGTTGCGCGTCTTGAGTCGGACCTGCTCAGGTTCTTTTTTTACAAAGCCCCCTCATCGCTGAAAGTGACGCCGACCAAGAGCGTGCATATCGTCCTGGAACGGCGCGCAGGCGAGGACGTTCAGTGTTGAGCGCTGGGCAGGTGGCCAGACACCTCAAGCACAGCGTGATAACGGGGGGGGCTGGGGGAGTAGTTTGCGCATACTCCGAGGGTTCGAGGCTAGGCAGGTACCCTCTTATCGACGACCCCACACAAAGCAACACCGCATTATGATTAGGGGGCCCCATATGTCTCCTCGTATTTTAACGATTCGTCTTTCACACGACGGTCAATGGTACAGTGTATAATAACAAATAGTATAAAATTTATATGCTTAATACAATGTACAAAGTAATATATAGTATCGTAATTGTATAGTGAATATACAGCAGTGTGATATACATTAGGGTGGGTAGAATAATACATAGTGTAATATTACAGTGTATAAGGTTTAGGATGGTTTATAGCAATACAGTATATAATTTAATATTGGGTTTGTCTATGGCAGTATATAGTACGGTGTAGACTCGTGTGATGTAAGAGAATAAAGTTTAGATGGAAGCATATTATATTTTTTACGACGTAGAATTGTAATGTATTACTTACTGTTAGTAACTCAGCTTATTGTAGAGTATATTTAGTATACTGATGATACTATGTAGTTTATACTTTAGTTGTTTACGTGGTGGTTTTAGTTGCTGCAGCTACATACTATTAACACTCCTTCCCTTTATTAATGCTATCCCTATCCCCTCCCTTTGATGCTGCTAATCCTGCATAATGCACGGGCATAATTAGTACTAATCACATACCTGCATTTCCCATATCCCCTCCCTTTGATGCTGCTAATCCTGCATAATGCACGGGCATAAGTAGTATTAATCACATACCTGCATTTCCCATATCCCCTCCCTTTGATGCTGGTAATCCTGCATAATGCACTGGCATAAGTAGTACTAATCACATACCTGCATTTCCCATAAATATGCTAAATTCCTCTTGATATGCAAATTCCTTTGTCAAGGCGCTCTTCCCCCTCCAACCCAGCTTAAATATACGCTGCCAAGCCTGGTGGTGTTCATTCAGACGCTGTCTTTCTGACAGACCTGTTCTTCACCTGAGGACGGCTGCTTGCGTTGTGGCCGAAACGTCGTGAGAATAATTTTATTTTTATTATTTTATTATTTCCATTCTACGTGACTTTACCGAAAGAACCAAGAAGATAATCTCCATCTGTTCCATCTTCTACGGGGAGGGAGTGTTGCCCCTGCCAGCAAAATGGGTTTGCTCCGATTGCTCCGGTTGTTTCCCCTAACCTTGTATAAACAGTTATAAATTGGCCAAAAACACGTTAAAATTAAACACGTAAACATTACACACATTCTATTCTTTGGGTCTAAAGCCAGGGACCCTCCTGAAAGAAAGCCATTGTACTCAGTTTGCCTTTCCTGTATTCGTAATTATTATTCATATTGATTATTCTTACGCCACATTCATCACACAATGTGAGAAAAAAACATCGTTTAATCGAATCGCTATCCTTAAATCGTGAGGGCTGAATTCAAGTTCAAGTTCATTTATTAGATATAGCCCTGTGAGCCATTCGGCTCTTGAATCGGGTGCAACCGCAACAAACAAAAAACAAAAACATGAACAAGAAAACATCTTAAAGTGAATATATATGCAGTGGGGCAGGGGGGTGCTCAATCACCGAAACCCCCTCAATGTTGACTAATCCCCCTGCCCCCCCCGGGCCCCCCATGATGTACATTGCTAAGACACCACTTCCTCATGTGTGTCAAGCGCCTCCTAGAAGGGGCCCAAAACTGTACCAAGGCCTTCCTCTTAAATCATTAACGGTGCATAAACCTCGGGTTTTTGCCACCTGCCACTTTTTTTTTTCTGGGATTGTATTCCTTCAGACGTGGCTGCATGCTCTGGGATATCTCTAAATATTTCTAGGACACTGAAAGTCAATATTATTTTGGTCAGTTGTGCAACGATAATAATACACCGCTCAAGACGACACATTAACGTCGTGCCCTTCCTTGTTCCCGATATGTTGAGATATATTTCGTCCCGTAGTATATCCCGAAAATGTTTATACCTCAGAGCTGAATAACCTTAATGTTTAAAAGTGGTTGTCATCTCACAGCGGACGCATAGTTACAATTTGCATGCATTTTCTGTTTTAAAAGTTCAATATTTTATTTGGTCTACTTCGCATGTTTATGTCTTTTCCAGTTGAACGTTAAATAGCAAAAATTTCAGTGGCCTACTACTGGCTTATTCTAGCTCCTACAGAGGGCTTTTTTTTGGGGGGGGGGGGCGGGTGGTTAGTCGCCAATTTTGTAAATCTGTTGGATCAACTTGTTACCCCCACATTTAGGGGGTAGGGGGTCAACTTTCATAATTTTTTTGATTCAGGAATTCTGAAAGGCTCTTATCATTTAGTTGACGGATCAACGGACAAACGTAACGCCGGACTTTTATATTAGAAGTCTGTGCAATTGTGCATTATATACAGTACGGCATAGATTACCGCAGACACATTTTGCAATACTTTTTTTTTGTATCTTAGAAGGATCGTGTTCAATTATAACTGTCGTTAATTCTGAATTCTCCATTCACGCATCACCCGACGCAACAGATACAGTCCCCAGCACTCTACCACAAAAACAGCCCAGGACCTTGGAAAACGAGAACGCGGTAACCTACAGCAAAGTCAGCTTCATGGTGAGTTCTCATTCCATGTGCGCAGTGTTATTGTGTTGTGGAGTGGGACAGCATACTGTATTAGGGACCCTGTTTGAACATCGACCGTCCACTCGGAGACCTCAAAATCAAGTATAACACGTGGAGACTGCATTTATAGAATCCTGCGATTTCCCATAATTCAGGCGAGCCATCCAATTATAGATTCCCCGTGGTGATGAATATACCGTATATACATTGTTAGTTAATTCCAATTTGTTGCATTCCTCTTTGGTTCTTTCAGTAAAGTCACGTTGGTAGAAAAATAATAGATCACAACGTTTCGATCGCAGCACAAGCAATCGTCATCAGGTGGGACAACCACAGCAAGAAAAAACTGCTGAAGTAGGCGAGAGATCTGCCATGGCACGAGGTTATATAGGCCTCGGCAGTAGGGGGGGAGAGAGAAGGGGGGGTAGGAGGCGGGGCAGAAAGTGGACCCCGCGGTAGCACCCGGGTCACTGGAGTAAAGTGGACCACCGCGGCAGCACTGGAGAGGTTTGCTGCAGGGGGGGGAGAAAGAAGGTGGGGGGGGGGAGAGGGGGAAGAAAGTGGACCCCGCGGTAGCACCCGAGTCACTGGAGTAGAGATCGGAGAGAGATGCACAGAGAGAGAGAGAAAGACACAGAGAGTCGGAAATAATAGCTGACATAGGTAGGTAGGATGGAAACATCACAGTCAGTTAAGACTTTACCTGGTTAATAACTTCCTTCCAATGATTGCTCAGTTTGTACCCATTTTCTCGGTTGAAGTTGTGTCTGTGTTTATATATCTGGATGGCTTCATGAACAAATCTCTGATAATAGCCGGTGGGTTTGCAAAGTACCTTCGTCTTGGAAAAGTCAATTTCGTGTGAGTCTACTGCGTTAAAACAATGATCAGCAACGGCAGAGGTATTGGTCCTACCGTGTTTCAGATCTGCCTTGTGTTCGCGAACGCGGTCTGAGACATTTAGTTTTCACAATGTAACTGCTGCCGCAGCCACAACTCAGTTTGTAGACACCCGGGTATTGCATATCAGGAATCACATCCTTTACAGATGGGATCAAATCACGGATTTTGTGTACTGTATTGAAACGAACCTGGATCTTGGGTTTGTTTAAGATTTTGGAAATCTTTTTGGTAACTCCTGCTATGTACGGTAAAGTGATGGTTTTTGTTGGATCATCAGAAGGTTGCCTCCGCATGGCTGGGGAGACAGCTTTGCAGATTGTATGGTCAGAATATCCGTTCATCCTGAGGGCTTGGTGTACATGCTCCAGCTCACTGGCTAGGTGATGCTGGTCAGAGATGCAACGTGCCCTATGGTGTAGTGTTTTGATGAGGGAATTCTTCTGGGCTGGATGGTGGAGGGAGTCAGGCTTTAGATAGGCATCCGTGTGGGTGGCTTTCCTGTAGACAGTGTCCCAACGAGCCATCAGGTCTCTTTCGATCAAAACATCCAGGAATGGTAGCTTGCCATCCTTTTCGACTTCCATGGTGAATTTGATAGATGGGTGTATGGAATTGATGTGGTTGAGAAATTGGTTCAGTGCTGACAGGCCATCTCGCCTACTTCAGCAGTTTTTTCTTTGCTATGGTTGTCCCACCTGATGACGATTGCTTGTGTTGCGATCGAAACATTGTGATCTATTTTTCTACCTACGTGACTTTACCGAAAGAACCAAAGAGTATGGATTCCTGCAGTCACGAAAGCTTCAAATCAAGATTGTTGCATTACTTTCTTTGAAAAGGTTAAATAATGTAAAAGATGCGGAGAAAAATAAGGCGCATTTCTTATGGCTCGTCTTGAGGATACAAATGTAGTACAGGACTTCGGAGACGATAATTGTGAAGGCACCTTTGATGAACACACACGATCTCGACTACACACACTTGATACAACACTAGCCGTCTAACATCGACCGCGCTAACTAAGGTAGCTGGCAGGCTATCTAGCAGCGCAATGTCGAGCGATGACAGAGACGGCAGTGACGATGGTGACAAGACAATCCGATTACCACAAACAGCCTCTAGCTACGGCTCTCGGCCCCTTTTATCCTAGCAGCGTGGCCTCGCTCCGCCCTGGCCACGCCCCCCTTCTTGAACCCACTAGCAGGTTCCAGGATCTTCCAGATGGACCCCTCCTGTTCTTCCACTCTGCCGACACACCCGCGTATACTGTCGCTCACTGGCGTGTGTACTATTTGTACACCGCAGTTGCCGCTTTTGGTCACCAGCCGGCACTTTTCTTGGGGCTCTGGGGACTTGCACAAATAGCTTAATGGACTCAACAGAAGAGTTTGACCGGGCTCCAGCCTCCGGTCCTTCGCAAGAGGCAGCTTCGGGAGAATTTCAAGGCTTCAGAGGCTCGGATCCTCTGGGCGGCACAACGCAATCTTTCTGAAGCACAGTTCCGGGACCGGCTGCCCCGGCTCATCGGACACATTAAACACCAGCCGTACAGGACTTGGGGATGAGCTGTCTATCTAGGGATGAACATAGGGCTTCAGACGTGACGGGTGTACAAACTAACGGCGACGCCCTGCCTGTATCCGCACACAATGAGGCCTTTTAATTTCCACCACTTCAACGTGACCTCGCCATGGCCGATGTAATTTGGGGTACGTACCCAGTGGTACCTGTAGGTAGTGTAACCAAGTCCTGTCCTCAATTTTCCATGGAAGCAAGTACTCATGCTGCCGCGTGCTCTTTTCATTTGCAGCCTGCTTTTTGGCGTAATTTTCCCTCGCTGCTTTTCACGCGCCTCGAACAATCATACAAGCATGACCTGCATGGGCGCAGGCATGGTGGCCTTCCTTTTTCCCCAAAGCCATGCCCAATTGAGCTTCCATGCGGGGTTCGTTCTCTCGCCCGTACATAAGATAGAACGGGGAAAATTCCATCGTGGCATGTGAGGTCATCCTGTATGCCACTAGGACCCATGGGACGTGCAAATCCCAGTCCGTTTGCAACTCATTAACTGCCTAACAGACCATCGGTCCTGTGCAGGCGTTTTACCATGCCATCCGTTTGAGGATGGTATGGTGACGTTCTGATCTTTTTGGTGCCCAAAGCATTGCATACCTCCCGCAGCAGTGTCGACGAGAAATTCAGCCCCTGATCCGTGAGAAGCTGCTCAGGCACTCCCTTGTCCATCACGTAGCCAGGCAAAAATGTATCGGCAATGGATGCGGCTGATTGGTCTGGTAGGGGGCAAGCCATTGGCCATCAGGAAAAATATTCCACACCGACCAAGAGGAATTTATTTCCCTTTTGGGTAGCCGGAAACGGCTCCAGAATGTCAAGCGCAATCAGCTCATTAATTCGGGATGGACTGCAATGGAGGCTGAGCCTTTCTCAATGGTGGTTTGCGGCGTGCAATCAGTGCAGCCCTTGACCAGGTGGTACACATCGTCTGACATACCCGGCCAATACAAATTTTGCTGTAGCATCAGCAACGTTTTCCGGACTCCGAGATGCATTAACTTATTTTTGTGCATCACCCTACCCTGCAGGGCGGTGGGAACCACTTTACAATAGCACTGCAGCTCCTCATCCCACCTGATCAAAAGTCCTTCATGAAGGACTATATGGGACACTCCCGTCGTGACAGAATTTCCGCTTTTCGCCGCAGTGCAGCGCCGCAATTTCAAAAGTATCTCGTCCTCTACCTGCAGCCGTCCCCACTCGGCGTGCGTGAGACCCAATGTGCTGTCCCTAGGTGTGACCACCTCGGCTGGTACTGCGTGACTTGACGCCGCCACAACATGCGGTGACCCAGCCTCAGGTGGTTTACACCTGGCAGCACTCAGCGGCAGGCAGGACAGAGCATCTGTGTTGCAGTGCCTCTTAAACCCTTTCACGAGATTACCTTAAACGAGTACTCCTGCAGTATTTACAGCCAGCGTGGAAGCTGGCCGGATGGCTGGTCAACTCGCAAGGAGTATTGGAGAGCCGCATGGTCTGTGCGCACAATGAAGTCCTTGCCATAAAGATATGGCCTATACTGCTGTATGAAATATACCATGGCCACAAGTTCCCTGCGTGTCACACAGTATCGTTGCTCCGCGGCAGACAGCACGCGACTACCATACGCGACCACCTTCTCTCCATCGTTTTTCACCTGGGACAAGACAGCTCCTATGCCCGTGTCGCTGACATCCGTATCTAATACGAACGGCGGGGAGAAATTTGGATAGCCGAGGGGAGGCGCGTTAGCAAGATGATCACGCAACGCGACAAACGCGGCCTCCTCCTCCCACTGAAACTTCTGTTTTTTTGCGGTCAAAGCGTGTAACGGTTTGGCAATCGTCGCGAAATGCGGAACGAACCGTCGGTGATAAGGCGCAAACCCGAGGAAGCTGCGCACTTCACCCACCGACTTTGGAGGTTGGCCAATCACGCACGCACACCGTCTTGTCCGGGTCCGTGGCTATTCCGGACGCGCTGACAATATGGCCCAGATACCGCACAGATGTTTGTAATGGATGACATTTTTCCGGTTTCAATTTGAGATTGGCCACCCGTACCTTGACGAACACCGAACGCAATCGCGTTATCTATGCCTTATCAGCCCTACAAAAACAAAGCATCTGCCTGGGTATTTTACGTAATTATATCCTTCCCTCCCTCCACTCCCCATGAGTGATGGTGGGCAGTTGTGAAGAGAGTGGAGAATTGTCCATACCTGGGTATTGTGCTTATAACCAGCTCTGGTTTTGTAGCAGAGGTCTCACTCCTAATCAGTCAAGTGGCATCAACTTGTGATCATCTGCGTAATTATGTGTGGAAGCTGCATACGAAGCTCCGGATCTCTTTGGCCATAGTTATGCCCTCCCTCCTCTCCGCTTGCGAAACGTGGAGCCCTTTAAATAAACATCTGTGAAAGTTTAAACCATCCAGGCTGCCCTGCCTACAATCCATCCTGGGTTTAAGCAGACTGGATTGTTTTTAGGAGACCATAGATCCTTAAAAAAGTCCATTGTGAGCTCCTCCGGCAGGCAAGGCTGCGTTGGCTGGGTCATGTAGCCCGCATGCCCAGCCACCACATACCCAAGCAGCTTCTGTATGGCCGGGTAAAAGGGGCTAAACGGGCGTGTCACGAGCTACAGAATAGATGGAGCTCAAGTTCAAGTTCATTTATTAGGTATAGCACTGTGAGCCATTCGGCTCTTGAATCGGGTGCAACCGCAACAAACAAAAAACAAAAACATGAACAAAAAAACATCTTAAAGTGAATATGTGACTGAGTGCAAACAGAAAATCCAAGAAAAGACAGCAAAATATGGCAGAAAAAACACCGTACACCAACGCTGTGTGCAAAAATCCCAGTGGGAGCTGATGCAGTACAGAAGGATGTGGAGCTGATTGGACTTGCTGACTGTTACAAGCGGTTTAAAAATCGTCCTCTGTGGAGGGGGCTCATGAAGGACGCTAGTGGACAGTTGGAGGCAGTCGTCCTCAAGAAACAGTGGAGAGCGGAGGAGCTACGCTCTCAACAACGAGCGGAGCACCGGGCCGCTAAAAACACGCAGCAAGTTGGCATAGTAGGGACCACAGGCGATGGATCTGCCAGTCATCTCAGTCAACCCATGACACCTGAGTCTGTTCCATAACCTCCTACCAATGAGCCTTCAACACTTCAAGTGGCCTCAAGGTGCATCTAGCTTGGGACAAGTGCCGTGGCGATGTCATCGTCACTTAGTGATGAATGGCGGTTTGTTGTATTCAGGAATATCTTTGTGTGTGCATGAGAGTGTGTATTATGTACGTGTGTATCGTGTAGCATGTCGGCCTTCATACGTGCTCGATATCAGTCTGTTAAAATGCTCTGTGGGGGGTGCTGTCTTTGTCTATCTGGGACAGTGTATACATGTGTGGGGAAAGTATTTGTATACGATTGTGCACGCTCGTATGTACACACACATTCGTGAGTGTGGACGTGTGTCTGCGTGCATGTTTGTGATGGTGTGTGTCTGTGGACGCAAGGCAGACTCAAGGTTGCTCGCTACTGCCCCCAACAATCCAATGAAAAGTTACGCAAATCCCCTTGCCTATATACCCTGTCCCACGTGGAATTGGAATTGGGAAAAATCTTGGTCTACGCAATTTCTAGAATTTCGTAAGCCGTTTGGTACTTGGGCCCCAGGTCTTGGTAGTACAGTGGTATATGGTTGAACGGAGACGTCATCCTTGATTTAAATTATGTGTTCCCTGTGGAAGTAAAGTTCCAGTTCATTGTGAAAGAGCTAACGACTAATCCCGTGAACCTCCCTCAATTGGATGGACGGAGTGGTTTTTTTTGGTTTAACACGTAGGCTTTCACGACCAATATCATCCATAATATAGGTGTTTGGGTTAGATCGCGTAAATATATAAATGTGTCGTTAAAACCCGCCACCACCCGACACGTTCTGTTTACGTGACAACCCTTACTAGTTGGCTGTGTCGGGTGGTGGCAGGTTCTAACGACACATTTATATATTTACGCGATCTAACCCAAAACCAATATTATGGATGTTTTTTTTATCTACTGGAACGCTTAATTAAATTACGACTAAGTTGTAAATTAGTGCAGGAGGAAATGTTTACTTACACTGTTGTGTACTTATCTGACATTAAAGCGACTTTGTCCAACAGTGCATTGATCATGGCTGATGATCACAACGATTGTAATATGCCATCACCACTAATGTCAACGCTCCCTGCTCCCCTCTTGCTGCTTTGAAGGGAAATTCATGAAATAATTTAGCCTACTTTACATCTTTTTTTTATTTACAGCACTACGTCATTGGCAGTGTTGAGGATTGTAGTGATACATTGTTTTCTTACTTTATTATTTTCTTATTTTAATTTATCATTTAAAGCGCAAGGGGCCAAGAGTTGTGTTGGAGAACCCTCGGCGGGAAGATCAAGTGGAGGCATGCTGTGGTCCGGCAGACGGTCAGACCACCCATCCTGAGCAAGCATCGAGGCCCTCGGGAGACGAAGACGGAGCTGGCCCCGGCTACGGCAGGGATGGGGATGAATGCGCCGGTGTTGCCGATGAATGTGCCGGCGTTGGCGACGATAATTACGGAGACGTTGAGAACGAAGGCGATATTGTTTACGCCACGTTGTCATTTGGCAACCCTCCGGGGAAAGACTGAACACAGCTTGAAATGTACTTTTTTTTTGCAAAAGTGTGCAAAAAAGTGCCCATTCATATCCTTAACAGCAACTTGTCACATCACTTTTACATTCCGTGTTGAAAGAAAAAAAAGACATTGCTTGAGTTAAAATTGTACTTCAAGATAGATTTTCTCAATGCTCAAGTCATTTTACAAGTGGATGCAATATAGTTGAAACATTACAGTCGAAATTTTCTTGTAGGAGGTATTGGCCACGCGACCCCATTAATCCACAATTTTATTCGGGGGCTGCAGGAGCAGCTCGGACTGACTTGCTGCGACTCCAATCTGTAAAAAAAAGTGGATTGTTGGAGTTTCTCAATGTTTATTATATAAAAGCCGAATTGACCAATTCTGCGATGTGGATCTGTAGTTAAAGATTTTTGCATGTTGAGACTTAATATCCAAGTCAAAGTAATGCAGACATGCTTAACTACTCCACAGATAACGTAAGCACAATTTTTTCTGTGCTAGATACACCTTTGTATATGTACTATACCTCCGTTTGCCTTTGTATATCTGTCTTTGATTGGTTTGTCTCTGTGCACCGCTATTTTTCTGTTTGATTTTCCGGACGTTTCCCGCCTCTCTTCTTGTTGCCGGATCTACGTCTTTTTTTTAATCTCCATTCGTTTCTGTATCTCAATCTTCGTTAAAGCTCCATTTGACTCGTCTCCATCTGCCCCTCTTGTATCTGTCTCCCTGCATCTCCACGTAAATAATGACAAATCTTCAGGGGAAAAAAACCCCTCGGATTTTCAGGAGTACCGCCCCTGCAATATTATGAGATTTTTTTGTGAACCGTGAGAGGTGCCGTACATTTTAGGATTCACAGATAATTGGAATGTGGATTTGTGGAGATCTGTGTACCGGCAATAACCCATCATTATAGACATTGTGGTCCGAATATTCAAGTGAGCATGGGCAGTGCCTCGTCTACAATGGCAGTCCTGAACTTGGGGTTAAAATTTGCACATTCCTGTGCCAGCGACAAATCTATCGAAACGATTGTACACTTCCTGCAAAGCGCTAATTCTATCGACACCCTCGAGTACGATGGACTGAGTCGACCACCCTTGAGAATTTAACCCATGACCTGAGTACACTTTTAGCATTCTGACATAGGACCACATGTATATTAATGACTGGTAGATTGTATCCAACTAATAGGATTGTATATAGCTTGCTTTACACATTCTCATTGAAATGGAATTGATATATTTTTTTAGTTAAGCAGTTTCTGTAATTCGAGATATAACTAACATGGCATTTTATGCAGCTGTTAACGTGTAGATTCTGGTCTGTATTTACTTATAAAGTAGAATTACGACTCTTTGTGCTCATTTAGCCGGGCCAGGTTGTGGATGGGCTATGAACATTACTTCGGAAGAGTGGAGAGATAAGTTTGGAGTGGCGTAAATGGCTAGTTCAGGTCGAGAGTGCTGTCCAAGCATCAAGTAACATAGGGGGAACACTAGAAATGCCAGATGATGGGATACTGTCAAGGTAGATCTTGTAGGTTGCATGTGTACTGTGCAGCAGCTGTGGAGGATAAAAAATGGCATTGGTGAGGTGTGGTGGCATCAACAGCTTGATTACGATGACATCTTGATGTTGAGCTCCGTATTGGTGTGCAAAGTATTGAGTCTCGACTGCAAAACATTGTTATCTGTATATCTACGCAGTGGCTACTGATAGCATTGGAATATACATTTCATGATTTTTTTCTTCAATTTGATGTTTGTGTTTGAGTATTTGTCTCGGCCTCGCTGTGCGCTGCGTTGCACCACTATCCGAGTAGATAACCTCGCATTCAATAAAGCTTCAGAGCCAGGGTGAACATCCGACTCCAAACGTATTTAATGTATTGAACGAGGTAAAACTGATGGAAAAACACAGCACAAATACAGCATCTGTTAATACTTGGAAATATTAATACAATGAATGAACAATACAGCATCATAACATTGTCTTAGATAACATGAAACTCAACAATGGATCCTGGATGGACCAGGCACCTACATTAGTACTTAATAGCTATACAAGAGAATAAGCTACTGTTTAAGGGCACATCGTGTAATCACCATACTGCAGCCCTAAATGTATAGCCTTACACAACACTGAACTGTGGATGAGATTTTTCGTCATCCTTGCTCTAAAGATCGCAAAAAGGTTACATGGGTACAAGTCTGACTCGACTTATTCAATTACAAGTAACATTCACAATAAGGCAAGTGGCATGCTTCGTTGGTAACTAGGCCTCATTTATCATAACAATTTAACAGCATTATAAAGGCATTTACAGCATTATAACGGTCATTTTAACATTATAACAGCATTTACAGTATTATAAGAACATAATCGAACTTACAGACTAAGATTAAAGTCCCGCAATGAACAGATGCACTTGTGGTCATCGAGACGTTATTTGTGCCTCCATTTTGTACTCTGTAATGGCTGACATCCGCGTGGTTGAGAGGGAATCTAAAATCGTAACTTCCTGGTCATGTGACCAAACTCGGCATAAAAACAGGAAATTCCTGTGTACACACACCCCCACATCTGCCGTGAGACAAACACCTGCCGTGAGGCAGAACAGTATTACTAATCAGTATTTAGTGTAGTACAGTACTTTTTTGTGCTAATTTATATTCAAATTTAAAGTGTGTTTTATAAAGAAGGCACACCACTGCCTGAGACATCACTTATTATATATTTATGTTTGTACATTGTTATTGACGAATTTATTTGCGTTTTTTGTTGTTTGTGCTTATGCACCACTGCCGACGCACTATCCCACAGAGAGAAAAAACAGTTAAATTGTACAGATAAAGTTGTGTACAAAGATATGTCTAAAACCAAATCATGGAACTAAGATCGAAAACTATATTCCTTCGAAAATAGAAAACAGAATTCAACTTTTACACTTTTTTATATGTCCACGTTCTTTGTTAGGTTTATGGAATGTCAGTTTCCATCAGCAATTTTTAAAAAAATATTTGGCAAGGAATACTTTTTTTTACAACGATGCACATCTAGGACACCGTTGTTGCCCAAGTGGTCAGCAACTTCTTGGCATGATGTCAATTCGAAATTAAGGAACCTGACATTTTGTAGCATGAAACCATACAGTAAGTGCTTACCGTTACGAACACTGGACTGTAGTCCACATTAACACATTCATTAATCCACACACATCTGTTGTAAACCGCGGTGTCAACATGTTTGAACAAGAACCAAAACCAAATGAAAGAAAGGAAAACGGTTGACCACTAGGGGACGCTGTTCCATATTATTTGGCCTTCAAAATGCTCTTTTTTTAAGGAAAACTGATTCAAACCGGTTTATCTACCATTTTAAATTGAAAAAAACATGGTTTTACGTGTAACTGTTGCGTAAACGGCACTAAAACCGGATTTGCAGTAACTCACGTTTTACGGAAAAACTATGCCTAAAAAAATATATCTAAAGGTTTCGATAACAAAAAAAAGCTGTCTGAAAAAAATGCAGAGGGACATTCCGTGAACAACAGCCGTTTAGTGTCGTGCCGAAACCAAGCAAACTTGAACCGAAAAAAATTAGCACATTCTCCGGATTTATAAGACGTTTCAGGAAGTGGCACGCAAAATCTTGTGTCTGGTGTAAATAAATGAGTTTTTTCAAACGAAGAAATTAGTTTTCAATCTCAGGCATGAGTTCAAGCGGTCGCCGGAGTGAGCTTATGAGGACACCCGCGCCTCGTCCATCATCGAAGGTTTGATGTCGGTCGCAGATGAAAACTGAAGAAGGGCCAACCCCCGAAACGTCGGTTCTGTATATTTATGTACGTTTATTTTCATTTGAAGGCCACAAAGACAATGATCCCCCGTGTAACCTTTAACAGACTGCAGGGGCAAGTGCTGTTAGCAAAGTAGCAGCGCGTGTAAAGAAGCAGGCATGAAGCGGTGACGTGGCCAGCGCCTCGCCCGGCCGTCTTTGTCTCCCCCAAGTGGCGACAATGTTCCACATCGCAACTCGGTACTTTACCCATTTGAGGCCGAGTCGACCTAGGGGAGGCCCGGTTCAGATAATCGTCATGAAGATGATCAACGGCCCTTTGATTTTCTGAAGCATGTAAGGCTGCACCATGTACATGCGGAGATGATTATTATATATTATTATTATTTACATGCAGACGGCAATCCGCGTCATCACAACTCCAACTCATCGCAACGATAGCCACGAGGTGGCGGCGACTCACGGTAGAGATGACTTCAAGCAAGTGCACACTAACCACGCCCACCTTTGTCTCCCGAGTGGCGATGTTTACACACCGCACCAGGTACTCATTTGAGGCTGAGTCAACCTAGGGGAGGCCCAGGACCGGTTCAGATAATCCGTCACTGGCGTTGGCCGTGAGTGGTAATCGAACCCGGGTTGCCAGGTTCGTAGCGCAACGCGCTAACCGCTATCACCACCGCTCCCCACATCACCACCACCAGCACCACCAGCAGCATCACCACCACCAGCACCACCACCAGCATCACCACCAGCACCACTACCAGCATCACCACCACCAGCATCACCACCAGCAACACCACCACCAGCACCACTACCAGCATCACCACCACCAGCACCACCACCAGCATCACCACCACCAGCACCACTACCAGCATCACCACCACCAG
>CM025640.2:4896283-4912691 GCA_014621495.2 Entosphenus tridentatus
AGTGTACTAGTACAGCACTAGTGTATAGTAGTGTATAGTGTAGTGTACTAGTACGGCACTAATTGGTGCGTTGGAGAGCAAATCCACAACATTTACAATCCGAGTAACGACGTTTCGCCAGCAATTAAAACCGGCATCATCAGGTCGATAGCCAGATTTGTGGAGAAATCCTCCTGATTCGTTCCTTAAATAGAGGGGTTGATGTGATGACAACACTTGCTGTTAGCGAGTAGCACCTATGAAGGCCGGCACGGCACACAAGGGGGTGGGTGGCCAGCACCACGCCCGGCTGCCTTTGTTTCCCCAGTAGCAATATTTAAACACTGCACAAGGTACTATACTCATTTGAGGCTGAGTCGACCTAGGGGAGGCCCAGGACCGGTTCAGATAATAATTGTCACTTTCGGTGTTGGCCGCGAGCGGGAATCGAACTCCGGTCGCCGGGTTCGTAGCGCAGCGTAGCGCTAACCGCTGCACCACCGCTCCCCACACACACAGATACACACGCACGCGCGCGCACACACACACAAACACACAGCACAAGTTAAAATGCCAGCGCTGTTTTGATGTCATGGGCGTGAAAACTCGACCCTGCCCAAACCTGTCTGCTCCCCCGTATATCCTTTAACAGATTGTTGGAACGAGTGCTGTCCTGCTGAAATACCGACGTTCTGCATAAATACACAACACAGTACACACAGATCCGCCTACACACCCACAGCTGCACAGACCCACAACTGCACACACGATAATAGACAAAGATCCCCCGTATAGCCTTAACATTCTGTTAGGCCAAGTGCTGTTGTTAGCGAGCACCTATGAAGGTTGGCACAGCGCACGAGGGGGTGGGTGGCCAGCACCACGCCCGGCCGCTTTTGTCTCCCTAAGGGCGATGTTTACACATTGCACCAGGTACTCATTTGAGGCTGAGTCGACCCAACTACACACCTACACTACTTCAAAGTCGCAGTGATATTTTCTGAACACGGTTCTTGAATGTGGAGACAAAACATATAGTTCACGTGATTAATTCAACAACGACAACTCGATCGTAACACTCGCCCCATCACTCCCATCAGATAATTTGCGCTCAATTAAATACTGAAAGCATTGGTGTTCACACCTCCTGTCGACAGCCCTGCAGGGCCAGTGGTGGAAATTCCACGTCCCTATGGCGGGTGCAAGTATTTCCATGGCACAGCCACTGTTGACTCCCCCATCACAGAGTGGTACCCCGTATTTTATCGACCCCGGAGGAATGATGGGATGATGAGTCGACCCCCACCCCCGCACTCCCATATCGCAGAGCCACACGTGACCTATCACCCCCCCCCACCAATCATCATCAGCGCCTTCCAACATCTGCAGAGCTGCGATAACAAAAGGGGGTCACCCACTCCCCTGCCCACCACCCCCCATTTAAGTGATTACCAAAGACAAAGATCCCCTGTATAGCCTCGAACAGACCGTAGAGGCAAGTGCTGTTTGCAAGTGCTGTTTGCGAGCGCCTATGAAGGCAAGCACCACGCCCAACCAACCGGCTTTGTCTCCCCAGTGGCGATGTTTGCACACCGCACCAGGTACTCATTTCTAAGGTCGAGTCGACCTAGGGGAGGCCCAGGACCGTGAGCGGGAATCGAACTCTTGTCGCTGGGTTCGTAGCGCAGCGCGCTAACCACTGCGCGACCGCTCCCCACATTATTTTGCACACACACATTGGGGCGTACAAATACACACAACATTTAGATATACACACATAGATACACACAATATGCAAATAAACACAAATAGATACACAGTTACATAGATACACACAACAGACAAATATACACACATAGATACACAGGATCAAGATCATGATGTCATTAAAAAGCTAATGACATGATGGTAAACGAGTGACAACAATAATGATGGTTATACTATAATTAAATTAAAAATACGAGGATATGTAATATATGGTGATGATGATAGTAATGATGATGATTATGTAACCAACGTGCGCCTTTTGGCGTCATCTGGTCCAACACCATGTGAGACTCGGCTTTAAGGAAAGTTGTCTCGGGTGTGGACCAATCAATTCCAAGGACAGTGCATATCATTATCAGAGTTGTGTTTTTTGTTTGCATTCCGACCGCAGGTATTGTGGTCAATGCAAAGATGACTCCTTGTAAAAAAAAGTGTCAGTTTTGTTGCCAGATAAAAGGGTAAAAAAACAATTATCATCAACAATACAGATTGCTTCAAGAAATGTTCACACTTCTGAGAATTTGCAACAACACCAGGAGGAAATGTGCTGCTTTCGGGCTCTGAAGACCACCTGGAGAAGATTCCAGGCACGCGTTGACGATGATGGCGAACGAGTGGAGTCGCATCGACTTTTTAAAGCTCTTAACATTAAAAATGTTTTTACAATGTTACAGTGTATTATCCGTTCTTTTTCCATGAAGAACAATAGTCCCATATAAGTGTTAACATTTGTTGAAGCACCCTGTATAATAACACCAGGTGTATGGTGGTGGTGATAATGATGACGGCAATGATGATAGTGGTGATCAAGATGAAGATGATAATTGTTTTTTACCCTTTTATCTGGCAACAAAACTGACACCTTTTTTTACGAGGAGTCATGTTTGCATAGACCACAATACCTGCAGTCATAATGCAAACAAAAAACATAACTCTGATAATGTATGCACTGTCCTTATAGTGCATATATTATCAGAGTTATGCACATAAAAAACATAACTCTGATAATGTATGCACTGTCCTTATAGTGCATACATTATCAGAGTTATGTTTTTTGTTTACATTATGACTCCAGGTATTGTGGTCTATGCAAACATGACTCCTCATAAAAAAAAGGTGTCAGTTTTGTTGCCAGATAAAAGGGTAAAAAACCAATTATCATCTTTTTCTACTGGCAATTGAGGTTCCAATGGTGTAAGATGAAGATGTATAGAAATAATGAGGCGATGATGATAATTTCGTAGCCAAGAAGTAAATAACACGATGATGATGATGATGCTGATTTCGCCACAAAGACATTCCGATGAGAATGATGACGCATATACGTAAGCAATTAAAGTGAATAATGTAATGATGGTGGGTGACAATGATGGCTAACTGATGATGATGATGTAACATCGTACCATCACGCAACGCCTCGGTCACCCCTCCTCCGTCCGCGGTCCATCCCCGCACCTCCTCTTTCCCTCCGGCACCCTGGGGCCCGGCTCTGTACAAATCCACCTCCTCATCCACCTCGTCATCTTCACCATCATCCACCTTGGCATCCCCGTAGCCACCATCACGGAAATCGCGACGGGAGGAGGCGCCAACCTCCTTCACGGCCACCCCCTTCACGGCCTCATCGGGACTTCGCTCAGCCCCGATCCCCTCCACCCCGAAATCGTCCAGGCCCCCCAGGTCCCCTGAACTGGAGCCGTGGGGCCGGTACACCGCTTGCGATGGGTTGACGAGGTCTAAGATGGAATCGGCGTCGTCATCATCGTCGTCGTCATCTTCGTATTCATCGTTGTGGTCGGAGTCAGAGTCGTGGGGATGCCGAGGGGGCCTCTGTGAAGAGGTGCCGAGCGGGGTAGGAGACCCCTCTCCCGTGGGGTCTAAGGGGGGTGAAGAAACACGCGCGTGATGGGGGTGGTGGTGTGTGGGGTGGTGGGGGCGGTTTCCGTCCTCCTGGTTCCCTGAACAAAATCGCTTTTAATTTCTCATATAAAATTTATATTCCATTGGTACCTCATTTGCCAGTAAAAAATATGATAATTGTTTTTTTACCCTCTTATCTGGCAACAAAAAAAGGTGTCAGTTTTGTTGCCAGATAAGAGGGTAAAAACCCAATTATCAAAATGTA
Source organism: Entosphenus tridentatus (assembly GCA_014621495.2). Taxonomy (NCBI): domain Eukaryota; kingdom Metazoa; phylum Chordata; class Hyperoartia; order Petromyzontiformes; family Petromyzontidae; genus Entosphenus; species Entosphenus tridentatus. The sequence goes on from CM025640.2 coordinate 4,900,155, forward strand.
TATTGTTCGTTGTTCACCGAATGTCATTTTAACGAGTGAATTTGTGCCGGGAGATCTAAATGTCCGTTTGGAACTTTCGCCTTCCTGTGCAGTGGTCTGGACACGTGGAAAAGTGCAGTGACCTCCGATTGGCTACGCACCGTTGGCTATTGTACGGTTGGCTACGTACGGTGCGAAAGAAGTTCAACGTACACACGTGTGTGGATAACAGAAAAATGCAATTGTAAGTTCATGCTGTGTTTAAATGCCGCACGAGAGCTCCCCTGTCGCTAGTGTCATGCATAGCGTGGGTATTTTGTATCACTAGCTAGAATTCCCATTGTACATAGTTATGGATTTCTATATTGTAGTCGTGTTTATGAAATGTCACCCGCTTATTGCATGCGGTCCCTTCCCGTGTAACTTGCCGGCTACCATCGCAGACGATTTGGTCGGAGGGTCGCTCTTTGGGGGAAAAAGAGCAGCTTAGCTCAATGGAGCCTCACCCGAAATAAACCGACTCAACTATCGCACTGACAAAGGAGGGTCACTTGACAGGAGGCCCAGAAGCAGTTCTGTGATATCCGCTTCGGCAGGCCCGTTGCCTTTAACGCAAGGCGATGATGCACTGCTCTGCAATAGATCCAAGTGGACACTTTGCCTCGTGACTCGTTGGGATACATTTGAGAAAAAGGCAAAATTTAAACGAAAAATGCACTAAGTTTTTACATTGCTTCTTCAATTGACTACATATCTGGTTTTCATCATATGTGAAGTTTCTCTCATCTGTTCACATATTAAGACAATAAATCACAGGCTGCCCCATCTGTCAACACGAGCGGACTCAATAATAACATCAGCGATTTTACATTTTAAGCGTCACATCGTTTAACCGCGCACGTAGTTTCGAAGAGATGGTATCTCGAAGGAAGCGGTTAGGGCGACGTTGCGATGATAACGATGATAACGATGATGTTGTGTTTGGCGAATGGGCGAAGGGGGGGGCATTGAAAGCGGGAGGCAGGAGCGAGTGAAGCGTCAGAGAGGGATTTAACGGTGAAATTTCCCCGTTGAGTCTCTGAATTAATGACGATAATTACAATCATAATAACAATAACAACGCTTTGTGTAAAACAGCTGCCGGGGCTAAGAATAAAAAAACGTGGCTCCCATTACCAACTTCAGTTTAGCCGAAGTAATTTTACCTAATTTTAACGGCGAAAATTACAGCTATTTTGGACCATGCAGAGTCAACGTTTCAGATCTATACGATATGTAGATACAGGGTATTTAATGACAACATCTTTCGGCAGGTCGCTTTGTGGTGGGGTAAGACGTGGGTGCTGCTACCTCTTTCACGACGCCTGCCTAGCGTAGAAGATCAGGCCAAAATATGCCCTTTCTGCCAGCAGTGGCATGAGCGGGCAATTGCAGGGGCTGTGCCTTTAAAGTTCTAATCAATTAATTAATCATTTGTGAATTGGGTGTCAAAAATAATCCAAAGGGCGCCGATAAAACCGGTTATACGGCCGATTAATTTTCCCTCGTAAAAACCTGGCGGCACAGACGAGAAGCACGCCTTGAAATTAATTTATTAATTTTAACCAAAAATAGTTTGACAGGATGGATGGACGGGTGGCTCTTGAGGCAGACAGCCAGCCAGACGAGCAAAGATGAGACCCAGAATGTCGGAACCGATCCAGAGTTTTCTCGCTTAAACGAATACCTGCTGAATAATACTGGTCTGGAAAGCCATAGGCTGATGGACTAATGAGATATTTTGCACTGTATTTGTATGCGGAGATGCAGAAATAAGTTCTGCGTATGTATGATTCTACCCACAATTCTCCACGGCAATGCACAATGAGATTGTGTATAGACGATGAACAGATTTGCGTGTGTTGTTTTAAGTAAAAGTTATTTCGCTCAATTGAACGCGAGCTGGGGTTCATCGTCTGTCCACATTCACATGGCAGGGGGAATTTAAACATGGGACAACCACAGCTGACTTCTCACAAGGTGGTTCTGGTGTTTTTGTTTATCAACCTCAGAGATATGAAGGGATGAGTTGAACCCAAACCAGCGATTGAATGAACTCAGACCCACATCTGGACAGATACATGTCACCAAGCTTTTGATAATTAATCATATACCAATTCATCATCATCATCAGCAGCCATAGTCTCTCAACTGCTGGATAAAGGCCTCTCTACGTTGTTGTAATCTGGCATCGTCCTGCGATGCCATAATCCATCTCACTCCTGCACATGAGCTGATTCCAGCACTGCGGTTGTCCTGTGAGCCCTGCACTCGCTGCCATTCTGTCACCAGTCCCGTCCATCAGCCATCATCTCTTCGAGCGATGTGTCCTGCCCAAACCCTGCTTACTTTTACGAACAGTCAGACGGATAGATAAAGAGGACAACCAGCCAGGCAGACAAACACGCAAAGAGACAGACAGCCAAATAGACTGGCAAAGGAGGCTCACACAACCATACATACAGACAGACAGACAAACAAACTTGCCGATGGACTGACGCACTGGCAAGCAGACAGACGGAGGGACAGGCACGCTTGGCAAGCATGCAAAGAGACAAGTAGAAAGGCACTCACATGGACAACAACGCTGGCATTGCAACGCAGCGCACCACGCACCGTCGATGTGCAAACGCGTGGGGCTGAATGATGAAACGTGGCATGACAAGACAGGAACTGTGTTATACAACACAGGAATGAATTCGCGAATGAATGGTTTTAAACGAATGAATGTTGTGACGGAGCAACTTGCCTTTGACAGAGAAGGATGTGGTGTCGGCAGGAGCATACGTGATGTCTGGAACACGAAACACACGCACACATTCAAGCACGCAAGAGGTGTAACAATGAGCATGATGCCAACAGGATAATTACCAACACATTTCAAAGTGGTTTAAATAGCAGTAAAAGTTTTACAAAAAAATCTAAGTTGATTCCGGTTCAAGCGAGTGATGGGTTATGATTGCTATATTGTTTCTGCACACGACGGAGATAGTGGTGGAAATCCCACATTCCTATGGAGGGGTCCGAGTCCATCCTTAATGAGTCGACTGTTATTTATGTAGTTGAGAAGGATGCTTTTCGTGAAAGTGGTGATATTATCAGATCAACGGGTGCAGAAGAACGATGGACTCATCCGATACAGAACCTTCATGTCAATGACGACATTTGCCTTTGGACCCGATGCAGTCCCCTTGCCGTGTCCTTTATAGAACCCTGGTTCCGAACCCTGGTCTTGTACACTACAGAACCCTCAGATAATCCATTACAGATCCCTCATATTATCCGATACAGAACCTTCAGGTCATCCTGAACAGATCCCTCCTGCAATCCCATACAGAATCCTTATCTCATCTGATAGAGAATCTTACCCCATGTTATCCGACACAGAACCCTCATCATATAACACGTGTGCCCGCAAACATCTCGGGAGTGAGAGAATTGTGCATGTCCTGGCCTGCTCCATGACCAAACGCCATGCCAGCAACTCTAACCCCAACCACAACCACGCATCCCCTCCATCCAGAGACCCCCCTCCACCCGCTCCTCCTATACCCGCTGGGCACACTCCCCGCTATATAAGTCCGAGACAAACAAAGACAAAGATCCGCCGTGTAGCCTGCAGAAGACTGTAGGGGCAAGTGCTGTTAGCGAGCACCTATGAAGGCTGGCGCTGCATATGAAGGGGGTGGGTGGCCGGCAACACGCCCGGCCGCCTTTGTCTCCCCAGTGGCAATGTTTACACACCGCACCAGGTACTACTTTGAGGCTGAGTCGACCTAGGGGAGGCCCAGCACAGGTTCAGATAATCGTCACCGGTGTTGGCCGTGAGCATGAATCGAACTCGGGCCGCCGGGTTCGTAGTGCAGAACGCTAACCGCTGCACCACCGCTCCCCCTGCACATCCCCACACCGCAGACTCACACAGACACTGCACACACACACTGCACACTGCACACACACTGCCATTCACACACACTGCCACTCACACACCGCACACACACACCGCACACACACACTGCCACTCACACACACACCGCGCACACACACAGCATACACACACACCGCACACACACACACACACCGCACACACACACACACCGCACACACACCACACACACACCACACACAGCACACACACAGCACACAGCACACACACAGCACACACACAGCACACTGCACACACACACAGCACACACCGCACACACCGCACACACACACACAGCACACACACACAGCACACACACCCGCCATGCTGAAGACAATGATGTAATGCTGTTGCCACAGCAACCGTCATCTATGGAGACTTGGCCGCCATTGTGTTAACCCCTGGCTTGAGAAGCCGCGTGAGAAGAAAGAGAGAAATGTTTTTGTCTATTAATTTATTCAAATTAAAACAGCCCGCCCAAATAATACCGTGAGAATATAATACCTCATTCGCATATATGTCCCTACAAGTAAATTACGATTTTTTTTTATAAAAAAATATTTTTACACATCTCAGCAATGCTGCCTAATAATATAACAAAATGTAAATACCTCAACACATTTATCAATAACAACACTGTGGTCATTAAATAAATACAATAGGCGACGGTTCGGGCAATTGCCCTTCTGTAAAGCGCACAAACGATAATAACAATCAGAAACATGATTATATTTCCTTATTGCCATTATAAGGCAATTTTAATGTTCAGGGACATTTCAATATCCCTTATCGATGCACCGATTAAACTATAATAGCTCTAATTATGTGTACAGTGATGCGGGTACTGCGTTGGCAGTGGTGCAAAATTAACACATTTCACACAACAATGCCTTCATCAAATATATATATAATCGGCAACGTTTCGGGCAATGATCCTTCTTCATAGCACATGGCAAATTACCCGAATCGTATAATAGCTAAATATTTATTCTTAAACTCAACAACATACGCATCATTTCTCATGTCGTAATAATGTTTTTAAAATATTTTTAATGTACAAGATGGTCCAGATGTCTTGTGACCCCACATTTAATTCTCTATTAAACTTTATATTTGTCAGTAAGGTTTATTTGAAACATAAATGAAACGCAAAGAAAACATGTTTTTGTGGGTCAATTAATTGGCGGTCACGAGACATCTGGACCACCCTGGACTGTACAGTTTTATAATGGTTCACAGCGTCACACAGCCACCTGCAGCCACTACAGGCCCCAATATTCACTGCAATGTGAAATAAATCGAACCAATTATTATATTCTAGAAATATTTCCAATATTCATCGTTCATATCCGATTGCTGGGTGACAGGTTCAATTCATTGGTGGTACCCACCACTGCGGAGACGGATTGAGGACATTGGCTCGCGGTGGAGGCTCGATCGAGATGGATTGTGGCACTTGCAGAAAGCGGCCTTCATCCAGCAGTGGATATAGACCATGACCGAGCATCATTGGGTGGTGATTGAATGGCCAAATGAAAGTTGGCATTTATCTGCCCCAATGCCAGCAGTGTAGGGTCTCTGAGTTGACATTGCAGGACGGTGGATTGATCGTGGCTGATTGTGACTGTATAGGTTGGGACAGTTGTGCTATACTTATTAAGACATGCACATCAAAACACAGTCAAAATGTAGTATGAGCAAGTTCGGTACAGGTGCAAGTAAGCGCTATATTTTAGTCCAATCGTAATACACACAAGCAAATCGAAATGAAAAAAAGCTGCAATGACGTGGAAGCAAGAGGCACCAGATGAGATGTAGTTACAATAAAATATATACAATACACAAATACAGTCGCTTTCAACTGATTAAATATGATTCATTAGTCTTTGGTGAGATATAGAGGTTAAGCGTTTAGGGTTAGGAGTTAAGGTTAGAAGTTAAGGTTCCCAAGTGAGGATGCCATGTTGGGCCCAACGTTGGAATGCGGTCGTAACCTTTGGGCAAATGATGTCCAACCCAACGTTCCATGTTTACTGAAATATGATCATAAGTTACGGGTGAGGGATTAGGGTGTAGGAGAAATGATTCACGGATTCGGGTTAGTATTAGGATGTAAGAGTTAGGATTACGGTTAGGGGTTATGGTTAGGGATTAGTGGTTAGGGTTTGACGTTGGGGTTTAGAGTTACTAAAGCGCTACAATTCAGTCGTGGGGGTTAGGGGTTAGGTTTGCATTTCAGGGTCAGAGGTCACGGTGTTAGGGTTTAGACTATTGTTTCAGGTTAGGGGCTAGAGTGAGAAAGTAAGTTAGTGTATAGGGTTAGAGGTTAGAGTTAGGGTATTAAAATCATACCTGTCAACCCATACAGCTTACCCCGTATTCTTGTACAGGGAAATTGAGTTTTCAGGTCCATATGGCGTACAGCCGTTTCAATGCAAACCATTTTTTTGTCTATTTGTTTGTGTTTCTCCCTTGTGGTGGGACTTTGTAGGATGAACGTTGATATCTATAAGGGGCACGGGGTTACCAACAAGGTCTGAATTGGTCCGTAATAAGGTAGGGCACTGATAAGGGGTTGACAGGTATGTAAAATGTATAAGTTAGTAGTAGATTTTTACCATTTTAACTGGTACAAAACTGACACCTTTATACAAGGTATCATGTTTGCAATAACCACAACACAAGCAGTCAAAATGCAAACAAAAAGAAACAACTCTGATAATGATAATCATATGCACTGTCCTTAAAGTTGATTGGTCCACACCCAACTTCAAGGACAGTGCATATTATTATCATTATCAGAGTTGTTTCTTTTTGTTTGCATTTTGACTGCTTGTTTTGTGGTTATTGCAAACATGATGCCTTGTATAAAGGTGTCAGTTTTGTACCAGTATAAAGGGTAAAACCCTACTACTATATTTTGCCACTGGTAAAGGAGGTTTCAATGTATAAATTAGCTTTAGGGTTGGGAACAGTACAGTCCATCATTATCACGATTCAAGGGCAGATAAAGCCCCATCGGTGCCCACTGCACATTCCATCGCGTGTTTTCACTTTCCTCCCGTCTCACGCCAGAATGCTCGAGTCGTGGCCGCATCTTTTTGGCACCGACCTCTGACGTCGTTGTCAAGCCACGTTCTCTGCTAGGTCTTCCTGTCTTTCTGGTTCCTTACATTTTTTTTCTCCCCAAACAACAACAACAACACATTCCTCTGTTGATATGAACAACAACAGCACACTTTGAATGTTCCTGCTGCTGTCCATCCCACCACACACGTGTGTGTCCTAATAGTGCCAGTCCCCCTTCTCATCACCGCCCTGCATCATCAGGTTGTCTTCTTCTGTGTGAAACCTTTTTTCTCACGTCTACGTTGGTCGCTCCATGTGACCAACGTAGAAGTGCAGTACACACAAAGCCGTCAACCCGTACGGTTCACCCCGTATTCTTGTGCAGGGAAAATGAGTTTTCAGGTCCATACGGCGTACAGCCGTTTCAATGCGGGCAAAACATTTTCATAGTCTATTTGTTTGTGTTTCTCCCTTGTGATGGGACTTCGCAGGAGGATGAACGTTGAGATTTATAATGGGCACGGGGTAACCAATAAGGTCCGAATTTACACTATTGGAACCTCATTTGCCAGTAAAAAATACGATAATTGTTTTTTTACCCTTTTATCTGGCAACAAAACTGACACCTTTTTTACAAGGAGTCATGTTTGCATAGACCACAATACCTGCAATCATAATGCAAAAAAAAAACACAACTCTGATAATGTATGCACTGTCCTTGAAGTTGATTGGTCCACACCCGAGACAGCTTTCCTTAGAGCCTAGCCATCATATTCTGATGGTGCATTGTCTTTGAGTTGTGCGCCTTTTGGCGTCATCTGGTCCAACACCATGTGAGACTAGGCTCTAAGAAAAGCTGTCTCGGGTGAGGACCAATTAACTTCAAGGACAGTGCACACATTATCAGAGTTATGTTTTTTGTTTGCATTATGACTGCAGGTATTGTGGTCTATGCAAATATGACTCCTTGTAAAAAAAGGTGTCAGTTTTGTTGCCAGATAGAAGGGAAAAAAAACACAATTATCAAGGTCCGAATTGTTTCTGTAATGAGGTAGGGGCACTGATAAGGGGGGTTGACAGGTATGAGTACAGTAATACCTGAACACACTTTGCGGGCAGTAGCTTCAGCCAGAAGGCCTGAAGGTAAACCTCAGCGGTCAGGCGCTGTCATGGGATTTTGCACGGATGGAATTAAAAACTGTAAACGCTCTGCTATCAATGGTGTCCGAATCTGGCCCCGGGAAAGGCATAAACACGAGACTCAAATCACAAATACACAACTCACACAGAGATCCCCCGTGTAGCCTTAACAGACTGTAGGGGCAAGTGCTGTCAGCGAGCACCTATGAAGGCCGGCACGACTACAGGAGATGGGGGTAGGGAGGGTGATGGTCAGGACCCACGCCCTCTTACCCCACACACAAAGGCACACACATACCCACATCCATGCGTACCCACACACAAAGACCCGCATACCCACACACACACACAAAGACACACACACACAGCTCTGTTCGACCTGTGCTCCATTAGCGCACTGATTAGCAGCACTTCGTACCCGGCCAGCCATCTGTCTCCCACACAAAGATCCCTGCGTTCCCTCCTCTCTACACCCCCCACCCCATCTCGCCTATTCCTGCATCGATACTCCTTCTCCATCGCATCCACCCGCCCTCCATTGTCATATATACATCCTTCCCCCATCTCCTTCCATCACCTCCATCCTCCCCTCCTCCTGCCTCTCATCTCCCTCCATTCTGAATCAATTCTGCCACCATCTCCCTCCACCCCCCCACTCACCTCCATCCTCTCCTCCTCCTCCTGCCTCTCCCCATCTCCCTCCATTGTACCGCCATCTCCCCCCACTCCTCCCTTCCATCTCTTCCTGCATTCTCTCCCCACCCGCTCTCCCTCCCATGACCTCCCCGCAATGAAACTCTAGAAATATATTCTAGCAGGTAGGGCCCACTGAGCTGTACTGTAAAGCTCTGTTTTTTTTAAGAAGCGACCTAGAGACAAATGATAGCTCAACGAAGTGGCTTATCACGTGGAAATTTCTAGCAGCGAAATACTCGAAACGCATGCTGATTCTAAATGTGGAGGGAAAAAGCGGATGACCCAGAGAAAAATCCACGTGACCACGGGGATAGATAAAGAGAGAGACAGAGGGAGAGAGACACGCAAACTCCAAATATACAGCAGCAGGCGTCAGGGTCGGGATTGAACCCACGACCTCCTGCATACCAAGCGAGGGAGTTAACATCTCACCACCCCAAAATCTACCCCTCCATCACTCCCTCACTTCCCCACCTCTGCCATCCATCTCTGTCCCCCCCACCCTCCCTCCCCCTATCTTTTCAACATAGATTCGAGTGCTGATGAGATACAATGTCAAAACCGGTCCAGAGTTTCTCTTGTACTGAACCAACGCTGCTGAAATTACGAACTTCCAGAAGGCCGTGTGGGGCTGATGGGATGTGAAAAAATATACTTTTATCTTATTCATGTAGGGCAGTTGTTCTTCACTAATTTTCAGAGGGGGCGGGAGGGGGGGGGGCACTTTCACCGATAAGACATCGTCAGCGTGAGGGCCACCACACATCTGAAACCACTGTGGGGTTGACGGCAGCATTGGGGGCGCACTAAAGGCCACAAGGGACAGCAAGTGGCCTGCGGGCCTTGCGATGAAGAACCACGGTGTAGGGAGACAGATGTGTGGGAAGGAGATATTGTCTACCCGATACATTTTGAAACTGATATTCTCCGCAATGATTATTTTCAATATGATCTAGCAGAAGGAAGGAAGTTGAGGTGCGATGGTGTAAGCCAAGTGTGGTAGCGGTGGCAGCAACAGCGCTGGTTGCTGCTTCACAACAAGAAGGGCACCTGGGTTCGATTCCAGACTCTGGTGCCCTCGTGTGCCCTCGTGTGCGCATGTTTGTGGAGTTTGTATGTTCCCTCCCTGCTGTTCTGTATTGGTTTTCTCCGGGCTCTCGAGTTTCTTCCCGTAGCTCAGACAGCTCACGTACTGTGCAATGTCAACTGGTATTGGCCAAACAATTCCAAGGCTGTAATTTCTACGAAGTGACTTGCAATCGACTCAATTGGGGATTGACACGGCAGCTTCAGCAACGTCACAGAAACACGCGTTTAGAGTGATTTGGCTGCTATGAATTCCCACGTGATGATGATGAGCCACTTCGTTGAGCTAATCATTTGTGGTCGGGTCGCGTCTGAAAACGATCAACATAGCTCAGTGGGCCTTACCTAATCAAATCAAATAAAAAATAGTTAAGTTAGTGAGGCTTTCCTGCGTAAATAAACGTAATTATACATTTAAAACAAAATATATTGCCCACCCCACCCAACCTGTTTCTCTATCTCGTGCCACTCCAATCCCCGCCGACTCCGGCGTGTTGGGAGTCGCAGGGGGACTCAATTCTCGTGGAGAGAAAAATCCGTCCCATCCCCTCTCGCCAATCAATTGCCAATCAATGGGCGTGCAGATTGATTCGAGAACGCCATCAGTGGTGGTGGCAGCCCCGTAGCGTCAAGGGGCGGGGGGGGGGCTTAGTCGTGCCCCCCCCCCTTCCCGCTGAAGGATCCTCAGTGCCCCCCTTTCTAAATTATTTTCAGTCAATAACAAAGTGTAGGGGGAAATATTGAACGTTCAAGTTCTTACAACGTGTTCCATACGTTGTGTGTTCCAGGACTACAACGACAAATATCCCCCGTATAGCCTTTAACAGATTGTTGAGGCAAGTGCTACGTATGTATGTTACTGTATGTTGAACTTCTTTCGCGCCGTACGTAGCCAACCGTGCTCATCGGAGGGGCGGGGGAAGGACAACAAAAAGCGACCACCCGTGAAGGTCAGCACGGCACACGAAGGTGGGTGGCGAACACCTCACGTGTGTGCACGGCCCCGTGTCTCCCCAGCAAGGCCGGAGCCATGGCGTCAACATTGCGTGGACTAAATCTTCCAGGGGGTCTAGGGGTCCCCGCCCCCCCCCAGAAAAAAATCTAAATTTGAAACGAATTTGCTGCCTAAAATATTAAAAAATTCACTAACACATAGGATGGATTTCGATTTAAAGCTTTCGTGACTGCAGGAATTCATCTTCTTGGTTTTTTCGGTAAAGTCACGTAGAAGGGGAGTAATAAAATAATAAAAATAATAAAACATAATAAAATAATTCTCACGACGTTTCGGCCACAACGCAAGCAGCCGTCTTCAGGTGAAACCAGGTCTGTCGAGGCGACAGCGTCTGAATGGAACAGCACACGTGCTTGGAGCATATATATAAGCTGGGTTGGGAGGGGGGGTGAAGGGGGGGGCGCCTTAACAAAAGAATTTGCATATCAAGAGGTATGTAATTAGTGCTACTTGTGTTCGTGCATTATGCAGGATTAGCAGCATCAAAGGAGCGGATATGGGAAATGCAGGTATGTGAATAGTGTTACTTTGCCCGTGCATGATGCAGGATTAGCAGTATCACAGGGAGGGGGTGGGGGTAGCATTAATAAAGGGATGAAGTGTTAATAGTATGTAGCTGCAGTAACTAAAACCACCACGTAAACAACTAAAGTATAAACTACATAGTATCATAATTATACTAAATATACTCTACAATAAGCTGAGTTACTAACAGTAGGTAATACATTACAATTCTACGTCGTAAAAAATATAATATGCTTCCATCTAAACTTTATTCTCTTACATCGCACGAGTCTACACCGTACTATATACTGCCATAGACAGACCCAAACATTAAATTATATACTGTATTGCTATAACCACCCTATACCTTATCCATTGTAATGTTACACTATGTATTATTATACCCACCCTAATGTATATCACACTGCTGTATATTCACTATACAATTACGATACTATATATTACTTTGTACATTGTATTAAGCATATACATTTTAAAACTAATTGTTATTATACAGTGTGAAAGATACTAAGAGGAAGCAACAAAATATGGCAATGCAGCAGAGCAAAGAATCCATTCCCCTGGGAGAATACAATGCCAGTGAATGGAACGCGGTCTGAAAGTCACCGTAAACGTGAACACAATCAGTTAAGATCCGAAATGGTTTATTACGTCCTTCCAATGATTGCTAAGCCAGAATCCATCTTCTCGGTTGAAATTGTCTCTGTGTTTGTATATGTGGATAGCCTCATGAACGAATCTCTCATGGTAGCCAGATGGCTTGCAGAGAACCTCTGTCTTGGAGAAGTCAATATCATGTGAGCCCACTGAATTGTAACAGTGATCTGCCACGGCTGAGGTGTTTGTCCTACCGTGTTTCAAGTCTGCTTTATGTTCACGGATGCGGTCCGAGACATGTCGTTTGGTTTCTCCAATGTAACTGCTACCACAGAGGCAACTTAGTTTGTAGACGCCAGGGTACTGTATGTCTGGAACCACATCTTTAACAGACGGGACCAGATCACGGATTTTATGCACTGTGTTGAATCGGACCTGGATCTTGTATTTTATCAAGCAGATCACT
>CM025640.2:4934800-4957762 GCA_014621495.2 Entosphenus tridentatus
GAGAGAGGTGGGGAGATAAGTGGGTGGGGAGGGAGAGAGAGAGGGCGGGGAGATAAGTGGGTGGGGAGGGAGCGAGAGAGAGGTGGGGAGATAAGTGGATGGGGAGGGGTGAGAGAGAGGTGGGTGGAGAGGGAGAGAGGTGGGGAGATAAGTGGGTGGGGAGGGAGAGAGGGCGGGGAGATAAGTGGGTGGGGAGGGAGAGAGAGAGAGGTGGGGAGATAAGTGGGTGGGGAGGGAGAGAGAGAGGGTGGGGAGATAAGTGGGTGGGGAGGGAGAGGGAGAGAGGTGGGGAGATAAGTGGATGGGGAGGGAGAGAGAGAGAGGTGGGGAGATAAGTGGATGGGGAGGGGTGGGAGAGAGGTGGGTGGAGAGGGAGAGAGGTGGGGAGATAAGTGGGTGGGGAGGGAGAGAGAGAGGGCGGGGAGATAAGTGGGTGGGGAGGGAGCGAGAGAGAGGTGGGGAGATAAGTGGATGGGGAGGGGTGGGAGACAGGTGGGTGGAGAGGGAGAGAGGTGGGGAGATAAGTGGATGGGGAGGGAGAGAGAGGTGGGGAGATAAGTGGATGGGGAGGGAGAGAGAGGTGGGGAGATAAGTGGATGGGGAGGGAGAGAGAGAGGGCGGGGAGATAAGTGGGTGGGAAGGGAGAGAGAGAGGGGCGGGGAGGGGTGTAGGGAGAGATAAAGGAAGGCCGGCGTGGGCGGAGGTCGGGAGAGATGGGGAGGAGGGCAGGAGGAGAAACATACGGAGGGAAGAGATGCAAAGACAGAGGAGATGCTGGGAGACATCTCGGGAGGGGAATGGCAGCAGGAGGAGGGGGAGGAGATATGCACGCGGGGAGGGAACCCGACAGAAAACGTGAACAGTCCGGCGGGGAGGGATGGCGAGAGTGAGAGAAAAGCTACTTGGGGAGTAGCAATAATCCCGCGGTGCCATCTTTAAGCCACATCAATTGTGACCGGGAGGCAGGCAGTGGGTGGGGGGGGTGAGGTAGTGGCGTCGTTCTGCCTGACACGAGCAAGACGCGGTGCCTGGCCCACACACGGACAAGACAGCCCCATAGACAACGCGTGAACGACACGGACAAGGATGTTCACTCTCTCACTCGGACACCGAACTCCCAAGGATGTGGGGCTGTTACCACCATCTCGGAATTAATTCGCAACTATTCCCTGCTGGCTTGAATTCGGGGGGAGGGCAGGGGGGGGGGCAGCGTGAGGTTTTTGCGGTTAGAGCAGCATTTGTTACACTGGGATATAATTCAAGCGAAATCATGAGGTTTAAAGCTTCTTACAAATACCCAAAGATCCCCCATGTCGGCTTAAGAGACCGTTGAGGGCAAGCAGCGTTAGCGAGCCCCAATGCGGACCGGCACGGCACACGAGGTGATGGGTGGCCGGCACCACGCTCGGCCGCCTTTGTCTCCCCAGTGGCGATGTTTACACATCGCACGAGGTACTCGTTTGAGGCCGAGTCGACCTAAAGCCACGCACGCGTGCCCTCCATAAAAAGTGCTCAATCCCGAAATTCGGATGACGTGAGCAACTTATTCCACATCTTTTCACTTATAATAATGTAAATGTTTTAAATGTCCTTAAACAATTGGCGGAAATAGGTTGACACCAACCAAGGAAAGAAGTGAGAAAGACGTTTCGAAAATAACAAGAGAGAGAAAGCCATTTTAAACTGACAAGCTTTTAGTCGAGATTTTAAGATTTGTAAAGTTTTCATTTGAGGCTTTCGTGACTGCAGGAATCCATACTCTTTGATTCTTGCGGTAAAGTCACGTGGGTAGAAAATTAATAGCTCACGACGTTTCGATCGCAACACAAGCCATCGTCATGAGGTGGGACAACCACAGCAAGAAACAACTGCTCAAGTAGGCGAGAGATCTGCCGTGGAACGAGGTTATATAGTGTAGGCCTCGGCAGTAGGGGGGGAGAGAGAAGGGTGTGTAGTGTATAGTGTAGTGCATAGTAGTGTAGTGTATAGGTGTGTAGTGTAGTGTATAGGTGTGTAGTGTATAGTAGTGTAGTGTATTGGTTCGTAGTGTATAGGGCGGTGTATAGGTTCGTATAGTGTATATGTGTGTAGTGTATAGGTGTGTAGTGTATAGGTGTGTAGTGTATAGGTGTGTAGTGTATAGGTGTGTAGTGTATAGTAGTGTAGTGTATTGGTTCGTAGTGTATAGTGCGGTGTATAGGTTCGTATAGTGCAGTGTATAGGTTCGTAGTGTATAGGTGTGTAGTGTATAGGTGTGTAGTGTATAGTGTAGTGTATCGTAGTGTAGTGTATAGTGCAGTGTGTAGTGTATTAGTGTATAGTGTTGAAGTAGGCGAGAGAGCTGCCGTGGCACGAGGTTATAGAGGCCTGGGCAGTAGGGGGGAGAGATAAGGGGGGAGCAGGGAAGAAAGTGGGACCCCGCAGCAGCACTTGAGTCACTAGGGGAGACATCCGAGAGAGGCACAGAGAGAGCCACATACAAGGAGTGGGAAATAACAGCTGACATAGGCAGGTAGGATGGAAACATCACAGTCAGTTAAGACTTTACCTACCTGGTTAATAACGTCCTTCCAATGATTGCTCAGTTTGAACCCATCTTCTCGGTTGAAGTTGTGTCTGTGTTTATATATCTGGATGGCTTCATGAACTAATCTGATAATAGCCGGTGGGTTTGCAGAGTACCTCCGTCTTGGAAAAGTCAATTTCGTGTAGGCCCACTGCGTTAAAACAATGATCAGCAACGGCAGAGGTATTGGTCCTATCGTGTTTCAGATCTGCCTTGTGTTCGCGAACGCGGTCCGAGACATTTAGTTTCCCCAATGTAACTGCTGCCGCAGCCACAACTCAGTTTGTAGACACCAGGGTATTGCATATCAGGAATCACATCCTTTACAGATGGGATCAAATCACGGATTTTGTGTACTGTGTCGAACCAAACCTGGATCTTGTGTTTGTTTAAGATTTTGGAAATCTTTTTGGTAACCCGTGGGACTAAACTAGAGATGTCGGCTAGCAGTCATCTTTACATGGGATAAAAACTTAGCAATAAACTATTTTTTATTTGACCAGCGATGAAGCTCTTTTTAGGCAGCTACCTGGCTATTAGAAATGATAGTTCAACGAAGTGGCTTGTCATGTGGAAATTTACAGCAGCCCAAATACTCCAATCAACTGATGAGGCTGCTTGTAATTACCGTCATACTCAAATTGTAAATGTTGTGGGTTCACTCTCCAACACACAAGCGGTATGCTGAACTAGTAACGAATTGGCACGCGTTGTTTACGTGACAAACCTTACTAACAGGCTGTGTCGGGTGTTGGCAGGTTTAACGACACATTTTTATTTACGCGATCTAACCCCATCATGTTGGTCGCGAAAGCCTACGTGTTAAACCAAAGTTAACATTGTTAGTAAGCCAATCTTTCTACTTTCCACTGAGGAATGCCAAATAGCCTAAACGACACTCGTTTGTTAAACAGTAAAAGATAATTCATTTGATTTGTGCTCGTACACCACTGCCAATATGCTCCTTTCATTTATATATTTTTATTAGAATTACAAACAAGTTAAATATCGACACAGCATAATTGTAGTTTAATTCATATTCAGTGGTGGTCAATTTCTCAATGGCATGCTTAAAAGTGGCACTGAATTCATGACAACAATTTTAAACCCTCGCTCACTTATGCCTTTGCCAAACACACAATTAAATTATGATAACGCATTCAAAGAGCAAGCTGCTGAAATACAAACCAAGTGCACGCACAACGAGCCATCAGTGCAAGGCCTGCAAATTCTTACGTAAAACTTTACATCTGTGGATAAATATATAGAGGCATTCATCTTCGAGTGTGCCCCTCTGTCACCCATGATCACCATCGACCATACACTTCGGCAAGAAATCCGTGCACTCTCACGCGACAGCGTTTGCAGACGCGAACGCCGCTCGCGTGAGCGGAACAAAGCCCTCCACTCGCGCAAATGATCTCCTCGGTCCAATGGACGTTTGAACTGCGCTTACGGGCATCGCAACGACTCAGCTGGCATGAGATGGCAAACTGGCAGAGCCGAGATGGGGCATGCTGATGGAACGGTCAAATCTAGGGTTGTTCAACGGTGACCGCTAAGTTTAACACGTAGGGATTCCACGACCAATATTGCCCATAACAAAGGTTGTTTTGGGTTAGATCGCGAAGATATGAATGCGTCGTTAAACCCACCACCACCCGACACAGCCAATTAGCAAGGTTTGTAAATGTTGCGGGTTTACTCTCCAACACACCGGTGTGCTGTACTGGTAACCAATTGGCACGTTCTGTTTACGTGACAACCCTTACTAATTGGCTGCGTCGGGTGGTGGTGGGTTTAACGACACGTTTATATATTTACGCGATCTAACCCAAAAATAACCTATGTTATGTTTAACCGCGAAACATTTTCAGCATCCATCACCGGTTTTTGACTTCGACTGCCGTTAAAAGGTAAAGGTGCAGCCCTGCAATTTGCTTGCTCAAAGCCACTGCTGGCTGAAGGGGTATCTCCCACGCTGGTCTCTACATCCTGGAAGTGGTGGGAATACCCACGCTTAACCCCACCACGTGCGGCGACCTACCGATCAACTAACCGGGGTTGTGCCCATTTATACTGCTGGGTACGCGGTTGATGGGGGGGGAGTGGGGGGAGGAGGGGGGGTATTTCAGTTGCCGCGCCGCAGATGAAATCGAACCAGCGACTTCTGGATTGCAGTCCAGTGTGCTGACCGTTACTCCGCCATGGCAGCTCCTTTGGTTTCTTATTAAAGCAAAAAAAACACTTTCATCGCTCAAACATTTAAACGTGTGGAAATCTGGTAACCATTTGATTTTTTTTCACCAGTCTTTATCACGCAGTTAATGGTAACTCAAACACGTGACTTTTTCGACAACCCCAAGTCCAAAGGCAATCGGTCCGACCGATTGTCTCCGCCGCCGACAATAGGGGAACGTTGCTGTAGTTTGGATAGGAATCGTACGGAAAGGGACATTCGTAAAAATGCGTAAAATTGGGCCCAACCCGGGTCAATTCCCTTCTTAAGTGCAAAGTGACGCACATCAGGTCTGGCACGTTGGTTCGAGGCTGCTGCTAAAGTGGCAACGACAAAGACACTTTTGGGTTCAAGCACGGACGAAAGTGTCCTTTCAATTTCAAGGCGCACACTTTTGACCGTGCCGTTTGTCGCTGGCCGTTTGACGTTTTGGGCCTTTGGGGGCGTGCACGCACCTCAGCACTCGCCTCCATTCGTGCGTTCGGGGAAGCGATTATTTCCACTTTTCTTTACGTTTCAGTGTGAGATTGGCTTGTCGAAAACGAGCCGTCACTGTGGATTCTACTAAGCGTGTAAACAATTAATCATTTGAAACGGATTCCTGCACTCACAAACTACAAGCGCTGAATCACGCGAGTAGCAAAATCAGCCAAGTGAGCAAATGTGATTAAATCCTCGATCCTGAATCGTAACACATTTTTCCATCGTGAACGAACAGACACAAAAAAAAGTGCAACCCTGATTCATGACAACTTTTTTGGAATCGTTGAGGAGTAAAATAACATGTCAAATGGTGATCCCATAACACAATTTTATCATCACGGAGGAACCAAATAAATAAGTACATTTGTGAACCAGAATCATGACAATTGTTTTAAGAGGGCAAAACAAATCTATTCACAGCCCCCTGAAATCATATTTTTTGGCATCATGCAGGGCACAAATCTAAAAATTGGCAATCCCAAACAAGAATCACAGTGTACCTGTAAAAAATATATATAAATCCCCAATCATTACAATTTTTGGGATTTACGTAGGGTCAGAAAATAAATCTATTGGTGATCCCAAATAATAACCATTTTCAGAATCACGGAGGGAAAATTATAAATTCGCTGCTTGTGACCGTAAATATGTTTATAATTTCGATTTAAAGCTTTCGTGACTGCAGGAATTCATCTTCTTGGTTTTTTCGGTAAAGTCACGTAGAAGGGAAGTAATAAAATAAGAATCATTTTATTATGTTTTATTATTTTATTACTTCCCTTCTATATGTTTATAATGGCAGAGGGATAAGAATAAATACATTTGGGACTGTCATGAGCACTTTAGTAATTACGTGGGAGAAGGTAAACCATAGAAATTAGCACCAGATCCACCATAAACTGAACGATAAACTATTCTTATTTTACCAGGTAAGGGCCCACTCAAGCTATGTAGCTCTTTTTTAGAAACGACCTGGCCACAAATGATAGCTCAACCAAGTGGCTGATGATGCTGACATTTACAGCAGCCAAATATTCTAAACGTGTGACGTTGATTCGAAATGTGGAGGGAAAAACCGGAGGACCCGGAGAAAAATCCACGCGACCACGTGGAGAACATGCAAACTCCAAATATACAGGTGTCAGGAGAGGGGATCAAACCCACGACCTCCTGCATACCAGGCGAGGTAGTTAACATCTCGCCACCATGGTGCTCATGTAGTGTCAATGATGATGTCACTATAGTATAGCGACAGTACCGTGTGAGTGGTCCTGTATGTGCGGAGCCTCTCCCTGGCACCTGATGGGCGTACCAGGGGAGAGACTGAGTAAACACGAGGGGGCACGCGACCGGATGAGGTGGTAATCAGGGTGAGGGTAAGAGGAACACGTGATGTGGGTCCTGAACCCTCACGAAGGATCTGGGAAATGGGCGTGGCCAAGGGCAGGGCCTGGCCACGCCGCAGGGATACAAGTCGAGCCCCTGGGGGGGCCAGGGTTAGTCCTGGCTGGGAAGAAATCTTGGTAGTCGTGGTCTTCTGTCTCCGAGCGTCGCACACGGGGATCAGGCAGTGCGTTGGCTGTCCTGGTCCGATTTAGTAGTGTAAATAGCCATCGCCCCCAAGTGTATATAGTTAAGTATAGGAACGGTGGGTTACTACCCTATGTCGTTATCCCGTTAGTGTTAAGAATTAATGTGATGTTAGGTAATAAAACGTGTTTCCACCAAGTTCTAGTGTGCGCCTCGATTGAACCCATTACACCAGCATTACACCCATTACACTAGCATTACACCCATTACACCAGCATTACACTAGCATTACACCCATTACACCAGCATTACACCCACCTCCTCCTCCTCCTCCTATCCACCCACCCCGGCTCCCTCTTGCTGGGTGAACGGCCCCCAGTGAGACACGGCGGCCGGCCTAACGGGACACGGCCCTCGACTCGGCCTGCTCCATCCTCGCCGTGACGTGAGCCTCCAGGAGCTCTCGGAAATCGTGCAGGAAGTTGTACTGCTGCAGCGGAGAAAGCGGGTGACACGGCGGGGGTGGTGAGAGGGGGGGGAGAGGGGGAGGAGCGGTGACCAAGTAAAGCCTTCACGGTGAGGCTGTGTGTTGAGCGTAGATAATTATCGTGTACTTTTAAGCGCGGCGGCCCGCTGAGGTCGACTTACCTGCACGGTCTGTATGGCCGCCCTCCCGCGCAGCTCACGCAGCGCCGCTATCGCGTCCTCGGGGCTGAGTGACTCGGAGATGCGCAGCAGGAAGCAGGCAGCCACTGCGCACACGCGCACGCAGGCAGATGCACGGACCCACAGCTGGGCTGACGGACAGATGACACGACGCAGTACGATTGGGGTTCATGTATTACGTTCTCGAAAAGAAATCCTCCGCGGACACGGAGGGATGAAATAATTGACTGGGCGGGTGCCCGGTGGATTGTTATGTCGCAGGACCGAGTGAGACGACAACGGCTTGGGGAGGCCTTCATCTGACAGTGGATTGATTTTGACTGGACGATATCATCATCATCACTGGTTCATGCAGACATGATTCCTTATAAAAGGTTTCAGTTTGGTGTTTTAACAACTCAGCACCTGTATTGTTGCCAGATAAAAGGGGAAACCCCTATTATCATATTTTGGTACTGGCAAAGGAGGTCCCATGATGTAGATACAACTGACTTTGTTTCATATTTTTGGTTCTTTCGGTAAAGTCATGTAGAAGGGAAATAATAAAATAATACAAATATAAAACAATAAAAATTCTCACGACGTTTCGACTGCAACACAAGCAATCATCTTCTTGGTTAAGATATTGCATGGAATGACCGTCATGCAACGGACATTACTCTCATGTGGCAGGACGGATGGAAAAAGTGCTGCGCCCCCCCCTACCATGTGTGGATCAGAAGAGATAGCAAAGGAAGCTCTGTGATATCAACTTCCACGAGCCGTTCTCTAAAGCGGTGGTTTGTACTGCTCTGCGAAAGATACAAATAGATTGTTTTTACCACATGACCCCAATGGCGCCAGTGGGGTAAACGTAAACTAAAGGAAGATGGAAATGATCGTGAATATAATAACGATGTGCAATGTGCACAGGACTCACATAGGCAGGAGCGACCCAGGCCCCCGTAGCAACTGCAAGAGGCAAAACAATAAACATCACACGGTGTGCATGGCATATTCTTCTTTTCGTTAAACTGTGGCCCTCACCAATGCTCAAGATAATCCAGTTCCATCTCATACCTGAGAGTAGTAATTTTAGCAAATTATTTCAGATGTGACGTCACCGCTCATTTGCCGTGCAATATATTACATCCATTATTGCGCCCCCCCTCCCCCTCCAAAAATACAAAAGTCAGTTATTTTACTTTTTGCATTGTGTACAGTCTGGAAGCTACCCACGTGCCAAATTTAAAGTTTGTTGCATGTTGGGAAGTATGCTAAACATTTCGAACAGACACACACATTCACAAATTTCCCTTTTATATATATAGATTAGCCTTGTGAGTCACCCAACCACCCAGGGCAAACATTACATAGAAAGGTCAGACTGTCCCTGGCTAAAGGCCAAGATAACGCTGAGGGAAAAATTAGGGCGATGATTGCCAACAATCGTCACCGGCAGAAATTGTTGCACCGTTTCCCATTCGATAGTTCGACTTTGTCATAAATTTAACTTTTGAATCTGGGACCGGTGTCTTAGCGATCGAGAGCTCAGTTAGAGGGAGGAGGCGGCTGTCACTTTGTGGACGCGCAATAACTCCGGCGGAAAATTGTGCTCACTACTGTTGGCGTGCGACGTTCGAAGTGTGGAGCGCGACCCTTAAACGACTAGCGCCGCCCTCCCCATGGTCGCCTTCCTCCACCAGCCGCTGTGATCCGTGGATCAAACAAATCACTCGAGACGCTGGTACTGGATGGCAGCAAGAGCAGTTCATGCGAATGCTGCCGCGAGTGGTCGCACATTTGGCGCAACGGTCCTTTGCCGACTTTGCGTGACGAATAAATACATTTACGATTGCAACAGAATCACGATTTGCCCAGATCCTGGACAAATCCGACCGCCGCTCCGATTGGGCAGTTGGTAAGGAAACGCCCAAACAGAATCGCAGATTGCGGGTCACATTACGACCGTGTTAAAGCTTAACCGTTACAACTTTTATAGTGCCGCTTGTTGCTGGCTGCTTAACGTTGGAATCATTGGGCCGTGCTCAGCAACTGTTTAAAAAAAAATCATCAATCAAGATTGGTACTTTGTAGCCATTTAAGGGAATGTAGAATATCTGGTGACTGCAGAGAATTGCAAACATTCAATTCTGCCACGCGTGATATTCACATGTAAATAGTTATATAGGAATTGGCCAAACACCGATTCTAGGCTCTCTGTGTTAAAATAGTCATGAGACTCAATGAGGCTTTCACAAATAAGTAAATGACTATTCAGCAGGCCTGTTAAGTGAATCGCCCAGCTATTTTAAGAGTTGTTGGACAAGAAAAATCCTGCATATGCACGGTTCTTCTATTACACTTTCAAGCGTGCGTTTAACACGTAGGCTTTTGCAACTAATATTTAAAACGTGTCTTTGTCCTCGGATGTATTTCGTTGTCACAGGACGTAATAATGAAGTAACAATGACGCCGTATTGGAGGGGAGAAGTGTTCACTCTTGCCGCCAGAGCGCAGATGCCGGAAATATCATTTTGCCGGTGTTTTCTTTTTGGTCTCCCAAGTGTTCAGCAACCCTTTGATAAATGTGGCCAATTTGCAAAAGGGTAAGTTCGAAGGACCCTTGGTCCGTCTCAAACAATCGGGATAAAACTGTGCCAAATTAAAACAGCAACCAAATGTAGAATTGTTCTCGTGATAATTGTCGTTTGTATAATAATTGATCTTTAACTCACCGGTGAGCCGAAACAATAACAATTGGCGCTTTGAACGCTTGTACGGTTGACAATTAATTTGCACGGCTGTGTCGGGCGGTCGTCTGAATAACAGATATGTTCAGACCATTACGCGGCCTAACCCAAATCCAAGGACTAAAACTAAACTATTTTTATTTTACCAGGTGAGGCCCACTGAGCTATATAGCTCTTTTGCAGAAGCGACCTGGCCAAAAATGATAGTTCAATAAAGTGGCTTATCATGTGGAAATGTATAAATGCGTGTTCCCAAACGTCGAGGGAAAAATCGGAGGACCCGGAGGAAAATCCACGCGACCACAGGGAGGAGAGGCACGTAAACTCCAAATATACAGCAGCAGGCGTCAACGTTGGGATCGAACCCACGACCTCCTCATACCAGGGCGAGGTAGTTCACACCTCGCCACCGTGGCGCCCTCTTACAAAATCATAACATTGGCTGCCAAGTTACCTACGCATCATCAAGTACGCGAGACGTACTGGACGAGCACTCTCCTGCCGGCGCCCAGGGACCCGTGCATCGTGTCCAGGAGGGCGCAGCACTGCGCCACGTCGGGAACCGCGCCGTCGAGCACCGGCTCGTGATGCACGCGCAGGCCCCGGCGGGCGTAGGCCTCCAGCAGGTCGGGCACGCGGCAGTGGACCAGCTCGCCGGGCGTGCACAGCACCAGCACGTCCTGCACGTCCTGCGCCTGCACCTCGTCTGACCGCACGACCGCGACGGCGGAAGGTGGTGGGGGGGGGGGGGCAAAGGAGGATGCGAAACAGGGTGCCCACACATAAACCAGCGTTCTTCACATCCTTCACTCCTCCATCACCACCAGAGGTCGCAACCGGGTACCCGATACCCGTACCCTACCCGATACCCGGCTACCCGTACCCGGCCGGGTACGGGTACCCGTTTGCGACCCTGGTGCGGCCGGGTACGGGTACGGGTAGGCCGTGAGTCACTGGTGAGTAACCGTTTGTCACTTATTTCGGGTAGGGTACAGGTACGGGTAGGGAACGGGAACCCGCACCTGGCCGGGTACGGGTACCCATTTGCGACCCTGGTGCGGCCGGGTACGGGTACGGGTAAGGAATCAAAACCCGTTTGCGACCTCTGATCACCACCCCAACAGCTATCCCTCTCTCCATCAATCCCTCGCTCCCAGGCTCCGGTTGTTCCTTAAAACACTTCTGAGAATGTATAGGGTGACGGTGCCCGAAAAAGAAAAGACAGGGAAATGCCCAATGTTGCTCAATAGATATCATAATTGGATTTTTACCCTTTTATCTGGCAACAAAACTGACACCATTTTTACAAGGAGTCATGTTTGCATAGACCACAATACCTGCAGTCATAATGCAAACAAAAAACACAACTCTGATAATATATGCACTGTCTTTGAAGTTGATTGGTCCACACCCGAGACAGCTTTCCTTAGAGCCTAGTCTCACATGGTGTTGGACCAGATGACGCCAATAGATATCGTCATATGGTCTTACCGCTGCACCATCCAAACTGAGAATGCCTTTTCGAAAGAAAAAAAAAGCGACCTCACCAAGATCCTTGTCCAAGTTTCTCCATGTCTCCTTGAATTTGCAACCTGTACAGAAAAAGGATCTCCTCGATAAACGTACAGACGGCCAGCACATCATCTGCTAGTTTACACAAAGCAATCTGGATTTCATGAACGCTAATCGCGTCTCAAGGTGCACAACAATGACACGGCGCATAACAAGTGTCTGGCGAGTCGTGTCAACATGAACGTAAATATTGTACACGCGTTCCAAAATGCCCACGTAATGAGTGCATCACACTTATCGTAGAAACACACTAAAGATCCAATATTCCAATTTCAAGCGGTTGATTGTGACATTATAAATGGATACGTTTAAAATAGCTCAATGAGGTAGCTCCTCACCGTTAAGCTCCTGCGCTCGGGGCTGACAGGGTGTTCAACAGAAAAGTGCTCTGGAGCACTCTGCCCATTGAACCCACTCCAGGGATCAGTCTAACCTCCAGCCCATGGGTCGGATACAGCCCACTGCTTAATGTCATATGGCCTGCGATCGTACGACGCCTACCACTTCTAAGCAAGCATTTTTGCCACACTAACTGGGTACTGGAGGAGAATGTTCATGACCTGGAAACCAAGTTTCTTATTTTAGTACGCTCAGCGTCACCAAAGTAACTGTGATGTGTGTGTCAGAGTTTATGTGTAGATCGCTGATGTCTGAAATTCATAATTAATCCTCATTATTACGTTTATGCCTCCTCATGTACAATTGACTCGATTATCTGCCAACGTGTTTGTGGTCACATGGGCGCTCAGCCACTGGACCCGACAGCTGTGAAGTCAGCTTACCTGGCAGGCTGCTGATCCCCAAGCTCAGCGTGGGATAGCCAACTATGGAGAGGTCAAGCCTGGAGTGGCAATCACAAAAAACACGACCGCGCAAACACACACGTGTGGGAGTTAGCCAGATGACTCACAGGGCTGAAAACATCAGCACAACGTCGTTATACACAGGGACTCCTCCACTTAGGAACGAATTAGGTTCCAAAGGTATGTTCGTAAGTCGATTTGACCGTAAGTCCAACTTTACTCCTATCGATTCCAAACACGTTGTACGGCATGTACACTAAACACGGGGAATGGATTTAAAAGTTGTACAATTCCCTATACATGTGTCGTGTCTTCAAAAGTTACTCACACCGACACGTGGTAACAAGTCACCTGCTTACACTTTATTACTCCTGTTCACGCGCCAGTTGAAGGCCCTCCTATATCTATCTTTACTGTCACATACACTTCACTTATCTTCGCTCTCACCTATTCTGCACCTCACCTATCCTGCACTCAGCAACTCTGCACTCAGCGACTCTGCACACAGCAACTCACTCCGCGACCTTGCACACAGCAACTCCGCACACAGCGACTTTGCACACAGCAGCTTTTAGAACTCTGCATCTCCACTGCTGCCCTCACCTACGTTGCCTCATACCCGCTCACCCGTCTGTCACGGGCGAAGGGTTCAGCCAACACCCGCCCGGCGACGGCATGAGGGTCGGGGCTTCGTTGACGGCTTGAGCCGCGAAATGTCTTCACTCTTGGTTCCCGGGCCACTCAACTCCGCTCACGCACACTCCCGCTTATAACCCCCTGCTCATTCCGAGTCCTCACGTGCTTCCCCTTAAGCCGCCTGCCCGGCGCCTGGTGTCCTCATTAATCCCTTATCATCACCCCCGACGCAAACCTACGGCCTCAACGTTCCCACCTGTTCAGCCATTTGCACCCGCTTCTCCCCTTAATTACTGTCGGTTTGTCGGTGCAAAGCTCATTGTGCAACGCACACACCTGTTTGTCCTCAGTTGCACCCGCTTAACTGCGCGCACCGCGTGTATCTCTCCTCTACACATGTAGATGCCGCTGGTTCTTCACGTCGAGCAGATGTAGATGCCACCACCACTATCTATTGTGCGGTGGTTGAACTTACAACTCTCGGTCCTAACAGGCAACTGGACATATGGACAGGTTTGTTTGTGTGTCTCAAAGTTCGTAAGTCGAATGTTCGTAAGTAGAGTCGTCGTTGTATAATAATATCTTACCTTTCAATGAATTTACATCTTATCTTTATTTTATATTTTGTGGAGCGCCTTAACTCAAGGAGCTTTACATAGGTTAAAAGCGGGGCAGAAATATAGTGATTTAGATGTCCAATGGGCCGAGGAAATGGGTGACTGTAACTAGAGGGCAAGGTGGAGGTCACGAAATGGCAGGGGGAGGGATGGACTCGAGTGGAGGGGTGAGGAAAGGAACTGGTGATGGAGAAGAGGTGCAGCTTTAAGAGAGGAACAGAAGGAGGTGGAGGGGGACTGCTTAAGTACATTGTATTTAAGTATAATACTTGTAGGATTTCGCAACCAATATCATCCATAATACAGGTGTTTTGGATTAGATCGCGTAAATATATTAATGTCATCACATCTACCCCTCTATTTAAAGAACAAAATGGGAGGATTTCTCTGGCTGTCGCCTGATGAAGCTGGTTGTAATTACTGGCAAAACGTCGTACTCGGATTGAAAATGTTGTGGCTTTGCTCTCCAACACACCGGTGTGCCGTACTAGTAACGAATTGGCACGTTCTGTTTACGTGACAAACCTTACTACTAATTGGCTGCGTCGGGTGGTGGTGGGTTTAACGACACGTTTATATATTCACGCGATCTAACCCAAAAAAATGCCTGTTACGTATAATACTGTCATTTCATTGCTCACAGTTGTAAGGCAGTGTTATAACGATGACCGTGCTCAATAAGTTTGGCCCAGAAACGGCAAGTTATCGACAATGTGTCACAATAACCGGGGGAGAATCGATTATTTTGTTTGTCTCCTTTCGTGGATGACTGAATGCTGAATCTGGAGACGCCCACCAGTCAATGCGGAAAGGCGGCTGATCGCTCTGTGCAGGGTCCACCTCTTCGTCCGACGAATTGAACTCACTCATGCCGTGAGCTGCTGTGTCCCTGCAGACCAATCACACACACCACGGTGGTGAGGATAAACGGTGCTTCCAAGTTTTGCTTTTGTGCCTGTGACTTATTTTCAGTCATGTATGTTGAACTTCTTTCGCACCATACGTAGCCAACCGTGCTAATCGGCATTCACGAATCTTTACAATCCATTAAGAGACGCCTCGAGACGCACAACCTTTTAATGTATCAAAGTATTAAAACATAAGAACAGGTGTTTACCCTATCTGGCAATAAAACAGGTGTTCAGATGCTCAAACACCAAATAGAAACCTTTTTCAAGGAATCAAGTCTGCATGAACCCCAAGGTACTTATGGTGAACATGCAAACAAACATCATCTGATAATATTTGCCATCGTCTTTGAAACTGATTGGTCTACACCAGAGACAGCAGCCTTGTTTAGTCTCAACAGTCTCAGACCAGAGAACGCCAAAAGGCAAACATGTGGAGGGGTTGGGAATTTAATAAACACGATTCTAGATTTGAAGTTTTCGTGACTGCAAGGATTCATACTCTGGTTTTTTTCGGTAAAGTCACGTAGGTAAAAAACCGTCACAGCTAAATTTTGCTGTGACGGTTCCACCTGAAAACGGAAACTTGTGTTGCCTCCGAAACGTCGTGATTTAATTTAAGAAACATGCCCTGTTGCTTTAACTTCCGCGCCAAGAGATTTAACTGGTGAGCCCTGGATGTACTAACCATTACACCACGGCAGCATTCACACATTCACTCTACAAAGTGTACGGATTTTCTCGTAGTATTCTTCAGAAAAGGTAAACAAAGCAGCCGTTTCAGAATATCTGGTTCCAAATCCTCGTTAATGTTTACCGACCCTTGACCACTTTTTAAAGCTCTTGCATTGCTTTAGGGTCTAGTCTCGCCAGTCTTCCTGTTAAATAAGTAATATTTAAAAAACATTTTTTTTAAACACGCTTTTATTAAATGTGCTAGTAATGGCAGAACTCCACGACTCCAGGAAGTGGCCCCGAAGCTTGCCACAACGTAAGGGAAAGTGGCCAATTACAGCCAACGTCAGTTGACCGTGTAGAATTAGACCCAAGCCGAAACACAACATGTAAAAAATAATGTTTAAAAATATGTATTAATTTTTTTATGATAGAATATGGTATTGTCATCAGTATGACATAAGTATACCAAGTTTGCAGTCGATACCACATTGGAAAGTGGGTTAAAATTGAGTTACAAGATTTGAGGATACGACAACAGAGTTAATACAAAGCGTGTAAAAAGATTGTTTAAAAATATATTTTTTATGATAAAATATAGTATTGTCATTAGTATGGCATAAGTATACCAAGTTTAGTCGATACATTGGGAAGTGGGTTAAAATTGAGTTACAATATTTGAGGATACAAGAGTGACTTAATAAAAATCGTGTAAAAAAGGTTTCGATGGTGTTTGAACGTCTTAACACCTCCTGTTTTATTAACCAGAAAGGGTAAAACTTATTCTGGTTTTTGTTTTCACTTACAAAACACATCACTGTTCGTGCCTTCATTTGCGTCTTCACATAAATACACCATCACCAACCATGATCGATCCACTGCTCGACGCAGGCCTCAACCACCGCCCCTTGTAAACGAACCGATTAACTCCCGTTAATCGCTGCTGATTGAGCTGCCTCCTTATTTGTTTTATTAAACCGAAGGTTCGATAAAGGCGACTAACATTAGACATGACCGATTTGATTTCGATTTAAAGCTTTCGTGACTGCAGGGATTCATCTTCTTGGTTCTTTCGGTAAAGTCACGTAGAATGGAAATAATAAAATACAAAATAATAAAATTATTCTATTATTTTATTATGTTTTATTTTATATATTACCTTATTATGTTTAATTTTTATTATTTTATTATTTCCATTCTACGTGACTTTACCGAAAGAACCAAGAAGATGACCGATTTGCACAAGGCCTCAAAAAAACACACGGTCAGCCGACACACCGAAAACGCGTTCCCTGTCGCATGTCAACACAAAACACAAAGTTGAGACTAAACAGGACTGTTGAGACTGAACACCCAAAAGCACGCACCTTTTCGTTGTTGACGGGAAACGTTGCTGAGAAGTTTAAATCTTTAAGCCACTTTCGACGCGCTAAGATTGTGCTATCCACGGCGCCCGCGCGGCTCGATTTCAAAAATAGTCACGTGGTGCGCAAATGCCGCCTCCCGATTGGGCGTTAACACCCCCTCCCCCAACCCGAGGCGCCTCGTGATTGGTGGAGGTCGAGATAGGGGGCGTCACCTGGAAGTTGTCTTCTGGACGTGGAAGTGATCTTCTGAAACTCGAAGTTGACTTCTGAATCAGGAAGAAGATTTCTTCTCGTTCTGGATAAGATTCTTCCGAATATTGAAGATTTTATTTCTGATTCTAGATTTTAAGTTTTCGTGACTGCAATGATTCATACTCTTAGGTTTTTTCGGTAAAGTCACGTAGGTGAAAATAAACAATAAAATAAAGCATCATAATGATTTATTAATTTATTTCTATTAATGATATTCTATTTTATGTATTATTATTTATATTTCTTTACCTACGCGACTTTACTGAAAAAACCTAAGAGTATTTTATTTCAGACTCTGAAAGGTGACTTCTGAATCTGGAAGTTATCTTTTAAAACTGGAAGACATCTTATGAAAAATCAATGGGTCTTCTGAATGTCGAAGAGCACCTCTTCTAATTCTGGAAGATATTATTTCGAATTCTTGTTGGAGGTGTCAGTTTCATTTATTAGGTACAGTATAAGCCCTGTGAGCCATGCAACCGCAACAAACATGAACATGAACAAGGAACATCTTAAAGTGATTTCGCGCAACAAAAAATTTCAGGAAAAAACTGCAAAGTCTTCCAAAAAAAGCAAAAATCCCAGTGGGATGCCAGTCAAACAATAACAACAATAAGACAATTAGAGTCTTCTGGAAGACGAGAAAATAGTTTCTCCCACCCCGCACAATCTCCCGCCCTTTAACAAGAATTAACCTCGCTAAAAATAATCTCACCCGAGCTGACTTAGGTTAGAGCCAGGTCATTAGTCAACATTGTTTTACGTCTGTTGCAATACTTTCCATTTCTCATGCGACACAGTTGCATGCCTGTCAACCCCTTATCAGTGCCCCGACCTTATTACAGATCAATTCAGACCTTTTTGGTCACCCCGTGCCCCTTATAAATCTCAACGTTCATCCTACAAAGTCCCATCACAAGGGAGAAACACAAACAAATAAACTATTATTTTTGGCCCGTCTTGAAACGGCTGTACGCCGTATGGACTTGAAAACTCAATTTATCTGTACGGGGTAAGCAGTATGGGCTGATAGGTATGCAGTTGTTTTTGCTCCGATTAATGTTTGCTTGATTGCTCTACAGGGTGGACCAGATCTGTCTTGCGACCCCAAATTAATTGAACCCTAAACGTGTTTTTTCCTTTGCATATTAATTTCCGTTTGAAATAAACTTCACCTTCAAAAGATTACGTTTTGGGGAATTAAATAGGGGTCACAAGACATCTGGACCACCCTGTACTTTGATCCTGATTGTGAATCTTTAATCTCTGAGTTTCGCCTTTCCCACTGGTGACCCAGGTAACCGTTGCAAGTTAACGTTCGTGGCCTCTCGCGTTCTCACCCTGCAGTGGATTGACAGAGGGCTATAAATAATGATCTTACTTCTTTTTTTACAGCAATAATCTAATAGCTGATAAAAACGCATTCGCTTAATGCGTAATGAAACCACACTTGCTCATCACCATATACGTTAATCTCTTAATTGACAATTAAAGGTGACGCACGCGTTGATTGGTTATTCGCGTGAAACGTGTGAAGCGTGCAGTTATAATCTAATGTCGCAGTTATAATCTAATGTCGCAGTTATAATCTAATGTCGCCGAAATCAAGACCCGTGCGTGACTTGGAGGGAAAGCGGCGACGTGGCGAGGCCTTTCATCCAGCAGTGGATTGCTCATGGCTGTTGACGATGACGATGCATGTCTCTAATCATCTGATGTTGGTTCACTCGTTTGTAATGCCGCGTTGGCAGTGGTAATAACACGAACCTTCGTCAATAACACTGCTCCCCCCCAAAATGCAAATATATATGACGTTTCGGGTAATGACCCTGATTCATAGCACATCATATTGATGCATGTTAACTTAATAAGTTGTTAGCCGTGGTCGGGAATCGAACTTAGGTGGCCAGGTTCATTGCGCGATGCGCTAACCCCTGCGCCACCGCTCCACCCACAAAGCAGGCAAATTACACCGATGTAACAAATTACTTGTGTATGTTGCTTTATATTATGTATGATTAACTTCATCAATGTGTGAGATTATACAACGTACGTTCGATAATAAATTCCACGTTAGATAATCAATTGCACTCCAAATAACAATTTTACTTTAGATAATATATTGTACTCAATTTTGATGTAAAGCTTTCGTGACTGCAGGGATTCATATTCTTGGTTCTTTCTACGTGACTTTACCGAAAGAACCAATAATATATTGTACGCTAAATAATTGTACTTTCTGTAAGATAAAGCACGTTAGATAATGCATCGCACGTCAGAAAATACATTGTCCGTTAAAGCATCGTGTTTGTCAATCTCAGCATCTGCCCCTTGATTAGTTTCAGGGATTGCAGGAATGCTAATCAGCCAGCGGGGCGACTTGGGGTAGAGGGCTTCCTACTGTGAAGAGGGGTGGGGGGTTGATTGAGGGAGGATGAGGTGGTGGGATGTGTACATAGTGCGGGGGAGGAGAAGGTTGATTGAGATTTCAAAACACACATTCACCTCTGCTCGCTGGGTTTTTTTTGTGTGACCATCAAACACAAGAGCAGAGGGTTTTAAAAAAAAGTTCTACAACCTCCAGGACGTCGAAAACTTATCCAGTTCAGTTGCTTAAAGAAACTTGGAATAGCAGCAGCGTCATCATCATCATCATCGCCAGCAGCAAGAATCACAACAATGGGGACCCACGTGCTAATCTTGCTGCTGCTAGCGTTGCTGTTCAACTACGCTCATCTGCTGACGGCTGGCACTTTGGGCCACGAGACCGCAGACAAAGCTGCTCCGGTTCAACCAGGGGTTGAGGATGACCTCGAAGATGATTTCAAGAAGCAAGAGATGCACTTTCTTCGGGCCTTGGGTCTCACTGAGCGGCCCAAACCCTCGGCTGCTCGCCGCGCCATCCCGGCTTTTATGTGGAAGCTTTACCGCGGAGGTGATGGTGGCGGTGCTGCTGGTGGCACTGGTGCTGGTGGCGGTGCTGATGATGGTGGTGGTGCCGATGGCGGTGCTGATGATGATGGTGGTGGTGCCGCCGATGGCGGTGCTGATGATGGCGGTGGTGATGGAGGGTCTCGAGAGCGGCCGTGTCGCCTACCCCGATACGGAGTGACCGGCAACATCATTCGACATATTCCAGACCAAGGTGAGCCCTTGCTGGTCAGTGGAGTCAACTCTGATGCTGTGACCTCCTGGCTCGTGGACCGAAATTTTGCTCTCCTATTATGTTTTGTATCGTTTGTTCCGACGTTCTGACCTGCTTTTACTGGACGTGTGAAAGGGAGCTTTATAGCTCATCGGATTACTCCAGTATAAATACATATTCTCATCCTGGTTATTAACACATTGGATGTTATTTTTTTAACCGTTGCTCAGCACAGGGCTCCAAAGGCTCCAAAACGTCAAGCGGCCACCACAAAAACCGTACTATGAAAAGTTATAATACGAGTAGATGAGTCCATACATTTCGAGAATTGAGCAAGGTTATTATTGAGACCTGGAGAGAGAGAGAGGGGAAAAATTAACCCGTTAAAACTAAGTTTTTCACTATAAATCCTTTATATGCGTGGCGGCTAGAGTCCTCTCGTCCTCTGGCTTGAGATGGCTGCCACCTATGGGTCAGATGATTGCATGCCAGAATTAAGCAATTGGTAATTAAATATAATATTTTTGTCCTAAAAAGTGTAAAATTTTGGAAAAAAATTTTCACGAACATTAATTGTCACGCACAACGAGTCTGTGTGCAAAATGTCAGCTCGATTGGACCACGGGAAGTGGGTTAAAAAACGACCGAGAGATTTGCACGGTCGTAAGCAAGCAAGCGAGCAAAAGTGAACTTAATATAAATGATTTAAAAAAGGACGATGGGAGGGAGTGCGGGAGAACGAGCGAAAGAGTCGTGTTGTGACCCGCAGGATATATATGCCATTGCAAAGCATCCTCGCCAATCGGATAGAACTATCCTTACTAATCGAGTTCGAGAGGAGGGGGGGTGGGCATCATTTATACTCGGGAATAACGCTGCGTTTCGAATGCCAGCTCGCGCGGTGATGGTGAGCCCTAATTACCTTTTTGTAACGCATTACTATTGAGGGAGTTTTTGATGTGTTGACCGCCAAACTTACAAGTAATTTGAAAGTTACTTGAGTAAAAAAATACGTGTTCCCCTAACCCTTGGTCTCAAATGTGACTCTTCATCTCGCCGTGTCCGTTTGATCTGTCTTTAAATGTCCACGTGGTGAGCCACTTTGTTGAGCTATCATTTGTGGTCGAGGCTCTTCATATAAAAGAGGTAATACCTCCGTGGGCTATACCTGGTAAGATCAACAAAAATGTGAAGTTTTAGTTTGTCAGTGATTTGTTTAACTTTGCACTCCTATCGATTTTTTGTATTGTTTGTTGCAACGTTCTTACCCCGTGCCCCTACTGAAACATCTGGTGGGGGGGGGGGAAGAGCTTTATAGCTGATTTTAATTCAAATTCTCCATCCACCCACCCATGTGCACAGGCAGCCACGTGGACCTTCCGCGGAGCTCCACGACGCGGTCGCTCTGCGCGTCCCGACGGCTCCTCTTCAACCTGACGGTGGCGCAGAAGGCCGGCGAGGAGGTCGGGATGGCTCGGCTGCAGCTGGTCCTGCCGCCAGCGTCCTACGGCCCCAAAAGCGGGGAAGTGCCCGTGTCCCTTCGGATCTCGGCGATACACGGAGCAGGAGGGACGCAGAAGCAGCGGCTGAGAGCCATTGTGTCCAGCTCCGTGAGGCTCTCTCGCTCGGCATGGACATTCGACCTGACCGAGGAGGCGCGGAAAGCCATCGGCCAAGGGCAGCTGAGCGTCTTCCTGGAAATTGAGGAGGAGAAGGTGGTGGAGGAAGAGGCTGTGTTGCACACCGACGTGGAAGAGGTATCGTTGTCCTCTTCATCGGCGTCATCGAAGCTGTACGCGGCGTTGGAAGGTGTATTGTCGTCATTGTCGTCGTCATCATCCACGGATCTGTCCATAGAATGGAATGAGGAGGGATCAATGCCCTTTTTGTCGTCGTCGTCAGCAGCAGCGTCGTCGTCATCGAAGCCGAACGCAGGAGTGGAGGAGACCCCGTGGGCAGCAACATCATCGGCCTCGAAGGAACCGAGCCTGTGCGAACGTGCCGAGCAGGAACTTCGCTCCTCGCTGCTCCTCATCTCCATGGATGGCTCTCGGTGCACGACGAGACGTGCCAAACGGAGCGCATCCCACCACCAAAGTAGTATGGGCGACAATCACCACGACCTCCACTCCCCATTCCCCACGTCACCCGGATCCTCATCATCATCAGCATCATCCTCAACATCATCATCAGCATCATCCTCGTCGTCAGCATCTCCGGTCACTCCCAGCAACGTGTGCAAGCGCCGACGACTCTACGTCGACTTCCGAGACGTGGGCTGGCACGACTGGGTGATCGCTCCGCAGGGATACCTGGCAAATTACTGCGCGGGCGAGTGCCCCTACCCGCTCGGGGAGGCCCTCAATGGCACCAACCACGCCGTGTTGCAGACGCTGGTGCACGCCGTGGACCCGCGCGGGGTGCCACAGCCGTGCTGCGTGCCCGTGCACCTGTCGCCCATCTCCATGCTCTACTACGACAACAGCGACAACGTGGTGCTCCGTCACTACGACGGCATGGTGGTGGACGAGTGCGGCTGTCGGTAGTGTGTTGTGGTGGGTGGTGGTGGGTGGTGGTGGGTGAGTGTGGCTGTTGGTAGTGCATGTGGGTGGTTGTGGTGGGTGGTGGTGGGTGAGTGCGGCTGTTGGTGGTGCGTGTGGGTGGTTATGGTGAGTGTGGCTGTCGGTAGTGTGTGGGTGAGTGTGGCTGTTGGTGGTGGTTGTGGTGGGTGGTGGTGGGTGAGTGTGGCTGTTGGTAGTGCGTGTGGGTGG
>CM025640.2:4962762-4979508 GCA_014621495.2 Entosphenus tridentatus
TATATATATTTGAATCTGCCTTGTGAGTATTGTATTGTGTCTCTCGGGGCGGGTTCTTAAATCGTGTTTTGCATTAACCGGTAAACGCATGAGAAACGGTTACCGGTTTTGCCGTACAAACAGACACGCCTCGCGATCTTTAACAGAGAAACGAGGGCAAAGGTACCAACCCGGTGGCTTCGACCGCCGTGCGGTTTGTACGTCCGTGCGTACCAACCAGTGTGCATCCGTTAGTAGAATTCCACTGTAAAACCGGTAATCGATTCTGAACAACGGTTATTGGTTTACCGGATCTAGTCTTAAGAACGCCACGGTGGTTAGGAGATGTTAACCACCTCGCCTGGTATACAGGAGGTCGTGGGTTGGATCCCGACCCTGACGCCTGCTGTATATTTGGAGTTTGCGGTGTCTCATCATCATCATCACGGTGGCTAGGAGATGTTAACTACCTCGCCTGGTATGCAGGAGGTCGTGGGTTCGATCCCGACCCTGCCGCCTGCTGCTGTATATTTGGGGTTTGCGGTGTCTCTCACGCTCATCATCACGGTGATTAGGAGATGTTAACTACCTCGCCTGGTGTGCAGGAGGTCGTGGGTTTGACTATCTCGCCTGGTATGCAGGAGGTCGTGGTTTGGATCCCGACCCTGATGTCTGCTGTATATTTGGAGTTTGCGGTGTCTCGCTCTCTCCCCGTGGTCGTGTTGATTTTTCTTCGGGTACCTCCGATTTTCCCCTCCACATTTAGAATCAACATCACGCGTTTAGAGTATTTGGATGCTGCTATCAATTTCCACGTCATAAGTCACTTCGTTGAGCTATTATTTGTGATAGAGCTACATAGCTCAGTGGGATTTACTTGGTACAATAACAATAGTTAGTTAACCCTCGTCTGTCTTTGTCCAACATCATTGCTTTTATCTCGCAATCTTCTTGTTCCTCATCATCATCTCCGCATTCTTTTTTTCCATCCTGATCAAAATCATCATTGTCCATTCATCACCATCAATATGACAATGATAGTTTCTTCAGTTCTGTTTTCAATGACTATAATCATCGCCTTGATCATAATCTTCTCAGGTATCTTGTCTATTATCATCGTAAAAATGGTCATCTCGATAATCATCTGAATCCGGTTGTCCATGACGATAATCATGATCATCGTCGTCATCATAATCTCCTCAATTCTGTTGTTCATGATCTTAATTATAATCGTCCATCGTAATAATGTTGACATATAATGCCCTAAATCCTGTTTTCCATTATCATCATTGCTTTCTTTTTGACATTAATTACATTTGTATGCCTCACTGATAATCTCCCTGTAAAGGGACTTATTTGCAATGGTCTCTCCTGTCTGTCCTCAATTCAAGGGCTCTAATCACAGCAATCTGTCCGTGTCTGTCACCCAAGAGAAACGGCTGACATTGAGGGGAGAGACGGGGCGAGAACTCCGTGGTGGAGGAGGACATTGAGAAAGCTCTGGAGGAGATCCAGCAGAAGGACCTGGAGGACTTCGGGGAGAAGGTCCTGGTGGAGGCCGTGGAGAAGTACATTGAGAAGGCTCCTGGAGCAGCCCCATCGGAGGACAATGCTGGAGGACGTTTGTATGGAATTGGACGACGGAGTCCATAACCCTGGGTCCATGGATCCCATGGGGACTTGCGACCCCTCGGGTCTCGAAGATCTCGGGGACCATGGTGAGCCGTTGGACGGGTCCTCCAGAAGATCACGTGCCAGAACGTCATCCCGCCTTTCGGCCGATGCTGTGGAGGAGCTGGGTCCCGAGGAGGTCAGATGGTTCTACAGGGATGAGCGCAAGGCGTGGAAGCCTTTCAATGGCTACGACTCGTTGCAGGTGGAACTTGCATACCGTAGGTACCACGCTGGCGCCGGTGGAGGAGTCGGGGAGGACATTGAGCCGGTGTGCGTGAGGGGTGGACTTTACGAGGTGTCGGTGGCGAGCAAGGAATGTTACCCAGTCTACTGGCAAGGTGAGAGTCATTGTTCGTGTGCCGGAAAAATATGTTTGCTTACGTGATAAGAAACTCAATCTGTCCATTTGTGGGTCAGTGTGTCAGTCTCTAGAATTACCCGAACAACGTTTTTTGTCGTACACAAGTCGAGTTCGGGATCATTCACGACCCGAGCGTACCGGGGACCTATGGTGTTGATGATGAGCCATGTACGACATACGACCTTTGATTTATGTAAACAAAAGAGCTGCCGCATAAGAACATCAACAGGCCGATGTGCGTGTCTCCTTTGCAAGCCACGGTGCTGCCTGCGACTGGCCATGCAACACAAATTACGGACCGCACAGTAATCCCATAGAGACCTATAGAGATATAGAGACCCGTAGAGACGCGTAGAAACACGAAAACATATACGTTGAGATACATTGAGGTACATTAAAGATAAACCACGGTAGTGCGATGATGGCCATGAAACCCAAACTACGGACTGGATAGTAAACCACTTTAAGTTTGGGTTACTGCAACGGAGGAGGAGGACTAGCAACAACTATACGAACTCCGTCTCCAGAAGCCCTCTCGTCTTGGCGAGCAGTAGACCTCGACATTGGCATCGAGCTCCTAAGCATATGCTGCCGTCATGCGCAAAAGAATATGATGTGTGGAAAAAAAAATCATAACCTGACCGATAAATGTCACCGTACAAAAAATCTAAGGGGTTCTGGAAACTTCTCTACTCGCTTCCCATTTCTCAGATGTTTTGGGGGGAGGGGATTAAAGATTTGGAATACATTTCTAAAATGAATTAAAAAAAACCTAAGATATATGTACTAGGGGTGTCATGATGTTACTGATTCGCCAATTAATACAGTGCAGTGTTTCACACTTTATGAACCCGGTTACCCGAATTCAATTCCCTGCTGTGGATAACATCAGTGGCAAGCGGTATCTAAACCAAAGCCGGTCCTGGGTATGGGCCCCCCTTCCCCTTCACCAACCCGTACTGACCAGCGTGGTGAAGTATTGTCAAATAACCCCCATTTTCCACACGGTGCAGGGAGGCAGTAAGTGTTGTCTGTACAGTATACACAATGCAAGTACAGTACCGTATATGTTTGTCCATTGATTTTGTCAATTTACGTTGGCATAGGAAGCACCCATTTATATTTTTTGTTGGCAGTGGCTTGCTTAATGGAATACTGTATCAAGAATTGTATGACTTATGAGAATTTGGCACAGCCAACCTTAATGATGATGATGATTTTGCCATACAGTACAACTTGCTACGTAAGTGTGTGTCCAATTCCCAGCTGGGCTCTG
Source organism: Entosphenus tridentatus (assembly GCA_014621495.2). Classification (NCBI taxonomy): domain Eukaryota; kingdom Metazoa; phylum Chordata; class Hyperoartia; order Petromyzontiformes; family Petromyzontidae; genus Entosphenus; species Entosphenus tridentatus. The sequence continues at coordinate 4,966,053 of CM025640.2, forward strand.
TCAACATTACCTCATTATCCCTCTGTGTAACTGGTAAAATGAGTATCACCTGACTTAGGGGGCTTACGCTTGGGTGAAAATCAACAGGTTGTTGTCCAACTCCTATGTACAAACACATTCCAGCCATAGGAACGTGGAATTTCCACCACCGGCTCGTGACCACCAATGCAGAGACTGGCACTGCCCGATACTTAAAAGGAGCACGTTGGAACAGCGATGTTGACTGTGTACTTGGCGACGTTTCAGGCAATGGCCCTTCTTCACAGTAAATACCCATTGCTCAAAACGTTGCCTGTTATATATTTTAAGTCCACAGTGCTATTGACCAATGCGTTGAGTTTTTATAATTATTTCTGCGTGCGCACCAATGCGTACACAGTATCACCCCATAGTTTGATATTTAACCGTGACTTTTATCCCTCCCAGTGCTGTAGCTATCAAGTGCGGAGGCCGTGCAACTGCACCAGAGCCCACGGGGCTAGAAGGGCCCAAGTTCCGGGCTAAAAACATAGCTGGAGTGGAAGCAAATTTGGACACAGGTGGCAAGGGGGGGGGGTGCCCATTTAATTTCTTGCAGGAGGGCCCATGCCAACCCACGCTACACCACTGATCCCTAACACATTTATTACCACCGTTCCAACCACTTGCACACTTCCTCTGATGTCTTTATAACTTCTCCTGTGGAGTTTTCGCATGATAAATACCATTAATAATTTTTCAACCAAATCGCCCTTAGTGCAGTCGATCCCATCAGGTCTCAGATGCTAAGTAGGGTTAAGCCCGGATAGTGTTTGAATGGGGATCAACTGTGCACAATCAAGTTGCCATCGGGCTTTCGGGGGGCGGGGGGGCGCCTTGGTCGGTGGTCCCCGGCCGGGGGGGGGGGGGGGGTGGCCTTTATCCAGCAGTGGATTGACCATGGCTGTTAATGATGTTGATGACACAGAGGTGGAGAGGGTGGCGGTGATGCGGGGACAGTGGTTCGTGGACGGCACCTGGCAGCCGCTGGAGGAGGAGGACAGTGACCTGATCGAGACCGAGCACTTGGCGCGCTTCCGCGGGCAACCGTGCCATCCGGCACCGCTTGAGGCAGAGCAGGAGCCACCGCCGCCGCCGCCACGGCCGGAGAACCGAGACGGTGAGGCTGGCACCACCGCTGCCACCGCGATCGTCGTGCCCGATCGTCGCGATTGTCGTCAGTGTCCGTTGCCACCGTCGCTACCCTGGACACACTTTGCATGATCAGACGTTTCATCGCAAGGGATGCTGCCGGTGAAATATTTTAATGAGTAAAAAATAATGCATTGGCTGCTGGTTAACCTTCTGGACTTGGCGGTGAAGAGCGTTGCCGTGGGTAGCTGTGGGGGGACGGCAGCATCGCCTGGTGACGAAAAATGTCTTTGGCAGCTGAAATATGTTTGTTAAATTTTAAGGTGACCCTTGGTGGGAAGGGGAAGTAAAATGATCGAGGGGGGGGGAGGGGTGGTTTGGGAGGAGTAAAAGGACACAGAATGATCAAACGTTGAAAACGTTGAGCAATGCAAGGGCTTTAAAAGTGGACACGGGTCAGTAAACATTAACGAGGATTTGGAGCCAGATATTCTGAAACGGCTGCTTTTGCTTGCCTTTTGTATAGAACTCTACAGGAAAAATCCGTACACTTTGTAGAGTGAATGTGTGAATGCTGCCGTGGTGTAATGGTCAGCACATCCAGGGTTCACCAGTTCAATCTCCCGGCGCTGAAATTAAAGCAACAGGGCATGTTCCTTAAATTCCCAACCCCTCCACACATGTTTGTCTTTTGGCGTTCTCTGGTCTGACACTGGTGAGACTTGGCCATAAAGAAGGCTGCTGTCTCTGGTGTAGGCCAATCAGTTTCAAAAAGAATGCATACATTACCGGAGCATGTTTGTTTGCACGTTCACCACAAGTACTGTGTGCTTAATGCAGACTTGATTCTTTGCAAAAGGTTTTTATTTGGTGTTTGAACATCTTAACACATACTCTTTGGTTTTTTCGGTAAAGTCACGTAGGTTAAAAATTAGTTGTTTTCATTAAATGTTATTTTATTTATTAAATTTTTTACCTCCGTGACTTTACTGATAAAACCAAAGAGTATGAATCCTTGCAGTCACGAAAACTTCAAATCTAGAATCTTAACACCTGTTTTATTGCCAGAAAGGGTAAAACCTGTTCTGTTATTTCCTACCCTCCACCTCTGTCCACCCAGCAGTATAAATGTGTACAGCACAGTTAGTCTATCGACAGGTTGTGTTTGGTGGGGCAAAGTGTGGGTACTCCCAGCTCTTGAAAGACGTGTATGTATGCTAATTGGAGCGCTGGAAGAGTTAAGCCAATATTATCCTGCAGAGGGGCTCCCCAGAGCGCCTGCTAGTGGAGGCTCCTTTCACCAAAAGTGACGTCAGGAACATATTTGAGGGCTGCACCTTTATCTTTTATGGGGGGAATACCTTGAAAAGAAACCTGTGATTTTTCATTAACTTCACTCTACTTGCAATTAAATTTTCCAGGAATAAAAGGTTTTAAGTTCATGTTGAAAGATCAACATATTTCTGCCCAAGGCGAGATTAACGTATGAATGGATTTGGTCAAAGGATTTGCGCCGCCAAACTTTGGATTTTACGGACTTAGAAAATCCCTTATCGGCCACTTTCTCAGAAGAAACCTTAAGGCAGTAAAAACCAAAATCATTTTACAGTTCTAAAGTCCATTCTTTGAGTCACGTTCAAAATAACTTGCACCTTTAGCCCAGCCAATGACACAAGGACATCTGATAAGGTCTGAATTGATCTGTAACAAGGTAGGCAATGCTAAGGGGTTGACAGGCATGAGATAAGGACAATGAAAAAGTTTCAACAAGTTTCCATCTTTATTAAAGCTGCTCACAACTCCGGCAGGAGTGGTGGCATAGCGGTTAGCGCATTGCACTATGAACCCAGTGACCTGAGACCGATTCCCGGCTACAGCTAATGGGTCAGTGGGATGAAGTATTGATGGACAAAAAGTCCCCCCCCGCCCCCTGGCATGTGTGGGTTTTCTCCCAGTGCTCCAGTTTCCTTCCGACATGTTTCAACACACACTTATTAATTGGCCAAAATTGTCTTAATATAATGAGGACCACAGAGCTTGGCCGATTGTTGGTGCCAGCTCACTGCCTCGTCTGTGGTTCGTCGTGCCCGTGTTGAGTCATTCTCTCTGTTTGAGTGAGGAAATACCGTGCATAGGCCGCCGTGTTACAAGTTGACAGAACCTATCGTTATTTTTAAACACGCACAATACTAATAATAAAGTACTGTATGAATAATAAACAAGGATAGTTTTGGAATGTTACTTCCAGGTTGAAACTCAGATAAGGCCGAGGGAACTGGTATTAGTGTTTTGAGAATTGTTTTTGTGGGTGCGCGCGTGTGTGAGTGAGTGATCCGCACGAACGGTTATCAGTACATTTCCATAACCACAGCAAAAATAAGCGGGTACCGCTGAGAACATTGGAGAAGCTTCTGTCCTTAAATCACGTTTGGCGTGTCTCGTGGCTTACGGGTGATGTGTGGGCAGCACCGGCAGCGGGGAGTTTTTTTTGTTTCGGGGCTTTTTCTGGATTGTTGGTGATTTTCTTTGCATCAACAATCCATGCATACTCTGAATTATGACTCGTACACAGACGGACGGAAAAACCCTTTTGTCAATCCACTGCTGGATGAGGGCCTCCCTTCGCCATGTGGATTATTTGAAAATCTGGTCTCTGCGGGTTTGGTGAAGGTGTGGCGATATAGACACGGGGAGCGTACAAGTACAGTACAGTAATTGATTTTGTACTGCCCTTGCTGCACATAGAGGAATACGGGCAGGTAATAAACGAATATGTAGACAATTGTTTGTATATTCCACGTAACAAAGTAGTCCCAGCATCCTTGCGAATCAATGCGCAACTGCAGCATTTTCTTAAACGGCAAAACTCTGGATCGGTTTCGCCTTGCCGAGTATCATCAGCAGGGCTTGCCTGCAACACATCCTTCCTCTGCTGGCTTCCTACACGCTGTTATAACCAAGAACGTTCCACTTAAAAACTATGGCGTGCCCAACTTACGGGATAAAACGGGCCCTTCAACAAAAATAATAATAAAAAGTTAAAACTCATCCGTATGTACTTTTGTTGGGCGCTCGCCGCAACGCGTGTGTGGGTGTCTCTTTTTGCGTGAGTGTACACGCACACACACCCACCCACACACCCACCCACACACACCCACACACACGCGCACCTTTCGTAAGCCCGCGGGTTACATTGAACTATCGGAAGCGTAACATCGACAGAGATTAAAGCGCTTTTGTTGCCCAATAAAAAAATCACAATACCCCTACTGTGTCTGCCAACCTTGCAGTGATCCGTTGAACGCGCCAGTTGTATAGCTGGTTATTGTAACAGGTACGTGCAGTTTATGGTCCAGTCGTAGAGCAAGCGGTTCACTCTGGTGGGTTGCGAGTTCAATTCCTGGTTGATTGAGCTCTGGTTGGGGGGGAAGCTTTGACTCATCCCATAATCTTCTCGGGGTCGATAAAATTGCTACCACTTTGTGGAGAAGTCAACAGTAGTTGTCCTATGGAGAGACTCGTCCCCCCACCACTGCCCGTAAGTACAAAGTCAAGGAAACTATTTCACTTTGTACTTGCCAAGTGCAAATAAAATAAGTATCATATTAATAGGGGTTTTCCCCTTTTTTCTGGCGACAAAACTCAAACCTTTTGCAAGGAGTCGTGTGTGCATTAACCACAATACTTGCAGTCAGAATGCAAACCAAAAAACACTGATAATTTATGCATTGTCCTTGAAACTGATTGGCTCACACCAGAGACAGCTTTCCTTAGAGCCTAGTCTCATTCGGTGTTCAACCAGATGACGCCAGAAGGCGCACAGTTTTTTTCTTTGAACTGTGCGCCTTTTGGAGTCATCTGGTCGAACACCGTTTGAGATGAGGCTCAAAAGAAAGGTGTCTCTGGTGTGGACCAATCAGTTTCAAGGACAATGCAGAAATTATCAGTGTTGTTTTTTTGTTTGCATTCTGACCACAAGTATTGTGGTTAATGCAGACATGATTCCTTGTAAAAGGTGTTTTTTTGTTGTCAGAAAAAAGGGGGGGAAAACCTTTTGTCATATTTTGGTACTGGCAAAGGAGGCCTCATGATGCAAAAAAGTATCGTCATTGTGTATTGTATTGTCTTGTTCAATCCAATTCTGGATGAAGGCCTCTCCACAACATTTCCAACCCTCATACTCCTGTGATACCACAATCCAACCGAGCATGAGAACATCATTAATGACCCGCAACACAACCCACCTTGTTCGACGGACCAGCCTTAATAGGTGCTTGCTAACAACACTGGTTCCCAAGAGCCATTGTAGGCGATACCGGGCATCTTTGTCTCTTTGTTTATGTGCTTTGGCTGGGTCATGTAGCCCCGCATGCCCAACCAAGTCCCCACGCAGCTGCTGTTTGTCCAGATAGAGGGGGCTAAATGGGGGCGGCACGGGCTCAGAGGCAGCTCTAGAAACTTCCCAGGAAAGGGGGAGGAGGGGGATGGGGCAGTCCCGAAATTTCAAGCATCTTAAATAGGGTGATTAAAAAAAATGCAAACAAATTGTCGTATATATTTTCCCTGGTGAATATCAATAATGCACCAATTTCCAGGGTCTCAAGTGGGAGGGGGTATGGGGTCGAATGCCTCCATCACATCCCCCCCTCACCCCTTGGATCTGTCGTGGCAAGAGCTCTAGAGGAGGTGAGTCGATGTCAGTCGGAGGTGCGTGGGATTAAACCGGGTTCTTTGTTTGCAGCTAGCCTGGGCACAAGGGATTTTTTTCTAAGTCCGTAATATCATCGGCCGATGTTGTTCTCATGTTTGTGCGTGTGCAGTCATCCACAGCCTGCAGTTGAACCGTAGCCACGTGGACTGGAATGGGGTGGATGAGGTCTACCTCTACAGTGACGCCACCACCTCCAAGATCGCCCGCAGTGTGGGCCAGAAGTTGGGGCTGTCGAAGGGTGCGTGTGCGTGCATGCGTGTCTCTGCGGGGTGGTTATGTATGTATTATGTTGAACTTATTTTGCAACGTATGTAGGCAACTGTGCTCAATGAAGGTGCGGTGGAAGGACAACAATCTAAACACAAAAGGCAGTTCTAACGAAATGAGTTTTCAATCTAAATTTTAAAGTTCGTATTTCCAGTGGCTTCCTAATATCAGAAGGAAGAGTGTTCCAGACGGCCGGTTAGCATGCGGCACTATGAACCTGGCAACCCGAGTTTGATTCCCGCTTTCGGCCAACACCGGTGACGATTATCTGAACCGGTTCTGGGCCTTCCCTTGGTCGACTCAGCGTTAAATGTGTATCTGGTGCAATGTGTAAACGTCAGGGTTGGGGAAACAAAGGTGACCGAGAGTGGTGGATGTTGGTCACCCACCCCCTTGTGTGCCATGCCAGCCTTCTTAGGTGCTACTCGCTAACAGCACTTGCACCCAATGGTCTGGTAAAGGCTATATGGGGATTCTTTGTCTTTTGTGGAGGTTGTGTGAGTGTGTGCGCTGGCCCACACACCGAAACGGGATACCTGGGTTACACCGACGCCTCTGAGCGAACCCGGTGTCATTTACAATCCCTTTCCCCTTCCGTCACCTGTCGGCCGTTGCCCGACTGCAAGCCTCTGTGTGCCCCCTGCACGTTATCAACATCTCTTCAAGGTGCACTTCAATGTTCATGTATGATATTTAAAAGTACAAAAACCTACAGTAGGAGAATAGGTTTTTTCCCCTTTTTTTCTGGCAACAAAAAAAACACCTTTTACAAGGAATCATGTCTGCATTAACCACAATACTTTTGGTCAGAATGCAAACAAAAAACATACTCTGATAATATATTGTCTTTGAAACGGATTGGTCCACACCAGAGACCGCTTTCTTTTGAGCCTCGTCACAAACGGTGTTAGACCAGAGGACGCCAAAAGGCGTACACAGCACAAAGACAATGCACTATCAGAGTAATGAGAGTTCGTGGTGAGCATCTACAGTTTAAAAGACAATGCATATATTATCAGAGTATGTTTCCTGTTTGCATTCTTACCACAAGTATTGTGGTTAATGCAGACATGATTCCTTGTAAAAGGTGTTTTTTTGTTGCCAGAAAAAAGGGGAAAAAACCTATTCTCATATTTTGGTACTGGCAAAGGAGGTCCCATGATGTAGAACTGACAGTAGGTTTATATATATTTCAAATGTATTCATGTGACCAGGGCTTAATTTCTCACCGAATATTTTACGGGTCTCTGTGGTAGACTGAATGTAGGTGGCACGTGACGAGAAGTCGAAGTCATGGCGGAAGGTTTACTGGATGTGGTGCCCTGGATGGCCTATGATTTTCTGGGTCATCGACAAGGACAGATTTCGGCTGAAATTAGGGAGACGGATCGCGTCAGATCTCGGAAGCTAAGGAGGGTTGAGGCTATACAGGGGATATTCATTTTCTTCGTTTTTTTCGGTAAAGTCACGTAGGTGATACAGCAATCATGCTGTGACGGTTACACCTGAAGACTGAAGCTTGTGTTGCCTCCGAAACGCCGTGATTTTTATTTTATTTTTATTTTACTTTTATTAATTTATTTATTTTACCTACGTGACTTTACCGAAAAAACCTAAGAATATTAATCCTTGCAGTCACGAAAGCTTCAAATCTAGAACTATACAGGGGATCTTTGTCCTTGTGTGCATGCGCAGCATCCAGCAGCGGCACGCACCTACAGAGGGGCTACGTGGAGGAGGCTCTGGTGGAGGACCGCCCTCCAGACGTGTCTCACCTGGTGTTCGTGGTGCACGGCATCGGCCAGAAGATGGACCAGAACCGCATCATCCGCAACACCAACACGTAAGTCGAACATGGCGTAGGTGAGTGGTTGGTCGTGGTGGTAGACGGATGGTGGTTTTAGTGATTGTAGGTGTGAGTTGTAATGGTGATGGGTGGTGGTAGGCTTAGCTGAGTGGCAAGTGGTGTTGGTAGGTGGGTTGTGGTTTTTGTGGTGATGGAGGTGGACTTTAGGGGTGGATAGTGGTTTTGGTGGTGGTGGTGGTGGTGGTGGTGGTAGTGGTAGTAAATTTAGGCATGTCTCTACATAGTACAACCACTCTTGACTTCCGCCACAACGTGTTATTCATTGTTTTCCACCCTGGAAGATTGATGGGCCAAATCGGCCCACCCAACCAGGATTGTGAACTTGCAACCTTCCGATTGGCGAGCCGTTTCGCTCTGCCACTGTGCCACCCGGCAGGCTCGATAATAACCTTGAAAACGATACCCCCGTGTGTATTATTCGGGCGCTTTGGAAAGTTGAATCGCACGGTTGACTCATTTGTGGAGCTGACCTTCTATTTCTCGTACCGTTTGAAGGTAATCTTCGGTCATGTGATCTTGTAATCTCACCAGCCCTCCCTAGTGGGTCACTCGGTCAGTGCGTAATTAACGAGTTCTGCGCCCAGTGTCTCTCCCCCTCTCTTGGGCAGCTTGCGACGATAACGTCGCCTCGTGCCTACAACACCGAAGGCCGCATGGCTGATAGGATGTGGAGAGATTGATATGTGAAGAAGGCGTATTGTCCACTTATTTAATTTGTTGCTTATATCCTCCACAACCAAGCTGATTATTAAGTCGTGTTATATATTCCAGTGTTTGGTTTTTGCATCGAAATATTACCCGTATCGAACAGAGAGGCTCAATGACAATAAACATCTGGCAGTTGCGGTTTACCCACATGGGCACGAGCGAGCCTGACCACTGAGATACCGATTGTCGAAACCGGTCCCGAAGTTTGCTTGTGTTGAAGCATTGCCGCCGGGGTGTTGTCCGCTCCCAGAAGGCCGTGTGGCTGATTTGGATGCTACGAAAAAACAAATACTTGGAATCTTTACGTGGAGGGACGGACATGTGAAAGAGACGGATTGTCTGCTTAAAATTCTCGACGACGACGTGAATTATCATTGGGTGTTTACTCGTGATTATCTTCATCGAATTGGCCAAATATCTCAAATGCAGCAAGACCCACCTGAAAAAGGCAATCCTGGATAAATAACGGGCATTATTATTATTTTAATCGTTAACACAATTAAGGGAGGAGCGTTGGCGCAACGTTTAGCATGCTGCGCTGGAAACCCGGTTATCCCGTTTCAAAATGTTGTTAACGAGCGGTTCGTGCGTCAATGAGAAACAACCGAGGGGGAGTGTCCCCCCCCCCCGTTCCACCACCTCCCAAATTATATTTTTAAATCTCTTTGGCTGAACCCGCGCGTGTTTGTCGGCTCGGTTTCGTTGCCCATGGCAACGGCACCACAACAAACGGTCGGTACAGCCGAGCTCCGCGATGCCGCTGCGCTGGTCGGTGGAGGTCGCTGCGATTGGTGGTGCCACGGCCGACGGTGGTCGCGTGACCGGTCGCTGCGGACAAAGGTCCACCGTCAGTCCAAGCGAGCTGTGGTCGCAATGGCTGGATGAAGCTATTATGGCAATGATAGTTGCAATGTCTTTTTTTTTAAGCCGGCGCCTTTTTCATCGGATGACGCCAAAAGGCATACGGTCCAACACCAATGGAGACTAGGCTGTAAGAAAAGCTGTCTCGGGTGTGGACCAATCAACTTCAAGGACAGTGCATATCATTATCATCATCAGAGTTGTTATTTTTGTTTGCATTTTGACTGCTTGTGTTGTGGTTATTGCAAACATGATGCCTTGTATAAAGGTGTCAGTTTTTGTACCAGTTGAAAGGATAAAAACCTTTTACTATATTTTGCCACTGCTAAAGGAGGTCTCATAGTGCCTATAGCTGTTGCTTAAAATAATAAAATACAGCCCATTTGTCGGTCAATTTCTGGTATGAAGGCCTCTCTACATGCCGTGTGAGTCATGGGGATTGTTTTACTTCACCACTTGACCACTCTGGCCAGCGTGGGTTTGTGTAAAGGTTAGGTGTGGGTGGAATGTCCAGTAGCGGTTCAGATTATTTCTCACCACTGATTGCTAGCCGTGGTCAGGAATTGAATTCGGGTCGTTTGCTTTGTCTCACAGTACACGAACCACTGATCCACCCAGATTACTTAAGGTAAGTGTAAATAGCAATGATGTGCTGTAATATTAATATCGTGCGTTCAACCAGGAAGACCTGAGTGTAGAGAGTATTTTGGCAGAGGATTTAACACTCCCCACTTATCCATTGATTTCAGCCTCATAGTTTATAATTTCATTTATTTATGAAACGCTCAGTGAGTTATTTTTTTTTTAAGAAGGTGCTGTTGCAATTGAATGTTTGGCCAATGAGCATTTGTCTTCATGTGGGAGGGTAACCGGAGAACCCGGAGAAAACCCACCGTGCATACTAGGGGAGTGCACTTGAAGGTTCTGCGAAGACGGATTCAGGAAACTTACTTGCCGTACTGCCGTCTCCTCGCCACCTTGTAAGCTTGGCGGGTTTGAGAGTTTGACAGATTTATGCATGATCCACCAACCCTCGACTCTGAAAGCGCTTGTTGGACAAAATATAAAGTGGAGCATCAGGAGATGATCACTTCCTCGTGTGACGAGACAACGCGGAAAGGTTCGCACAAACAACCCACCTCGCCTGATGACGATTGCTTGTGTTGCATCCGAAACGTCGTGATCTATTATTTTTCTACCTACGTGACTTTACCGAAAGACCCAAAGAGTAAGATCTATATAGCGCAGTGGTCCTTACCTGGTAAAGTAAAAAGTTTAATATAGTTTTTGTTTATGGTGAATCTCTCAGGAGTTGTTAATTGGGCTGACGTAGCGGTGAGCGTTGCCAGTGTCGGCACGGCGATGTGGTGTGACGGAACACAGACTTTTGGGGAGGACTTCATCCAGCAATGGATCGATCGTGGCTAGTTATGAAGGATGGTGAATTCCCAGTGGTCCTTCACGGAATTGATATGGGCATGAGTGTCGTCAGCGCTACGTTGGGCCTGCGTTGCGTCGCAGTCTGGGGAAGCCGTCATCCAGCAGTTGATGATCATTGCTGACGACGATGATGACAATGATGACAATGATGATGATGATGACGACGATGACGCCGAATTTCCCAACAGCTGTTAACAGGGGCTGGTACAGTTGTAAGCATGCTGGGTTGTGCTTGGTTTCTTACCGGCGCTGGGTTGCAATGTGAAAGACTCAGCTTGTGAAAGCTTTCATCCGGACAGGGATAGATCATGGCTGATGGTGATGATGGTGGTGGTGGTGACTTTGCCGGCATAGCTTTTGCGGCGTGCGTGCTGGTTTCGGTGGCTTTTTTTAGGGATTGGGGTTTGTTCCCGTAAGCAGCTTAGCGAGCCGTAGACTTCTCCCAACCTCCCACTGTACACAAAGGCTTTGTTGACTCTTTCCCTCTCTCTCTCATTCTCCGGTAGAAAAATATCATTAGCGTCCGCCTTGGGGAATATAAACACAACAGATGAGCAGACAATACGTCTGCTTCTTCACATGTCTGTCCCTCCGCTTAAAGATTTTCAGTAGTTTGTTTAAGCACTCAGTCAGCCACACGGCCTTCTGGGAGTGCACAATCCCGGCAGCATTGATTAGACAGCAGGAAAACAAAATCTGGAACGGTTTTGACGTGCAGTGTCCCGTCAGTAGTGGTCAAGCTTGCTTGAACCAATGCTGATGAGTTGCCAGATGTTATTGGCAAGGACCCTGTGTTTAACATATCTCCTTGAGGGTGGAGGGCCAGAATTCGGGCCTAGAATAGTGACGATAGTCAAATTAGAATGCGCGGCAGATGTCACGAACGGACAGAGAATGTTCGAATGTGACTGCAAGCCATGAATATTCAACCAATCACAACCGTTTACTCTGTACCTGTAAAGACACTCATCGCATACAGAGAGATACACGCGGGCTGATAAATATAATGAATGAGAGTTTTAGTTTACAGTATTTAGTTTAACTAGGGGAGAACTCCAGAGACCAGGATAAGTCTTATTAAGTGTAATTGGCAATAGTGGCAGAGCCAGGATTTTCAGGTAGTGAGGGCAACCCCCTCCAGCAATGGAAATGATAGAGGAGTTGTTAGTAAGTAAGGACTTGTCCCTTGCTTTTTATTCGACTCGTGTGCGGCGATGGCGCAGCCATCGATCGAGGGTCGAATTCGAACCGTGCGTGATTGGCATCGCGCTCGCTGAAGGTGAATGCCTTCAGGGAAGTCGTGTCCTGTATACGCAACTGCGCACAATTCTGTGAGTCACTTATAACCGCTTTGCCATTACTTATTGCCAATTATGGACTCAGACTATTGTCCTATCATCTCATAGAGTCCCTGGCACGTAATAATATGCTTCACAGTGACAGTGGGGGTCGCAAAATGCCGATTTATTACTAATAAACCCCAATGATCCGATTGAAATGAGGGATTTCGATCTGATCATTGGGGGGGCACGTGCCACCCCACCCCCTGCACTGGCTCTGCCACTGATTGGCGAGAGTTATATGTGGAGACTGCTTGGGCTATATCGGTGGATTTTGTATGAGTGTGTAAGTTGTAGGCTTTAATAGGTGCTCGCTGAAAGCATTTGCCCCAGCAGCCTGTAAAAAATGCTCCACAAGATATTTGTTGTATGTATACACACATTGTGTGTGTACGTGGATATGTGTATATGGGGAGTGGTGGCGCAGTGGTTAGTACGCTGCGCTATAAACCCGGCGACCAGAATTCAATTCCCGCTCATGGCCACCAACACCAGTGACGATTATCTAAATCGGTCATGGCCCCCCCCCACCTCGGTGTCAAATTAGCATCTCGTGCTGTGTGTAAAGCATCGCCTTCAGGAGACAAAGCTGGCCAGGTGTGGTGCTGGCCATCTACCCCTTCGTGTGCCGTGTCGGCCTTCATACATACCTGCTGACAGCACTTGTCACCAGAAGTTTGTTAAGGGTATATGGGGGATCTTTGTCATGTGCGTCTCTGTGTTGTCTCTCTTTCTCTCTGCTTGTGTGTCTGTCTGTGTGTCTCCGTGCCTGTGTTTTGTCTCTCTCTCAAATTTAGCTCGACCTGATGACGATTGCTTGTGTTGCAATCGAAACGTCGTATTCTATTATTTAATTTATTTCCTTTCTACTTGACTTTTACCGAAAGAACCAAAGAGTAATTCCTGCAGTCATGAAAGCTTCAAATCAAGTTTAAACCTTAACACATTTCTGCGGAGGAAGCTGGTAGGAACGTTGGGTTGCTCGGTCAACGGCCAGGGTCAACGGCGGCGTGGTGTATTCCGCAAATATGCCCGACTGTGAGGGCGGGCACAAGCCGGCGAGAGTAGGTTAAACGTTAAGTTTTATAAGGGCACCACGGGGTGTCCAGCCCCTCCCCTCCCACCCCCCACCCAGCCCCACCCTCCCCACCC